>JAVGWX010000001.1:87535776-87965776 GCA_036924085.1 Ariolimax columbianus | reverse complement strand
CATCGAATTCACAAGTCTTCACAAACAGAGAGCAAAAAAGTTCACAACACAAAAGAGCGATTATTGCTGCCAAGGTAATATCCTCCTACTAGTCTCAGCTAACAAGTTTTGAGAGCTGCCGAGAGGAGGCTGGCGGGCAGAATAACCATCGCACGTTCCGTATAGCGCGTGCCGTGATCTCGCAGCCTGATCACGACCCTTCGACTACTACATGACTGGGTAACGCACACAGCCGCTTGCGGGCAGATGGGAATTATTTCACCAGTTAAACAGCTGCATTCAAATAATTGGTGTTTAGATATTTAGATATATATCATGTTGCAAATATGCAGATAGATAGATAGATAGATAGATAGATAGATAGATAGATAGATAGATAGATAGATAGATAGATAGATAGATAGATAGATAGATAGATAGATAGATAGATAGATAGATAGATAGATAGATAGATCAGACCATGTATAGGCTAAATGGTTATCACTGTTGCTCTAGCCCGGGAGACGATTACGTTTCATGGCAATGAGCTTTAACGAAGCCAAAGAAACTCCGCGGTGATTGAAGGAGGACCCGTGCCGTCTCCACCAAAGAAGACTAACACCAGTCAGGGCAGCTAACCAATCTGTGTTTGTAGACTCACCGAAAACTGGGTAAAAGTGAAAGGGTTAAAGTGCAATCACTTAAGAACAGTAATATACGTGTTACGTAGTTTCAACTTTGAAAATCTTTATTCAGGACTGGACAACCAAAAATAACACAAAAGAAACCAGCAAAGTTTGCTAATATCTGTTTACCATTTTTCTGCTTCTTCCTCTTCTGCTTCTTCCTCTTCTTTTTCTTCTTCTTCTTCTTCATCATCATTATCTTCATCTTAATCTTCTTCTTAGCGTTTGGGTTTGTATGCTCGTTTCATGCCTCCAGATGGGTAGGATCCATGAAGTGACACGTCAGTCGTAAGTTCTCAACAGCTCCTCACAGTTTGTCTCAACGGTTTATTCTTTGGACCAAGTCTTCTCCCATTGAGCTTTGATGCAGTGGACATTTTTACAAGATGTGTTCTAGTGTCTGGTGCCCCCACTGACATATGTATTCTGCAATCTGTGCTGCTATGCATATGTGTATTTTAGACTTCAATGATCTGTTCCAAATCGGAAAATTGTGGTACTATGTTTCTATTCCGGCTGTTGATGTGACCTTGTTGGTGTTTGCTGTTTGTTTCCTCTTCCTACAGTTGTTTACATTTGTTTTGGATGCGTGCCCTAACTTTTGGCTGCGATATTTGTTACGTGAATCGTTCTTCCATTCTGATCTTACTGGTCAGTCTGTCTGCTCCTCTACATTATGCAGATTCGAAAACAAACTATTATTAGAAAGTGCTGCGGCAGAATCGATCTTCTTCAATCATCGGATCTGAATACGACTCCTCGGTGATCCGAATGCGAAACGATCATTGATTGATTTCAATGTTGAAGTACATATTGTTTGATAACAGCAGGAAGTATATAATATCAGGTTGTATTATCCAAGCTCACGCTATTGGGTGACAGCTATGCGTGTGAAATAACAATTCGATTACTGTATTGAGGAAAGAGCTGCATAGAATACGCTGCTCTGTTAAGAATGGGTGGTTGGAGGGGAAACTAATAACATCTGGTCAGGCAAAACATATTGTTCGGACAATGTTAGTCTTGGTTAGGTAAAATATACTGTTCAGGCAATGTTAGTCTGGGTCAGGCAAAACATACTGTTCAGGCAATGCTAGTCTGAGTCAGGCAAAACATACTGATCAAGTAATGTTATTCTGGGTCAGGTAAAATATACTGGCCAAGACCACCACCTGTCTTTCACAAAGTTTTCCCTGAATGACAGTCTGGTTAACAATCAATCAAACTCTTTCAGTGCAGGTCATAGCTCCGATGTTAAGATAGAAGGTGTGAGCAATCAATCAAAACCTTTCAGTGCAGGTCATAGCTCCGATGTTAAGATAGAAGGTGTCAGCAATCAATCAAAACATTTCAGTGCAGGTCATAGCTCCGATGTTAAGATAGAAGGTGTCAGCAATCAATCAAACCCTTTCAGTGCAGGTCATAGCTCCGATGTTAAGATAAAAAGTGTCCGCAATCAATCAAAACATTTCAGTGCAGGTCATAGCTTTGATATTAAGATAGAAGGTGTCATAAATAAATCAAAACCTCTCAGTGCAGGTCATAGCACCGATGTTAAGATAGAAGGTGTCAGCAATTAATCAAAACCTTTCAGTGCAGGTCATAGCTTTGATATTAAGATAGAAGGTGTCAGCAATCAATCAAAACATTTCAGTGCAGGTCATAGCTTTGATATTAAGATAGAAGGTGTCAGCAATCAATCAAAACCTCTCAGTGCAGGTCATAGCACCGATGTTAAGATAGAAGGTGTCAGCAATCAATCAAAACATTTCAGTGCAGGTCATAGCTTTGATATTAAGATAGAAGGTGTCAGCAATCAATCAAAACATTTCAGTGCAGGTCATAGCTTTGATATTAAGATAGAAGGTGTCAGCAATCAATCAAAACATTTCAGTGCAGGTCATAGCTTTGATATTAAGATAGAAGGTGTCATAAATCAATGAAAACCTCTCAGTGCAGGTCATAGCTTTGATATTAAGATAGAAGGTGTCAGCAATCAATCAAAACCTTTCAGTGCAGGTCATAGCTCCGATGTTAAGATAGAAGGTGTCAGCAATCAATCAAAACCTTTCAGTGCAGGTCATAGCTCCGATGTTAAGATAGACGGTGTCAGCAATCAATCAATACATTTCAGTGCAGGTCATAGCTCCGATGTTTAGATTGAAGGTGTCAGCAATCAATCAAAACCTTTCAGTGCAGGTCATAGCTCCTATGTTAAGATTGAAGGTGTCAGCAATCAATCAAAACCTTTCCGTGCAGGTCATAGCTCCGATGTTAAGATAGAAGGTGTCAGCAATCAATCAAAACATTTCAGTGCAGGTCATAGCTCAGATGTTAAAATAGAAGGTGTCAGCAATCAATCAAACCCTTTCAGTGCAGGTCATAGCTCCGATGTTAAGATAAAAGGTGTCCGCAATCAATCAAAACATTTCAGTGCAGGTCATAGCTTTGATATTAAGATAGAAGGTGTCATAAATCAATGAAAACCTCTCAGTGCAGGTCATAGCACCGATGTTAAGATAGAAGGTGTCAGCAATCAATCAAAACCTTTCAGTGCATGTCATAGCACTGATGTTAAGATAGAATGTGTCAGCAATCAATCAAAACCTCTCAGTTCTACGTGGACCACAGGTCTTCAACTAATAGGCGCCAATTCTTGCTGTATTTGATCATCAGTTTCAATTACATCGACGTCTTCCCTGTCTCATTCCAACGGTGCTTTTCAAAATAGAAAACAAGTGAAGTAGATATTCAGATTATTTTGCGGCTTTCTCTTTATCACGTCATTTATCTTCTTGACAAAAGGCCTTTTACTATCCTTGGTGATGGAGTTAAAGTGTAGATCGTTTTAGTTGATCTGTTAATATTTTGTTGAACTTCGTGTGGTTTAAAATGTATACGTAGTGAGGTAGCCGAACCCTGTTTAGTCGACTCTGTCGACATTTTGGCAGGTTTTGAGTGTTACAATTCCTTGTACTCCTTTGGGTCCCCAGAAACACTAGCTCTGAAGTAATATGGGGAACCTAAATTGCTTTATGGATACGAGACATGGACAATGAATAAACAAACTTAGAAAACACTTGCAGCAATATAAATGTGGTTAATGAGAAGAATGCTAAGTGTACCCAGGACAGCAAAGAAGTTTAATGAAGATATATTGCAAGAAAACAGTATTCAACAATCTTTGCTAACTAAAATCAAAAGTAAGCAGAATGCCCAGTTCACTAGACACCTTACATAAATGGAAAGACTGGAAAGTCTTGTGACAACAGGAAAGATGGAGGGCAGTAGAGAAAGTGGTATACAGGAACAAAGAATATGGATGGTATCACTAAAGGGTGTAACAAAGCTATCTGCTTATTATGTGTACTTCCATTTATTATTAGACTTATTCTTTGTCTGACTACACCACAAAAGTATGTATATTACATATTATTCAGTCAAATGGATTGGGACCTGCTTCAATTGACTATCTCTAATTATGTTACTAGGTCTTGCCCACTATCCTAACTTCATCGTAATGTTCCCAGCTCACATTCCAGTTGCACATATGGATTGCCTGATATATATTTTACCCAGGTGTTCTCTGACGATCTAACTAGTCTATTTCTTTATTTTATTCAAACACAACCTAACAATCTAAACGAGTTTGGTTCTTGATTCACAGTTCCTTTATCATGATCATCGTCTACAACTCTTGAAGTTTCGTCTTCTGCTATTCAGTTTCTGTTGCGGAACATAACTTTCTGGTCTAAAGGTTTAATCTTTGTGACAATTAACTTTCTAGTGTAATGGTTTGATCATTGTGACAATGAACTTTCTGGTCTAAACGATTGATCTTTGTGACAATTAAGTTTCTGATGTAATGGTTTGATCATTGTGACAATGAACTTTCTGATCTAAAGGTTTGATCTTTGTGACAATTAAGTTTCTGATGTAATGGTTTGATCATTGTGACAATGAACTTTCTGATCCAAAGGTTTGATCTTTGTGACAATTAAGTTTCTGATGTAATGGTTTGATCATTATGACAATGAACTTTCTGATCTAAAGGTTTGATCTTTGTGACAATTAACTTTCTGGTGTAATGGTTTGATCATTGTTACAACGAACTTTATGAGCTTTATAGTCAGATCTTAGAGAAAACTAAGTTTCTGATCCAATGGTTAGATCTTTGTCACAAAGAAACTTTCTGACAACTCTCCTTGATCAGAATTAGCGCACAATGGTTTTCTTGTTACACGAGGCTTGTCTTCCAATGTCGAAACCTTCCACTCGAAACAATAGGGCTGGTCTATCGGTGGGTCTAAGATTAACAAAACTGAGAGCCCAGTCGTAAACACATATGTAGGGGTTCTAAGTCCCGCAAGAGAAATAGAAAACCAGGTATTTGAACCCCACCTTTGGGCAAAAATTGTGCTTGACAGTCATTAAAACGCACCTAATAGAAAGATAAGTAAATGGAGTCTGAGTGGAGAGTGTAGCCTAGTCAACAGTGAACTGGCGTGCTAAGACTGGTATTTCACTGTGCCAGGGTTCCAAATCACGGACCGACAAGAAAATCCAGGAGTGGTTCGTTCCAACTTCTCTTCCAACGGTCTCTCTCTTGGGCCACGGTGGACCAGTCCAGAATGAGTTGTTCATCTGTGGCATCGTGAAGGTTGTTGCGGGATGCAAGGGAGTCGAACCAACGTGTTGGTGGTCGTCCCCGTGGTCGTTTCTTGTCTCCAGGGTACAATATTGCTGTCGCTGTGCTCCAACGATCGTCCGTTCTTCCCTTTAAGTGGCCACCCCAGCGATGGTTCATATTGTCTGCATAAACAACTGTATCTTTGACTAGACACAACTGACGTATGTTCGAGTTGTGAAGACTTATTGTGTCATGGCCATGAAGCGTGAGATCGACCAAGCGTCTCTCGAAGGAGGCCTGGGTCACTCAGAGTTTGGAATCCATCTTTTTCGTGAGTGACTATGATTACGCCGCATAACATATTGCAGATAGTACTGTGGAATTGGATAGAAGAGGTGCGCAGGCTCTGGTCGTGGTTGTTATCCCGTACCGGCTTTACCGAAGAGACAGCCGCTCAACCCGCGTGACGCCGTCTTGTCAACTCTGGGCTCAAGCCATTCTGCATGTTTAGCAGGCGCCCAAGGTAGATGTACTCGCCCATGCCGTTTTGTCAACTTTGGGCTCAAGCCGTTCTGCAAGTTGAGCAGGCGTCCAAGGTAGATGTACTCGCCCACTCCGTTTTGTCAACTTTGGGCTCAAGCCGTTCGGCATGTTGAGCAGGCGTCCAAGGTAGATATACTCGCCCACGTCGTCGAGACTCTCTCCATCCAGGAAAACTGGGTCACAGGAAGCGAATCGATTGCGCACGACTTTCGTCTTGGACGTGTTCACTTCGAGTTCCGCTTTCTTTCCCTCTCGGTGGAGCACTGCTAGCATTTCATTGGCGTCTGTGGATGCCTCCGAGATCAGCACTAGATCATCTGCAAAGCGAAGATGATTTAGTAGCCTGCCATTTATGTTAATGCCAAAGGTATCCTAGTCGCACCGGTCGAAGACGGATTCCAGACATGCGGATGGATCAGGATTCAAATATATCTCGTTTACAGGTTATTGTACCCGAATGGATAATTCTACGAGTTTTGTTATTCTTATGGCGAAAATCGTTCAAATTATGAAATGGGGTCGAGGCTGTAAAAACAGCAGTTGAGATTTTGTACCAACAGTTTTACCATAGGGAAGTGGTACAGATAGACATTGTGCCTTTTAGTGACTCCAAGTCGGTTCTGGAGGCGCCGAAACACACCCCATAGAACAAAAATGATATATTTTTTGGTGGGAAGGGGGATAACCAACACAATCGTAGCCCGCGCGATTAACGTCACCTTGCAATGAATCACTGAACACAGCGGACTACCAGGAAACGAAATGGTTGACAGACTAGCAAATAACAGGAGCATCTAAACAACAACTCGAGAGACCCTCCATTAACTACATAGCTAATCGAATCATTAAGAATCATGCCAGAGAAACATAGATGAACAGGTGGGTGACTGCGACAACGGGTCACAGTGTATTTAGCGAAATGTCACAGCTAAAAAAGTAATGATGACATAGACTATTTAGAAGAGATCAAAGTCTCATCTTTCATAGTCAATAGCCACTTAAACCACGTCAATCCTCAGCACATGCCCGTCTGCAAACATTGCTCCCACCCTGATGAAACAGTTAGACACTGACTCATTGAGAGCAAAGCGCTTTCGGACATGAGGAAAAGATTCTTACAAACACCGCCGACAATTAGCAGCGTAGTGTGCGAAGCACAATTGAACAAGTATTGTATTTAAATAAGAATGAGGGGACAGCGTGGAACAGTGGTTAAGTGACACGGCTCACAACTCGAAGGGGCTGGGTTCGATCCCCATCACAGCACCGGCCGTTACCCGGGGAAGCAAACCCTTAGAAAATGCAGGAGGAAGCAGACCCTTACATAAAATGCATGCCGACATCGGATTCACTGAGTCGACAGGAGCAAAATAAAACCCGTTGTGCAACGCACACCGCCTTGGGGAATAGAGAAATTAAGGCGAGCAAAAAAACGTATAATAATGTCATTGGACTGTAAAGACAGCAAGCATGCACATAAGATATTGGATAACATCAAGTCCCAACCCTAGTTGTCTGTAGCTGGGTAAGATACTATCAGGTGCTCAAACTCGTCGCGGCTGCAGCTACGCGTCCTGAAACCAACCATGCTCATTGCTTATGTTGTTCTTCACATTTCCTTCTGAAAAGTAATCCTTACCCCACAATAATTTTGGAAAGGTCAAAAAGAACATGACCTAAATCTGTGTCCGAACCTTGATGAGTTCCAAGCTGGCGATCACAACGAGTTTTATGTGTATTTCGCTAAACTCATGCTGACCAGTGGGTGAGCAAATGGTTCCGGTCAACCAGTTACGATTCTCCTGCTCGGATTAGAATAGCTTGGACCAGTCAACTGTAATATCTTTGCTTTGATATTCTGATAAACTCATCTGAACTTCTGAGCTTGAGTCTGGACACTAACAAGTTACAGTTCCTCGTGATCGTGGTTCTGGTATTATTACTTTGAGTACTTCTCAAAACGATGTTAGAGGTATTCCCTTCTTGTGCCCATATAGACGCAGCATGACTTTGTCGCTTCTGTAACAGTTACAGCTGGAGAATCGGCGTTAAGGGCACGGGTGATTGGATTGGTTGGCGACTCTGGGAACAAAGGTTACCTGAATGTGTGCCAAGTTCAATCACCGCCTCGACACTATGTCGACAAAAGAAACGAGGGGTTAGTGGGAAGAATGTGTCTGGTAGGGTGGGGGTTAGGAGCAGACCACTCTGACGTTCCGATATCAGTAGTGTGAGGTTAGTGACAGTCAGAGGCCATCAAGACCTGCTGCGACATTTAGAGTTTCAGGAATTCTGAATTATTCATTAAATTACAGCTAGTTGGAGATAGATCCACATTAGAGTGATGGTTAAATTAGACAACCAACAGAAGCTCATTGGCAATCATGACGGTGCTTGAGACCATAAAATACTTGACAAAGATTAACTCAACAGACTGACCTGAACACACACACATAGAGAGAGAGAGAGACTAGCTAGCAGGCTGACTAGGAGAGCTATTGATAGGCTGCTAGTAGCTTGCAGGCTGGCTAAGAGTTTATGGGAGAGAGAATGAGTTGCAGGGTGACTCAACCAGCAAACACCTTCGAGTTTCGGCCAATCGCTCTATAAGTGTGTGTGTTGTACACCCTGTGGCTAGAAGAGATCTGAATATGTGTGGTACTTGCAGGACACCGAGTGAACGATGTGTGTTCTGAAGTATGCGTATGCACTGATCGGCAGAGTGAGTGACCCTATGTAGCAGAGTTCATATTTTCACTGCGTTTTTCTATCTAGAATGTTACCACATGTATCCACATCAGTCTTGACCACACACAGCAAATAACATAACACGCAGCGGGTGGCGAATTTGTTACATCATATTCATACAACAACTATTAAAGAGAGTGCAATGAGATTACAAAGAACACAAGAAATACATCTTAACTAAATAGATACGCATAGTTTAAAAGCATTAGCTATTGAATGTTGATCCAGACTACTCCAACCCCAGTTTTAGCCGCACACTCCCCTCCCCTTATCTGCACCCTCAAAACACGCTCAAAAACTCATCTTCACGATCGTATTCTGTGCATTCACTCACACTCAGATCCCATGAGGTGGGTGATCTTGACATTATACATTCAATCTATTTAACGTATACTCACATGTTATCACACACTCAATCGATCTGCGTATACACACACTCAGGAACATACATCGTTCCCTTGGTGTCCTTCACATACCACACACACATCCAGATCTCTCCTAGGTGATCTATAGACTCGTGTAACCATCCAAGACCTACATCGTTCAAAAGGTGTCCTGCACGTACAACACACATTCAGATCTCTACTAGACACAGGGCGCCCAACATACACCTTATAGAGCGACTGGCAAAGACTCAAAGGTGTATGCTGGTTGAGCCACCCTGTATTCCATTCTATCTCACTAACACTCGTCAAACAGTCTATCAATCGTTCTTCTATAAAGTCTGCGAGTTAAACAGACTCCTAGCTAAATTCTGTCGCTCTCTCCATGGTCATTCTGCTTGAGTTAAACTTTGTCTAGTATTATATAGTCTCAAGTAGTATCAGAACTGTCCAATCGACCTCTAGGGGGTGTCTGCTCCTGCCATCACCTAGTTTGGATCTACCTCCATCTAGTTGTCATTGGAACGAATCACCCCAGGAAATAGAGGATGCTTCTTTCTTCTTCTTCGTACGCTGTCAGACGTCAACCTGTATTTTTTCGAAAAAAGCAGCAGTCATCCTGAGGCTGTCGACACTACCATAGAGCTTGTCTAGTGTTGCCACTAGTGATGGCCACGTGTGCTTTCTCTGGTCCTCGTATGTTGGGCAGTTTTGAAGCAAATGTTCAGCGGTCATTTTCCCGGTACCACACGTGCATTCGTCAGTGCCACCTATCTTCAATTTATTAAATAGGTGGTACTTCAGTCTATTGTGGTCTGTGCTGAGTCTGAAGACCACGACCTGCTCTCTTCTGTTCAACTGGTAATATGCATCGTTTTTTGTGTAGCCAGTATGTTCTGTTTCCCATTTGGTCATGTATCTGGCTCTAATAAGCCTTTTGGACTCTTTGTAGGTCACACTAGGGTCTGGTTCTGGTAGTCTTGCACCTTCTTTTGCGAGTCTGTCTGCCTCCTCGTTGCCTTGGATGTAACAGTGGGATGGAACCCACTGTACCACTACTCTTTTTGGTGCGGACTGCTGGCATAGTTGACAGAGTACTGCTCTTAAATCATTTAGTTCAGTATTTTTCTGGCTTTTTAGTGATGTGACTACGACCAGGGCATCTGTAAATAGGACTATCTGGCTTTCATTCCTTTTGCCTGTCACCCTTTCTTCTACTGCAGCCCTCAGTGCCTCTGCCTCCGGTCTGAAATTACTTGAGTATTTTCCAGTTGCCACTGACAGTGTTATTTTTCTACCATTTGGTAGGCTCAGGAATACCCCTGCCCCTCCGTTCTGTGTTGTGTTTGTTACAGGACCTTCGGTGTATGCATGGGTCCACTCCATGCTTGGGTAGTTTTTCGTTGTGTACCTCAGGGTTATGTCTCTTCTTTCTTTTTCAGTCTGGCTGTTCTTGTTTCCAATACATGGTATATTTTCTACCACTTCCAGAAATATATGCTGCTTCCAGGTAGGTTTGCGTATAGTAGGGATGGGCTTTGGTGTTGTTAATGTGTTCATAGGGTCTTCGCTCATCTTTACTTTGGCTATTTCTGCAAAGTTTCTCCGCTTTAGTTTTCCATTTCCAAATCTATTTAGTCACTGATGCATTGGATGGTCTGTCAGTCTTCTGAGTTTCTCTGCTTGCTGCTGGGCTCTGCAGTCTTATCTGTCGGTCATGGCTTGCAGATTTGTCATCTTTTCCAGTTCTACAATTGGCGTTGACTTCATGCCTCCTGTTATAACTCTCATGGCTTGGTTTTGGAGTTTACTAATTTTATCAAAGTTCGCCTTTACAGCTGTTGTCCATGCCGCAATGCCATACTCGAGAACTGGTCTCACTCTTCGAGTGTACAGTTTATTTAATATACTTTCGTCTGCTCCCCAGCATGTACCAGCAAGTTTCCTCATGATTGCCATTCTTTGTCTGGCTCTCATTCGGTTTCTCTCGATCTGACTTTTCCATGTCATGCGCTGATCAAATGTGACTCCCAGGTAGTTTGGGTTGCCATTTGGCCGCAGATATTTGCCGTTAAGAGTTATTTTGGTGTTCTGGGGTTTGTTTGAAAGCGAGAATATCGTACATGTTGTTTTTTCCTCAATTATTTCGACCAGCCATGAGTTCGCCCACTCCTCTAACGATGTTAGGGCCTGCTTCATCCGATTGCTTGCTATGGTGAAATTTTTTTCAAAGGTCCACATAGCCAGATCGTCTGCAAACATGGAGCTGTGGACTCTTCTTGGTATATTATCTTTGATGTTGTTTATATACACCAGGAAAACCGCTACTGTGTGTTTTTTCTCATGGTAAGCATCCTCTATTTCCTGGGCTATGAGAGTGATCTGCTCCTCAGTGGATCTGTGCTGTCTAAAGCCTGCTTGCTGTGGAATTAGTGTGTGTTTTTCTTCTAGATGCCACATCAGTCTGGTGTTTATCATTACGCTCCATCAGTTTTCCTACACAGCTCAGTAGACTGATAGGCCTGTATCCATTTGGATCTGTTCTATCTTTTTATTTCTTTGGTACTGGTATAAGTACAGCGTCTTTCCATGCCTGCGGTACAATTCCTCTTTTCCAGCTTTGGTTCAGGACTGATAGTAACTTCCTCTTTGCTGTTTGGCCCAACCCTATCAGCATTTCGTTTGTTACCCCATCTTTTCCGGGCGATTTCTTTTTCTTTAAGGTTCTCATGGCCTCTTCCATTTCATTCATTGTTAATTTTGCCATCATGTGCTTCTCTGGTGCCATATTGATGTTGTCGTGGCTCTTTTGTTCTTTATTAATGTCTGTATGCCTATCTGTAGGGACATCAATGTGCACCACCTATTCAATAAACTGAAGATAGGTGGCACTGATGAATGCACCTGTGGTACCGGGAAAATGACCGATGAACATCTGCTGCAAAACTGCCCGACATACGAGGACCAGAGAAAGCACACGTGGCCATCACCAGTGGCAACACTAGACAGGCTCTATGGCAGTGTCGACAGCCTCAGGATGACCGCTGCTTTTTTCGAAAAAATACAGGTTGACGTTTGACATCATACGAAGAAGAAGAAGAAAAAGAAGAAGGAACAAATAATCTGAATTCCTGTCACTCAAAATGTCCCAACAAGCTCTGTCTGTCACTAATCCCACACTACCCAAATCGGAACGCCGGTGTGGTCAGAACCTAGCCCCTACCTGTACTATACACATTTTTCCCGCAACCCCCCGTTTTCCTTTGTTGACTTATTATCGAGACGGAGAGTGACCTTGGCACACATTCATGTACTTTTGTTCTCAGAGTCGCTGACCACATCACTCCTGTCCTAAAACGCTCATGCACCGGCTGAAACTGTTACACCTAAGTGAGTACGTGATTCCGACTATAAGGACGTGATCAAAGTATAGGTAAATGCACAGAACGTTTGATAGTACTTGATCTGATTGTAATGGTGAATGGGAAGTAATTGTGAATGTACAGATCACCTGACTGAAGGGATTTGGAGTGTGTATGAGTGCACAGAACGACAGAGTGCATAATACGATCGAGAAGACGAGTGTGTGAGTGTGTTGAGTGTTCAGATAAGGGGAGGGTAGCGGCGCGAATTCTGGGTTAAGTAGTATGGAGGAAATATTCAAAAGCTAGTGCTAACAACCTCCGCTGTAGTTCTATATGATGATTTATTTAGTTCAGATGTGCTTCGTTCTTTTTGTTAATATTGTTTCTGTTAATTTTTGTTATTAAATATGGTAAAGGTTGTTGAAGAGTGTTTACTGTGTTATTTACTGTGTAGTCGTGTCGTGGTGTGGATACATGATGTAACAGATAAGCTAACTACTCAGTGAAACCTGAACTCTGCCACACTTCTACTTATGTTCCCTTTTCGGACGTCTGTCGCTGTCCCAATGGGTAGGAAAACATACCGCAAATTAAGGGATACATTCCTCAAAGGACAGATGGTTGAGGAAGGAATTCGGTGTCACCGCTTTGCGGCATTGCTCTCATGATGATAGTAGGGCGTAGTGACCCAATTTCTTCCTTCCCACAAAAAGTTCTAGGAATCCAGGGATTCACACTGGGAACACCCCAGACAGCCCACCTCGAATTCGGTACTTGGCTTGGCTTCGTTCATTCTCAATCTCCCACTTCCAAACACTGCAAGGGCTTACGTAGCAGAATGTAGTCCAGAGAACGGAATGCGTTGTGTCGTAGTTTACAGCTTGACTGCGATATTTGCACCTTTCGGTCCAACACACCCGACTTCAGCAAGCATTTTTTTTAGTGCCGGGTTAGCATTCCTTCATAAATCCCTTCTCCTTAGCCAGTCTGCCCTGCTGCAGCCTGTTATCCGGGATCACCGCGTGGAGGTGTAGAAGGGTCTTGGCAGCTTTGGTTCGCTGGCCCTGACGATAGCAGTCAGCTATGGGTCGTTGACCACTGCACCTCATGCTCTGTCGAATTCGGTACTTGATTATGATAGAGTTAAAGAAGGCAAATCAGTTGTGAAGAAAATTGATGATCCCAAAACACAAACGCTGAGATCTCTTAAAATGAAGATTACTACCGCGCCATTGGCTACACTAGTATGTGCTGCCAGACCTCCTTTCAGTTTCACAACCACGACAAACATTTTAATGTATCACCACATTGGCACAGCATGCTGGGAAAATGGAGACTAGGACGTGTGTGTGTGAGTGGGAGACAAGGTGTCACATGCCACGAGCAGTTTATCAAACATATATATATCCCGTCTTTTTTAACAAATAATTAGAGCAATTTCACTTATCCTAGTATCGTTCTCCAGTCGCCTCCTCATCGCTCCCATAAGATCGTATTTAAACACTTTAGGTAAACCGCTTATCTGCTTCTGCTATTTATCAAATGGCTGATCATGAAAACTGTTTATCTTTCGAGAAAAAGGAAAACTCCATTTCCACTTCTTCTTTTTTTCCCGCGCACACCGATTACCCTCATTTACTGAACAACTTTGAATTAATTGGTAAAGTGTGCAGCTTTTGTGAACAACTTTGAATTAATTGGTAAAGTGTGCAGCTAGTGAACAACTTTGAATTAATTGGTAAAGTGTGCAGCTTGTGAACAACTTTGAATTAATTGGTAAAGTGTGCAGCTTGTGACCAACTTTGAATTAATTGGTAAAGTGTGCAGCTTGTGAACAACTTTGAATTAATTGGTTGTTGTTGTTTCTAAAACTCACAATAAGTAGGTTCACTGAAAAGGACGTTAATGGACGGGTTGCAGTAGTTTTCCTCACATCCCGAACGTGCTGATGAAGGTGGACCGCGGTCCTCCAGGTGGATGTGCTATGCTTGGCTTCATCTGCGTGACACTCACTAATACGGGGATCACGTCGATCCACATCTCGACAGCCAGACTGCCTTGAAAACAGCCCGTTTCTAGGTAACGCTACATGGAAAAGAAATAGTGGTCTAGGTCAGTGTATTGTGCTTGACCCTGTCGTAACGACCTGGTCAGAATGTTTTGCCTGACAGGACTAGCGTCGCAGATCCCAAACTAATTGGTACAATGTGCAGCTTCTGAACAAAATAACACATTCTAACTTCCTCGATCAAATGATGCTTTCTTTCTTGGCCCGGTCAGATTTACGAAGGAGACTGTGTTACAGGTCTTCTTCGCCGGTCCCGCACAGCTTTTCGGGTTATGTTTGCACAACTGGACCAGACTGCCCCTCGTTGGTCTGCATAAATGGGGCAGTCCTACAGGATAGTTTGCTTGGGTGATCCGCAATCGCATGTGGCGGTGTCTCTTCTTTTTCTTTCGTCATACTTTTTCTTGTTACGTCTATACGTGAAGACCAGTTCTCTGGATAAAATTTGCTGCAGTGGAGAGTTCTTCAATGCTTGTAAGTAGCTTTGTGTGGATATTCTTTGTGTCTCTTGGCAGTGTCTATAAGTCTTATTCTGTGTAGGTAGGCCTTGAGTCTACAATGCCCTGTTCTCAGTCTGAATATCCTTGTCTTCCCAAATCTGTCAAGTGTGTCTATTCTGCCATTTTCTGGCCGTATGCTTTGTGCTGGTCTCTCCATTCCGATCTCTTGGTTTGTTGTATGCATGTTTTTGCTTCTTTATAACAATGTGAATGGCACAATCTAACCAAAAAACACACAAAACACGATCATACAGTCAGAACTGCCAGAGAAGTGAGGAAGGCAGACGTGATCACGAACTTCCAAAATTTGAGAGACTAATCAGGGTCTGTCTAAGCTTTTATATGATAAGAAATATGAGACGCTTGACAGAGATGCTTTCGCTGTTGATAATGAATGGGGCTTTATCAAGCTCGGAGTCACTCAGTAAGGAGTGTCGAACATCGTCCTTAAGACAAAGCATATCAATCAATCAAGCCCGTCGCTCCTCTCAGTGCATAGACCACTGACAACATCCCGCCAGTAAACACGGTCTTGGACTGCTCTCTCTGGCTCTCTTCATGTCTAATGATTTAATCTTAGTTCCTTCTCGCATTCTATTCCTCGTATCCTTGTGGCTGTCACTCCACTGCGTCATTCTTCTCGTTTCCGAATTCTCTTCTTTTTACAATCATATTGCTTTTGCTCTTTTGCTTTGTTGTCAATGTTTTCGTAACCATTCATATTTTTATAGATTTGATTGGTCGATCCTAACCTAACCTATACTTTATGATCATAATTTACACATTTATCTGCTATAAACATGGACCAAATTTGCTCACTCTATCTGGTATAAAGATGGAACAAATTTGCTCACTCCATCTAGTATAACATGGACCAAAGTTGTTCACCCCATCTGGTATAAACATGGACCAAATTTGCTCCCCCATCTGGTATAAACATGGACCAAATTTTCTCACTCCATCTGGTACAAAAAGGAATAATTCAATCATTCCATCTGGTATAAAGAAGAAAAATTCGATCACTCCGTCTGGTATACAGAGGAATAATTCGATCACTCCTTCTGGTATAAAGAGGAAAAATTCAATCATTCCATCTGGTATCAAGAGGAATAATTCGATCACTCCGTCTGGTATAAAGAGGAATAATTCGATCACTCCGTCTGGTATAAAGAGGAATAATTCGATCACTCCGTCTGGTATACAGAGGAATAATTCGATCACTCCTTCTGGTATAAAGAGGAAAAATTCAATCATTCCATCTGGTATCAAGAGGAATAATTCGATCACTCCGTCTGGTATAAAGAGGAATAATTCGATCACTCCGTCTGGTATAAAGAGGAATAATTCGATCACTCCGTCTGGTATAAAGAGGAATAATTCGATCACTCCGTCTGGTATAAAGAGGAATAATTCGATCACTCCGTCTGGTATAAAGAGGAATAATAAAGTGTTCACTCCATCTGGTACAAATAGGCAAAACAATGTGCTCATATCTTGAATAAACATGGATAATAATTTCCTCACTGTATTAGCTGGGATAATAATTTCCTCACTGTATTAGCTGGGATAATAATTTGCTCACTGTATTAGCTGGGATAATAATTTGCTCACTGTATTAGCTGGGATAATAATTTGCTCACTGTATTAGCTGGGATAATAATTTGCTCACTGTATTAGCTGGGATAATAATTTGCTCACCATTTTGTATAAACATGGATAATAATTTGTTCACTCTATCCGCAGCCATAAGGCAGAATAGCCCTAGGGCTAAAACTCGGTCTCACAATCCCATCGCCCCGGGCATGAATTCTGCCGTGTTACCAGTTAGTCAGACAAGGCAGTTTTTTTCTTGTTACGATCGCTTTTCCACATACAGAAAGTAATGGCTACCGTCCGTACTGCGGACATGCCAAGAAACCTATAACAGTCAAATAGGTTGGCAGTCGTCAGAGACACGTTCTACAAATGACACGCTTCCTACTTATCTGCAGGTGCGAGTACAGATGACGGCTGTGTCAAATGTCAACTTTGAAACAAGTTTTCGAGGGATCAAGATGATGAGCAGCACATGAGCTGCAGCGGTCAGCGACCCATCGCTGACTGCTAGCGTCAGGGCCAGCTAACCAGTTGCCAAGACCCTTCTACACCTCCATTCGGTGATCCTGGATAACAGGCTGCGGAAAAAATTGACATCATGGACCGACCGTCGCAGCTCGAAATAGAAACCCCGACCATCTGTTTAGTAGGGGACGTAAATGGATATTTTTATTGTCAGTGACAGTCCCTGCCATTGCATATGTCTTCCTGTGCATAAAGATTCGTTGATGTTAGTTCTGCATTTCCTGTCAGCAGTGGTGCATATATTTTACTATAACTATTGTTGTTGTTGTTATTGAATGCCTACAACGAGTAATTTTACTCTTTTGTGCGCCCTGAATAGAGTGCAGTAGCTTTACTCCAGGCCACTGTGCTATGCATGGCTTCATCTGTGAAGCGCTCACTACTACAGTGAATTAATATGATTATTGGGGATCAAGGTGCTGAGTAGTGCATGAGCTGTAGCGTTCAGTGAACTAAAGCTGACTCATGGCGTCAGGGCCAGCGACCTAGAGCTGCTAAGACTCGTCTCCACTTGCACTTGGTGATTCTGGATAACAGGCTACAACAAGATAGACTGGCTAAAGATAAGGTATGGAAGAGAGAAAGCTAAGCCGGTACCCAAAATCTGTGTCAGAGCGAAAGTTGCAAATATCGCAGTCAAGCTGTAAACTACGACACAACGCATTACGTTCTATGAATTACACCCTGCTTCGTGCTAAGCCCTTTTCAGGTCTTGGTAGCGGGAGTTTTAGAGCAAGCGACAAAGAAGAAGGTGATGTGAGCTTACTAAGGATCCTTGCACTTCACTACAGCCAGGAGAACACCAGCCGACCTTCTCTAGTACGCCCGGTGATGTAAGAAGAGCAACTGTAACCTATTAACAAATAAATAGTGTCTAGAATTACCACAACCCAGTAACACACTTGACATTCTACACTTTGACAATCACACAGGTCATAAACCAGCTAAGTGTGAAGTAGCATTCTGTGTTTGACAATCACACAGGTCAGAAACCTGCCAAGTGTGAAGTAGCATTCTGTGTTTGACAATCACAGAGGTCAGAAACCTGCCAAGTGTGAAGTAGCATTCTGTGTTTGACAATCACACAGGTCAGAAACCTGCCAAGTGTGAAGTAGCATTCTGTGTTTGACAATCACAGAGGTCAGAAACCTGCCAAGTGTGAAGTAGCATTCTGTGTTTGACAATCACACAGGTCAGAAACCTGCCAAGTGTGAAGCAGCATTATGGGTTTCAGCTCTAAAAACAATACCCAGTCCGTATATAACATAATAATGACAACGTGAACAACTCTTGTTCATATAAAACACATTGTGACTATATACTGTTGGTACAGGTAACAGATTAACACATTTATGAGCTTTACAATCACATCGCGTTGTTCGTCCTTCGTAATCAATGAAGACATCTCTGTCAACATTCACTGTCACTGTTAGCATGAGTTCGAAGATGGTTAATTAAACTAGTCGGATCCCTAAATTGTCTGTCGCACTTAGTACAATGAGATAGAACACCCTTTACCAAGGGGTTGAAGAATGGTTGATGTGAGCTGACTTACAAAGTGATCGATTCTGGATAGCCTCATTTATTCTTGATGCGTCATGTTTCTGAACACCGTTCGCAACAGTGCTGCACCAGTCTGTGCAATCGGTGGCGATTCTTTCCCAGTCAACGTGGTTAATATGGCACTGGATCAGGTGTTTTCTTAAGTGAGTCCTTGTACTGTTTCTTCTTTCCACCGCTTGCTCTCTTGCCATTTGCAGTTCACCATATGGCAGCTCTTTTGGTAGACGTTTTGATAAACGCTATTTTGGTAGACGTTTTGATAAACGCTATTTTAGTAGACGTTTATTCGACATGCGAACCACATGGCCAGTCCATCTCAGCTATGCTGTACAAGTCCTGGTTTGTATACTTGACATGCCCGATCGCGATAACACATCTGTATTTGGCACAGATATATCAACTTGTAGGTGAGTCACTGGAAGAGGTTGACACCTTCACATATTTCGGCAGTACAATTCATACTTCACAGGGCACACAGGCAGGTGTAAGGACCAGGTATGGGCAAAGAAGAACAGCATTCCTGCTACTAAATAAAACATAGAAATTCATGGAAATAAAGATTAATAGCAGATTAAGACTATTTAATTCCAATGTCAAGACATTATCCCTGTACTGAGCAGAAACGTTGAAACCGATGTAAGGAATACAGAGAAAACTCCAGCCGTTCGTCAACAAATGCATAATGAGTTCAGGCTGGCAAGACATGTCACACACTAGTGATTAACTGGCAGACACAACGTGTTCCCTGTTGCACACAACTGGTTCACTGGCACACACAACGTGTTCCCTGTCGCACACAACTGGTTCACTGGCACACACAACGTGTTCCCTGTCGCACACAACTGGTTCACTGGCACACACAACGTGTTCTCTGTCGCACACAACTGGTTCACTGGCACACACAACGTGTTCCCTGTCGCACACAACTGGTTCACTGGCACACACAACGGGTTCCCTGTCGCACACAACTGGTTTACTGGCACACACAACGTGTTCCCTGTCGCACACAACTGGTTTACTGGCACACACAACGTGTTCCCTGTCGCACACAACTGGTTTACTGGCACACACAACGTGTTCCCTGTCGCACACAACTGGTTTACTGGCACACACAACGTGTTCCCTGTCGCACACAACTGGTTCACGGCATCACTCATCTAGTTTTCTGTCAAATTCAAATGGTTCACTGTCGCATTCAACTGGTTCACAGCCACATTCAACTGGTTCACTGCCGCATTCAACTCAAATACTCAACCAGAGAATACTTTGCGTTTGTTAGGAATAGAATTAATTAATAAATAGAAGCAAATGGAACTTGTTTGCATACGTGTATGTATAGATTATATAATACATATTCCTCATATAGAACATGTAGGGTTAGTAAAGTGGTACATAAGGGAGCACTGGCTGACAACTTCGAATTGCAAACAGGGAGAAGATATGGAAACTGGCTCTTACCTTTTACTCGCATGTTAACTTTGGCTGCAGATTGGAAAACGGAGACAGCAATCGACAGGAAAATAACTGATAATAAGTATACAAATTTGCCACAATGGAGCACCTGAGATACGCAGATGATCTGGTGTTTTTGTCACACAGTCATAGTCGCATGCAATGGAAGCCTGGTAGGGTTAAAGAACAATCAGCCAAATTGTGACTGCATTTTAACATGAAAAAAACTAAACTCCGTTAAGGAGCATTATTAACAAAGAAGCAATACCACCGAGGCGCAGGCCGTTGAAAGAAGGGGATACATTATCCTATTTGGGCAGAACAATTAACACGTTAAAATGCAGATGTAAGGGTTAGAATTGGAAAGGCAGGATGGGCATTCCAGATACTAAATAACATAGAGACCTAGAGAAATCAAGATTTACACCAATGTTAGTAGAACATTCAACGCCAGTGTCAAGTCGGTTCTGCTATTTGTATTGGAAATATGGATAACGACCAAGGTCATACAACAAAGACTCCTAAGTTAACAAATGTCTACTGAGGATAATTGGCATAAAGTTGCAGGACAGATGAAGATCTGTGAGAAAGGCGCCAACAACAGCCAATGGAACAGAAAATAAAGCGAAGAAAATTGGGTTGGATAATATATACGCTACGAAAAGAACGGTCCAACATAGCCAGACAGGTTTTTACAGAAAATCCTCAAAAGAAGAGAAAGATAGACCCACAATTACACGGAGAAGAGAATGTGAAAAAGGAACTAAGATTAAATGATTACACATGGAGAGAGGCAGAAATTGCCGCCCAGTGCCGGGTATGCTTTGTCATGTTGTCAATTGCTAATGCACCGAGAGAAGCGACGGGCTTTGGTTGATCGCTATAATATTTATAAGTTATTATAGCACAACCGCCCGAAGGACCCCGATCCACCTTCACCTGAGTAGAGTTACTTAACGTGGACATTCAACAAGAACATTTCTTCCTGAAAGTAAACGACAGATAAATAGAAGGGAAACATGAAAATACATAGATAACGATTTTCACATGTAAAAGTCAACTTCCAAGTTACATGTGAATATATTTAAGAGAATTGGGATTTTTGAAAGACCCTAAATAAATATTATATCTGCAGACTAACTGTTTTAAGCATTAATATATAACATACTTCATGTACGGATCATAAAAACATAATAATTCTTTAAAAAAATTAAATACGTTCTAAAATGACTATTACCTTTAGATATGCTCTGATAAATTCAAGTTAAAAACTTGTAAAATAAATTGATAACTTTCAAATCTGATTAAATTAAATTGAAGATGTTTTAGATAATGACATTTACAAGAAATATTGAATCTGACAGAAACAAGTCTGAAACAATTTTTAAAATGGAATGTTGAATCTCAGAGGGTCAAGTAAGAATTAAAATAGATAACATTACAATATATGTTTGTTCGATGATGTTCAGCTAGAAGCTTTTCAAATAAACTCATCATCATGTAGCATGTCATTTATAGAACGTCGCTCACATCACAGCCTGTCTGAAAGAAACTCTTTCCCTTGCCTAAATTCCAGCCTCAGCCAGTCATACCCAGGCATTCCTGGATATCTTGGTGCCATCGTCTTCTTGGTCTACCCCTGCCTCTTTTTCCTGGCACCATACCTTCCATCACTGTTCTCTCAAGATCGTTGTGTCTCTTGACGGAACCAAAGTATTTACGTTTCCTTGCCAAAATGGAATTGATTAAAAAAACTACATTGCAATAAATGTTGGATTAAATGACAAAAATACATAATTGTGTAAGGTACAAACGCACTTCATTTTTGGTGTGGGTACTGCTTTCATTAGAATCAAGTTTCATGTAAAGCAAATAACATATTCAGTAAAGAATTGGAGAATGCTTTGATGATATCACAAGAAAAAGCCACCACTTTACAAGTCATTTGGAACTTGCTGTAAATGGTTTTACTTTATCACCGTGGTTTGCTAAGTTTTCACGTATGTTTGAAGTCTTCTATTAACTTCAGCAATGTTTAATTAACCCTATTCTGATGTTAAAATCGAGTTGCCAGAAATAGCTCATCTCTGGCGCGACTATATGTTCAGTTAAATGCAGCTTTGGAATTTAGCTTACCATTTATCTTCATTTTATCGTATAGTCAGTAAAATGTCATCAGGTAATTCCATAGTATGTCTAATGGAGGCTGTAGATCGGCAGGCATCACAATGTCTGAAAATGTTTACTTTAGTTTTTGGCTTAATAATGTCAGTTTTTGTTATTCTTAACATTAGGAGCGCCATTATCATGTATTATATGTTTACAAGAGCCAAGTTTGTTAATGTACATTATGCGCGACGAGAAAGCATTTGATCGAGTCCCCTGGAACAAACTTTTTCAGATGTTGCAATAAATAGTTATCGAGAGACAAATCTTTATGTTAATACAGAACCTGTATGAAAATCAAAAGGGGACTATTTCAATCAAGGTAGGGAGAACAGGTTTAGTTTCAATAAGATAAGGGATAAGCCAAAGTTGCTTGGTTTAATCGAGTCTTTATAACGCGCATTGTGAGATAATGGCACAAACGTTATTTGGAGTGGTAATAGGGATGTCAAAGTCAGTGGTATGGAAATTAATTTGCGGATAATCACTCCATAGTTACAAAGGCTGTTGGAAAAAGATTAAGAGCATAGTCAAAGAGTTGGGAATGATAACAAACACAATCAAAAACAAAGACTATGGTAATACACAAGTAAAATTTACAAATGAATATAATCGTCAATGAAGAAATAATCGAACAAGTACATGAGATTACATTTTGGGGGGGGGGGGGGGAACCATTGCAGAAGATGACCACAATGAAATGGAAATGAGGTTTGCATTGGCAAGAAGGGCCTTCAGACTAAAACAAAAATAGATTGTTTCAAAGAGTATCAGGATAGACCAGGAAATCACCACCATAGGGTCCAATTGTACTGTATGATGTTGAGACATGGACTCTGGCAAAGAAGGATAAAAAATATCTTGGAAATATTTTTAATGCGGTGCTATTGTAAAATGGAAAGAGTGAGTAGTATAAAAAGAGGATCTAATGGCAATGTCTTCACTGAGGTCACAACGACAAATACCGAACATGCAATAGGGACGAAGATTGAGATTGCTGAAAAACAGTATGTGACAAAGTCCTCAACAAACGATACTACATGGCAAGATCCATGGGAAAATAGAAGCGGACAATCAAGACTCACCTTTACATCTCAGAGACATTAAAGTACGAACCTATGCTGAGATGAAGAGAGCTGCAGAGGATAGGATCAAATGGAGAGACACTCAGACAACCTTACAACCAGTCTTAGGACTGATCAACCAGAGAATATGGTCCAATGGAGAGACATGCTCGGTCAACCTTACAACCAGTCTTAGGACTGATCAACCAGAGAATATGGTCCAATACAGAGACACGTTCAGAAAACCATTCAACCAGTTTTAGGACTGATCAACCAGAGAATATGGTCCAATACAGAGACACTCAGACAACCTTACAACTAGTCTTAGGACTGATCAACCAGAGAATATGGTCCAATACAGAGACACTCAGTCAACCTTACAACTAGTCTTAGGACTGATCAACCAGAGAATATGGTCCAATACAGAGACACTCAGTCAACCTTACAACTAGTCTTAGGACTGATCAACCAGAGAATATGGTCCAATACAGAGACACGTTCAGAAAACCATTCAACCAGTCTTAGGACTAATCAACCAGAAAATAGGGTCCAGTTGAGAGGCACACTCAGACAACCTTACAACCAGTCTTAGGACTAATCAACCAGAAAATATGGTCCAATGGAGAGACACTCAGACAACCTTACAACCAGTCTTAGGACTGATCAGCCAGAGAATGATGATGATGTGCTATGAAATATCGAATATTTATATAATTACTATCTTCTCTTGATTACGAATGTATAATAGATACTGGGCACATGAAATAAAGGTCAATTCACAATCACATGATACTTACACAGGATCAGTTCAAGATCACATGACACAGACACAACACCAGTTCACAAAAATATGACACAGACACGAAACCAATCCATGATAACCTGACACAGACACGACACCAATCCATGATAACCTCACACAGACACGACATCAATCCATGATAACCTCACACAGATACGACATCAATCCATGATAACCTGACACAGACACGACACCAATCCATGATAACCTCACACACACACGACACCAATCCATGATAACCTGACACAGACACGACACCAATCCATGATAACCTGATACATTCACGACACCAATCCATGATAATCTGAAACATTCACGACACCAATCCATGATAACCTCACACAGACACGACACCAATCCATGATAACCTGACACAGACACGACATCAATCCATGATAACCTTACACAGACACGACATCAAGACACTTTGTCTTTTGATGTGGTCAAAGTATTTTAATGTTATGTTCGTGATAGCATTTATGAACCAGTTTTCCTTTATGCCCAACTTTTACAGAATGTCTGCGTTTTTCTTTGTCTTTTTTTTCGGTATGATATTCTGTGGACCTTTCTGTAACATTTACTCGAATGAAATTATTATCTTCCATGAGGTTTAGATAATTGTCCATGTTTCGCTACCGTTGGCGGCCACGGAAAAACTCAAGTTCACAAAATGTTCACCTTTGTTGTTTTGCGGGTATTCGGCCATAATATCTTCAGGTTGTGTAGACTCTGTATTGCCATTACTATAATCTGTTTTCCGATTCCCGTTAAGAAGTCGCCATTGTTGCCAATGCTGGAGCCCAGATATCCGAAGTTCGTGATCTTGTTCTATTTTCCCATCCCCAAATATGTATTAATGTTGACTTCTTGTTCTGTCGGTGGTCATTATCTTTGTTTTGGTTTATGTTGACAAAGAGGTTTTGATCTTCGCTGCGTCTGCTCACGGCTGCGATTAGCTGCTTTAACCCCTCTGCACTGTTTGATAGTATCACTGTGTCGTCTGCGTATCTTACCTCTGGGATCTTGTATGCCCTGATTGTAAAGGGAACGTAACTTTCAATATTCGCATCCTTTCTAACGTTTCTCATTACGCACTCTGTATAAATGTTAAAAAGATATGGGGAGAGGATACATCCCTGCCAAACTCCCATTTGTTCTTCAAACCAATCTCATGTTTCACAAGATTCTGACAGCAGTTTGTTGTTCCTGATATAATGATTCGATTAGATGTACTGGAATCCCTATATGTATCACGATTTTTCATAGTTTCTGATAGCAATTGAAACTTTTGGTGCAATTGATAAAGCATGTATCCAGATCTACGTTAGTCTCTACATTTTTCATAGAATTTCAATGCTAATCAATGACTTTTCCCATTGCCGGGGTTAGTCGAGGGGTATTTTAGGTTGTGAACTACAGGCCGCTTCGCTACTGCTGTCACGAGTCGTGTGCACGCTATGTTTATTTATTTCACCCCGAACAAACAAAAACAACATATGCATACCGGGATTCGAACCACTGACCTCCTTGGCAGTATCCAGCCCTCGAAACAATTCATCTACGCGCTCCTCTTAGCACAATATTGTGGCAATTTGTTCACAGCTTTAGGTTAGGTTGCCTTTCTTTCGGACGGAAACCAAGATTAATCTCTTCCATGCTTTTGGCCACTGCGCTGTGCCAGATCCTCTAGCACAGTACATGATAAATGTGAGCACTGGCCTCCCCTCCTACCTGTGTTAGTTCAGCTGGGATATTATCCTATCCCGATGATTTTCCTGTTAGGCTTTTGATTGCTGGGCGTATTTCGTCCAATAATGGTTCAGGTTCTCTCTCTTTGTTCGATGTTATTGTAACTGGGTGCTTGGAGATTTGTCTTAGTACATGGTTCCCTCATTCAAGATATTTTTATTTTCTGTTAATATGTTGTCCTCTTTATTACCTTTTATTGATGACAAGGGTTACTGGTCAGAAATCTCTTGTCAGTGTTCTTATCGCCTTACTTCCTGCCTTCTAGTTGTAGTTCTTCAATGTTTTTTACAGTTGTCCATCGTGTTCTTTGTCTTGTCTATCCTTATTTTTCTTCTGACTTCTTGTACAGTTTCTATATGTTGTGCTGGTTCTCTTGTACTTTTTGCCTTAATTTTCTCCTTTTTCTAAGAGCTTCAGTATTTTTTACAGTTGTCCATCGTGTACCTTGTCTTGTCTATTCTTATTTTTCTTCTGACTTCTTGTACAGTTTCTATATGGTGTGCTGGTTCTCTTGTACCGTTTGCCTTAATTTTATCTTTTTTAAAGAGCTTCAGTGTTTTTTCCTATATTTAGCTTTGTTTCTCGTGGGTCACTCTGGGAGCCATGCTTTGCGCAACCGTGATTAAAAGTTCCATTGCATGTGTGGTCAATGTGGCAAACTCATTTTTAACTTCGATGCTTTATTTAATTGGTATCGCTTTTACATGGAACCGTGTTAGTCGCGTACATTTGCTCGCTCTTCTCAGTCTTATGTTGAACAACAATAACTGTTGCAACCAATAGTTCGTGATTCGACAGCACAGTGGACCTCCATCTTTGTTGTACTAAAATGTAATGTATCTGGTTCATGGTGTTACCATCAGGGTAGGTTCACGTGTATAGTCTTTTTGGATGTTGTTTAAATAAGGTGTTGGCATTGAAGAGATTATTTTCAAAGCAGAATTCAACTAGTTTTTATCCTCTATCATTTCTGTGTTCTAAATCAAAAGGTCCAATTATACTTTTCTCCTCTATTGTACTTTCCTTGCCAACTTTCGCGTTGAAATCTCCAATGATAATCAAGATGTCTCTTCTTTTTTTCTATTTTTTGTGTTTCCTGTACGGTTATAGAATTCATTAATTTAGCAATCATCTGATGCTGATGTTGGTGATGACTTTTATTATTGTTAGGTTTCTTTTATTTTTCTTTAGTCTAATCGTAATGATGAATCGATATTACTGCTTTTAAAAGTGAACGTAACTGAACACAAAATTAATGTGCTGCTATAAATGACTAAGTATTCATGTTACCGGATGGCAGTTACGACATCTCAGGAAAGTACAACATCTCAGGAAAGAACGACATCTCAGAAAAATACGACATCTCAGGAAAGTACATCTCAGGAAAATGCAGCAGACGGAACGAGGTTTTGCTCTCCCGGCTCTCTGAGGCCGCACCCTGACTATCCACCTTTTCAGACTTAAAATCTATCACAACACTTCAATAACTAACTAAGGACACTATTTCAAAACAATAATAAACAAATTATTTATTTCTACGTTACAACTCGTCCACTTTTCTACCATACACAACTTCCTACACGCTTCTATCTAATGGTTACGGTACCTAACTTAAATCACTCACTACCACTAAACGTAAAACTATTGTCCACAGTCTACTTTCCGTACTTGGCCTGCTGTAACGTAAGTCCGAATTATGGCGTATTGACGCTGATGGTTAATTCGTGGTTTAAACCCAGCCCAGGTAAACGTCTTTGTCTCAGTTCCTTAGCGATGATTGATATTCTGTGTGGTGGACGACGAAAGACTAGGCTACTGCTGCGAATTTACGATGGCTACAAATTTAGCAAGGCAGCCGCGAGTTAAACTGGCAGCGTGTTTTGACCACGCGTGTTAAACAAAGACCGGTTGACCAAGGTGGTAACCTGGCGCGGGTCGATACACGTGTCAAATGGTAAAGTTTTCTCTCAGCCGATCTAGATCTAGGAAGCCCGTTCTCTCATATAGCGGGTAGCTATGACTGATCTAGACGGCTTCTGTAAGATCTCTGCGATGACTATAAACTTAAAAGGTCGCCCACGTGGATGACGCTGGTTAAACTTTAACCTGATGAATTTATATTTAATTACTCACATATGAATACTTTACTTCTACAAACTGGAACTCCGTCAATGCGACGTTCACTATTCTCTGACTGAATCGACTCTCAAAGTGAGTCTCCTCTCTGAATCGTCTTTCTGGAAATGCTCCTCTTCGAATGTGTCTTTGGAAATGAGTCTCTCTTGAAATGTATTGTCTCTGAAATGCTGTCTCGCTCTGAATAGGTCTCTCTCTGAATAGCTCTGAAAAAGATCGTTCAATGTGTCGGCCCTGAATATCTCTGTGATAATGTGTGATCTCTCTGAATCGCTCTAAAAACTCTCCCGTAACGTGTTGGGTTCCCGGTCCGAGTGGCCTTTATAATCCCGGACTATTTTCTCTGCCGGTCCTACTTTCAAAATGGCGTCCTGGGCGCCCATACTAATTCACGACACTGTCGTGGTATTCGCTGACATGAGTATCAGGTCCGATGGAAAATCCACCTCTAAATTAAAGAAACATATAATTACGATTGCGACGTAATCCTAGAAAAAAATTAATATGTCAATAGGGAGACAAGATGTGTTTGCCAAGACTTAATGGTCACAAAAGTACAACATCTCAGGAAAGTACGACATCTCAGGAAAGTACAACATCTCAGGAAAATACATCTCAGTAAAGTACGCCATGTCAGACAGTCATTGCTGTTCTTCATCCTCAAACAGAATAGTCAAAGTGCAAGTGTGATAGTTCCGATTGGAGCATGGGCTTTTACAGCAGGGGAGATTGGGCTGGCGACTCTGGAAACAAAGGTTACGTGAATGCATGTCAAGGTCAATCACCGTCTCGACACCAGGTCAACAAAGTAAACCAGGGTTTTATGTGGAATACCGTATCTGGTGCGGGAGGGGGGTGGGTGTGTTCGGAGCTGAGGTGGGGGCTCGATGCTCACCACTCTGGCGTTCCGAATTAGCGTAGTGAGGGTTGGTGACAGTCAGATGCCGCCACGACTGGCTATGACATTTAGAGTAACAGGAATTTGGGGATAATCATCTGATAACATCTATTTGAGCATAGTTCCAAATTAGAGTGATGGCTAAGTCAGACAAACAACAGGAGACCATTTGACAGCCATGATGTTGCTTGAGACTATAAAATATTCTGCAAAGATGAACTCAAACATACTGCTAGGAGAGAGACTGGCTAGGAGAGTGAGAGTGAGTTTGCAGACTGACTGAACCAGCATACACCTCAGGTTTTGGCTAATTGGCTTTATAGGTATTTATGTTGGACACACTGTGAACAGTAAGAGATATTAATGTGTGTCGTACGCGCAGGACACCTATTGAACGATGCGTGATCTAATTACATATGAATGTACAGATTCGTGTGAATACGTAAAGTGATCTAAGTATGTGTAAGTGCACAGATCGACTGAGAGAAAATGATCCGATAATAATTGTTAATGTACAGATCGCCTAAGGACGAGATCTGAATGGCTGCGCAAGACATTTTGGGAACCATGTGTGTTCTGATTATATGTGTATGCACAGATCGACAGAGTATGTGACCACAAGTGAGTACGTGATCCGACTATAAGTGATGTGATCTAATTGCATATGAATGCACAGATGACCTCAGTATACATGAACCGATTGAATGTGGATGTACAGATCATCTAACTGAATGTGATCTGATTGTGTGTGAATGCACAGAATGAATGCCGATCGTGAGGACGAGTTTCTGGTTGTATGTTGAGTGTGCAGGTAAGGGAGTACCACGGCAAGAATCTGGGCTATGTAGTTTGGAGGAATTAGCCAAATCTAGTGCTTAAAATCTTCGATGTATATAATGATTATTTAGTTTGGATGTATTTTGTTCTTTATGTTAATAAACGATGTTATGTGTTATGACCGGATAGTGTTTACTGCATTTTCCTGTGTGAAGTCGTGTGGGGGTGTAGATACATGTTGTAACACTTTAGATTAGTACTGTGCAACTGCTGAACTAAGCAAACGTCTAGACTCTGCCACAATAGCAATCTCAGCCTCGTTTTCTGCACTTGGGTCTTTTACAAGGATCCATTTTTCAACACGGAGCGAGAGAGAGAGAGAGAGAGAGAGATAGAGAGAGAGAGAGAGAGAGATAGATAGAGAGAGAGACAAACAGACAGAGAGAGCGAGAAAGAGAGAGAGAGACAAAAAGGGAGAGACTGGCTTAACTTCCCATCGTTTCAGGTTTGCCAGGTCAGCTAGGGGTATACCTTTCTGACCCACTTGAATCATGTTGTTGTACAGTTTGTCTAATGGAATTTCCTTAACTGGCAGCTCCCAAATTAGAAGCCCGACGGAATACATATCTGCTTTCTTCAGTTGTCAAATGCCAAGAACTCGCCTCGATATATTTATGGTGCCTAATACCGAGGTGTCCTGTATTCGCTCATGTTGCCCAGTTTCGGGAAATGGTCTGTTATGATCGTTCGGGAAATAGCAAAAGAATACATCATCTCCAAAGGATCGGATAAAGATGTCCCAACAGAGAAAAGTCCGAAGAAAAAGGCCTGTTGCGAAGAAAGAACTCTTTGTTCTTTTACCATGAGAATGCGCCAATCAATACATCACTGCTCGTTCGGGAAAATGTTGACAAAAGCAATAACATGTGTGCTTCCAAGACATCATACTCACCTTCTTCAATTACAGCGCAGGTTACAGCATCAAGACAAAACCGTCTGATGATATCGCCATCGACGTTTTCTATGGACAACTAACAATTCCCCTGACCTGGCCCAAGAGGACTTTTTTCACAATTCCTAAACTGAAATAATCCATCTCAAACGGATAACCATTCCAGTCAGTTATGTGCATGATTTCCCATTAATGCTCAGCTGAAAGAGAAGGGTTTGTATTCAATGCATGGTACAACTACTAGGCCTGAGATGCTGGCTGCTTTCGTTGTTTATTCTGGTTCCTGCTGCTCTGTGAGAAGCTTATTTTGTTATCACATGTGACCCTTGGTACAACTTTGAGTGTTTGCGTGTTGTTTTCATTGTTCATGACTCACATCCATAGATCAAGATGGAATCATAGATGAAGCAGCATGCAGGCATCTTTGTTTTCTTTCTTATTTGCTGAGAAATCCTCTATTGTAACATCAAGTGTCGTGCCGACTGGCGTTTCTGTCAAAAACCATCTGTTCTTTGAACAATTTCGATGCTCTCAGTTTTCTTACCAGTTTGTCATACACTTCATATCTTTTTTTTCTGACTTCCTCTGCCAGTCTTGTCCTCAGTATTTTCTGTTGTCACTTGGATTTCTATCCCCCTCTTTCCTTGGTATAACCCAATGAGCCGTGTATGTTTGTTTGTTTTTTATTTTTAGTATAACTAAGAACTGTCCTTTTGGTATTGCATTCTTGTAATATATCTTCTTAGGATTTTTAAGCTGTCCAAAGTATATTTAGCATTCTTCTCCGGAACCATATTTGGTTTACTGCTAGTGACTTTTCTGTACTTTTATTTTGTCCAGAATTCATATCTTTGAAGCAGTTTTGACTTTACATAAACACTGTACTCTCTTTCATTGCCACGGATCTGCTCGTTAGTGTGTTGTTATTTTTTCTGAAATAATTTCTGATTGTGTCATTGTGTTCTTTATTTAAGTAATACTTCTGCCGTCTGTTATGATGGTCCCTGGGTATCTCTTTTGATGTTTGTTGCGATATGTATCCTTCTAGCTCAATCTCACATATTTATTGACGTTTTTCTTTCTGGTATTACAATATTGTGTGGGGTTTAAAAAGATATATATATTTAGACTTAGTAATTTTCTTTCACTTACTTTGTGCATTTTGTCAACCAGTTTTTTGTCAATCTGGTCTCACTTTGTTTTATCTTGTCAACCAGTTTTTGTCAATCTGGTCCTACTTTGTGCATCTTGTCAACCAGTTTTTGTCAATCTGGTCCTACTTTCTGCATCTTGTCAACCAGTTTTTGTCAATCTGGTCTTACTTTGTGAATCTTGTCAACCAGTTTTTGTCAATCTGGTCTTACTTTCTGCATCTTGTCAACCAGTTTTTGTCAATCTGGTCTTACTTTGTTTATAATGTCAGCCAGTTTTTGTCAATCTGGTCTTACTTTGTTTATCTAGTCAACCAGTTTTTGTCAATCTGATCTTACTTTGTGCATCCTGTCAACCAGTTTTTGTCAATCTGGTCTTACTTTGTGCATCTTGTCAACCAGTTTTTGTCAATCTGGTCCTACTTTGTGCATCTTGTCAACCAATATTTGTCAATCTGGTCTTATTTTGTACATCTTGGCATCCGTTTCACGATCATGACGAACCCGATTCAAATCATGCTCCTGTCCAGTTTGGCAGATATGGATCTTTTTTGTTCCTTCATGTACAGAAAGTAATGGCAACCTCCCGTAATGCACGTTTGCCAAGAATCTTATAACAGCCAAGTAGGTTGGCAGTTGCAAGAAACGACATTCTGCAAAGGACATGCTACTTATTTTTTAATAACATAGTAATATGCAAATTCATATACCATTATGTCTAAATGTAAAATATATGTACAACATGCTACAATTTATGTTAGTAAAAGACAAAGAGATATTAATGTTGGTCCCTATTAAATGTTAAGAGACTGTGAAAGTTAAAACATCACCAGAAATCAGAAAATGGTATCCCATTTTGTAAATATATATATATATTTATTTAAAAAATGTTCATACAACATTTTTCCCATTTCTGGGGTAGTCGAGGAGTTTTGAAGGCTGAGAACTACAGGCCGCTTCGCTACTGCTGTATCCACGTCGTGTGCTAGCTATGTATGTTTATTTCACCCCCAACAGAAAAACAACATATGCCATACAGGGGAATAGAACCGCTGCTCTCCTTGTCTGCAGGCAGGCAGGCAGGCAGGCCTCGAAGCCATACGGCCATGCTCTCCTCAAAACAAAAACAAAACAAAGAAAAATTCTTTTAAAATAAATACATATATATATAAAATCTTGGAATGGGGTTGAGTTCCAGTTAGATACTTTTAAAATAATTTGTATACAAAAAAGGTTGCATTATATTACTCTGTAGTATTTAAAACGTCCATTTCATATAATGTAAATGCTCATTTTCCATTTCATATAATGTAAATGCTCATTGTCCATTTCATTCCTTATTGAAAGAGAATGACCAGAGTAAAAGTCTGTTTACAGAAACCCCATACCAAGGCACTTTGTGTACTGTTACATTGGTGGTTTCTGTAACAATTTAGTTTTAATTAATAATGTTATTAGCATCATGCCCAACAACCCTCTTTAAGATAACTTTCCTATCAATCTTTGGGGTGCAGAGGTCCTATTTTTATCCTCGTCAATTAGGACGAACAGATTTTTAAACTTTGAAGATATTAGGTTTTCATTTTTGAATGTCTTCAAATACAAAAATATGTAAGAACAATTAGAATTGCATTTTTGTCCCAGTTGCTCAAACAAGAGAGGACAAATTAAATATGATGAAAATTAACAACAACAAAAAAACGTATTTTCAGCCCTCATCATCATCAAGTGCTCTACCGAATGGCATTAGAAATCATGGACCTTTATTTCCTCTCATCACATGTTGTTTGTCAGTTCATTTAGAATCCCCATTAACGCCATTTGTGATTAATTTTAGGTTGTCTGTCCATGATACAAATAGGGATATCTAATGTGGCAGTTATTTCTTATTGCCTTCCGCTGGTAACATTTGATAATTCAATACCTTATCTGCAAGACAGCCGGTGGTTTGAAGTCAGAGTTACCCTTATAGATGAGCTGCCTTCCTATGCTTTCAAGAGTACTCGGTGCTCTCGAGATAAGGTGTCTGCCTCGGGTGCCTAAGGTCATGGGTTCGAATCACGGTGGAGACTGGGATTTTCTCACGCAGATCATCTGGTAAAAATTCCCCAGATCTCTGGGAAGAGATCGGACTCCTGTGTTCAGTGTTGAGCATGTTAAAAATCCCTTGGAAGTTTTAAATAAAAAAGAGTAGGCTTAACGGCCGCTGCCCGTACAAAATTAAAAAATTCTAGCTAAAATCAACCCACAAATTATTTTTACCTTCCCCTAGGTGGTTTCTTAAGAGTAGCATACAGGTGGCGCTTAACTGACTGTGGACCTACTTAGCTCTAATATTTGAGTCTATTAAGATGGAATCGCACATTGGTTAAACAACCCTCAGAAGAAACTGGTTATATACTGCAGAATCTTCTTCTTCTTCTTCTGCGTTCGTTCTCATTCTCCCGCTACTAGGCATTGAACAGAGTTTTGCAAGTAGCATGATGTAGTCTGGAGAACGGCATGCATTGTGTCGCCAGTTTACAGTTTGACTGCGATATTTGCATCTTTCGGTCCGACACATCCGTCTTCGGCAGAGCAGAATCTTCTAAACCAGTATAAAGACATTAAGTTAAGCCCCAGCTACCTGGATAATGATTCACACAACACCAAATATAATCTAAACCTGTATACTATATACATATAAACATTAAACAAATTGTAAAAAAACTAGATAAAATTTACAGAAGTCCCCAGTGAATTAGTATTTCAATTGTAGGAGTAATGACAGAACTGCGGAGAAAGTGTATATAATCCAGACAGAATGTGATAAAGTGTGCTAACCAAAGGCAGAAGTCAACATCATAGGCACTGACAACTGAATAATGAGTTGATCATTGCTGGCAGTCCACTTGCACCACCACGACTATCAAATGACACGATATAAGGATTACACATGCATCACAAACAATGCAAACATCATTTCGGGAAAAAACAATCGTTGTTGTTACGGATCCAGTAGCAACCAGGCTCTCGCCCTTCGGCCCACTGTTATGTAATGGTATACACACTTGTTTATCAGTTGTTGTCTAGTGCTATACAAAGTGCTCTATTTATCTGGCCTTGGAGTAAGTAGTATTTTTCTAACATCGTTGAGCGCTAAGCACTCAAAACGGTTTCGTATGGATGTGTATACAGCTGGAATTCAGTAGTGTGTTGTGGTTGGATTATGCACAGTTCTTGTTTAGTGGGATGCGTTTGGTTCTCAGTCAGAAAATGGTGCTTTAATCCTTCTTTGCTAGTTGATATTATTGTCATTTGTTATTGTCATTTTGATATTTTGAATTTACATTGCTATTTCTAAAATTTGTAACAACTACTCATTTAGATCAACAACACAATCAAGAGAATTAGTATGAGGATAAATGCTAGTAAACAAAAACAAACAAAAAAGTGATGCTAATAGTCAAACAAATAGAGATTAAATATCAGCATTTAAGGACAGATCATAGAACAAGTGCAGAGATTTTCATATTATTTTGGAAGATGTCATTTCAAAGTTGAAATTATAATTTACTGCTCAATAACAAAAAAGAAATTCTGTGGGGAAACAAAACCTTCTAACAACAAATAATATCAATATTGAGTTTTGGAAAAGAATGATCCCTACACATATCTGCCCATAGCACTGTACGGCTCTGAAACATGGACTGTAAGCAAAAAGGATGAAAAGACATTCTAAGCTTTTGAGAGTTGGTGCTATCGCAGGATGCAGAGTGAGCTGGACATAAAAAAGTTTAAAAAACAAGTGCTTAAAGATATAATGATGATGATGATGTTCGTCCATCACATGTGATGAAGACTACTCTCTTTGTTCAGCTGTGTGGACAATCTTTTCTCTTGCTGCGTCCGCTGAAATGGGTGAATTGCATGGTGATTTTGATTAAAGTGAGGAAGAAACCACGCCTTTTGTCTACCTCACTCTCTGGTCCTGAGCTACCCTTGGCCAGTGGCAAGATGTTTATCAAGACGGCTGAAGATAATAACGGTGTGTGTCGTGCCTATCTCATAACCGGAAGAGGTCATAGGGACATCCCTCAGATTGTGGGTGAGTTGGACATCTCTCCCTGGCCGTGTTCAGTTCTTTTTTGCTGTGTTTAAATTTCACAGAACAAAACTGACGTTTGCGGCTAAGGCGAAGGCCGCCAACCTCGTTAAGTTCAACATTGTGAACTAGGCCAGGAAATACGACACAAGTTTAAGTGTAGAGCTATTCGTATTTTATGCAAGATTTTATCGAGACAACTGGAGATAGCACAGGATGCAGATTTTTTTCTCAGGGTCTGCTCCCAAAGCCTTTTCCGTGAACAGGTATCCCGCAAGGCAGCTGAGGAGGATGACATCTATCGTTGTGTGTCATGCCTTTCCCATATCAGCAAGAGGTCATAGTGACGTCACTCAGCATGTAAATGATGTGTTGGGCATCTCTCCCAGGCGACATGTTCTAGTCCATTTTAGCTGTCTACATTTCAGTCATATCAAAACCAACGCTGTCTGCAGCTAGGGCAAAGGACACCAATCTCATGAAGTTCAGCCATGTGAACTAGACCGTGAAAATATGACACAGGTTTAAGTGTAGTGCTAATTCCTATAGCCGATGCCCAGGCCAAGATAATAGGAGGGAAGAGTACACCCAAAACAAACGAATTAAAGATATAAGGTACATAGAAAACTAATGTTGAGTATACAACAAGGCAGATGTCTTAGCTTGGTCATAACATGAGACATGGATACTTACTTTTGAGAATACTTGAAGGTAAAATTCAGGAAAAAGAAGAGAAAGTGCAAGAAACAATTACATCTCACAGACATGCAAGAAGATTTAAGTGCAGACTTAAACTAAGCTGAAGAAATCTGCTAGGAACAAAGGACAGTGGCATGACATGATCAAAATACTTAAACACCAGACTAACAAACCTCATGATGATGATAATTTCTAAGTGGATGATATTTTGGAATATTAATAATATTTTACTTGTCATGAGAAATTATATGAATTTTAGAATTGCCATTTTCTAAACTGGCTTGCTGGCAATTTCATGATAATCTAGAAGCAGACTCATACACCATAAATTGATCAATGCAACCACTCGGCAACAGAGAGCAAATGTAAAGTCATTATTTTTAAAATATTATAATTGCTAAGTTTTTTCTCTCTCATAAAAGTATACTACTGTGAGGCTAGCTTACCTTATGTATGATAATCTGAGCCTTAGGGTATTAAATGGCTCATACTAAACATGAAATGGTAATTTTTATTGTAATTTCTATGCCGAGGGGTCTGCTGGGGTCTTTGTGTATGACAAGGGCAAGAATAGTAGCACTGTCTCACAGAGAGCATATTGTAAGAGGTGACTAACTGTGTGACATGGCATAACACCGGCCATGGCTAGGTGGTTTGTTTAGGGCAGCATAGATGGCGCCTAACAGGCTGCGAGTCTACAAAGCTCTAGTAATTGAGTCTATTAGATGGACTCACACATCGGTTAACCACCCTCTGTAAGCACTTGTCCCAACATAGTGGAGTATTAAGCTGCTCAAGTCTTGCTCGCTTAGCAGGAAACCCTTCTCCCGGCTATATCCAGCTCATACCAGAGCTGGGACCTGCACAGGGGCATCTGCCCCTGTAGAAGTACAGGTCGACTAAGAACTAAGAACCATCACCCTTATCAAATGGAAGGCCTTACATATTCATTATATGTATATTTTGGTTCAATGTGTAAAAAATGATAGTTTTTAAGTGTGCAATATGTTAAAAACAGTGGATAAAAATGTATATAAAATGACTATCAAAAGTAAATGCTATACTTGATTTTATACTGCTGCTCTAGAAAGCTAATATAATTTTTTTTAAAGATAATTATTGATATTAATTATTTAACTGTATGCCCCTTAATTCACTTGGTACTTTTCTGAAAAATCTTACTCAGTCTCTCCTACTTCTCCCTTCTCAGATCTGACAGTCCCTGCTACTCTTCTCCCTCCTCAAATCGAACAGTCCCTGCTACTCTTCTCCCTCCTCAAATCTGACTCAATACCCTGCTACTCTTTTCCCTCCTCAAATCTGACTCAGTCCCTGCTACTCTTCTCCCTCCTCAGATCTTACTCAGTCCCTGCTACTCTTCTCTCTCCTCAAATCTAACTGTCCATGCTACTCTTCTCCCTCCTCAAATCTGACTCAGTCCCTGCTACTCTTCTCTCTCCTCAAATCTAACTGTCCCTGCTACTCCTCCCTTCTCAAATCTAACTGTCCCTACTACTCTTCTCCCTCCTCAAATCTAACTGTCCCTGCTACTCTTCACCCTCCTCAAATCTGACTCAGTCCCTGTTACTCTTCTCCCTTCTCAAAAATAGTAGTCAAGGAACCAGCAAGTTCAGCCATACTTTTTGAGCTAGGTCTTTTCATTGGATTCATACTCCAACATGCAGATAGAGATTTGTGCAAGTTTCCATCAAGCCTCAGATTGTTTGGAATGACAGGTGTTAGACCTTTCTCACCGACTTGAACCTTTAGTTGTTGAGTGTTTAAGCCTTCAAATGGAATATCCTCCTCTGCCAGCTCCCATATTAGAAGCCCCAATGAAAAGATATCTGCTTTCGTCAGTTCATCCAATGTCAAGATCTCTCCTCGATGTAACTCTGGTGCAGCATACTTAGGTGTTCCAATTTGGGCAGGTGGAACGGAACTGGATGTAGCCATGTCTGATCTCATCTTACTAAGTCCAAAATCTGTAATCTTGGCACGGACTCGTTGACTCTCGTCAGTGTATGACAAACCAGGCACATTGATAAGGAGAACATTCTGAGTTTTGAGATCACAGTGGGCAATGTCCTGACAATGGAGGTATGCCATTCCCGCAGTTGCTCCCCTCAGAATTTCGAGTTTATCATTTTCACAAAAATCCACCTGTGATGGAAATAAAGAAGGAAACGTTAATATATTTCTACAATAAACCTTAATGCCATATTAACCCTTTGAACTCTGACCATCCAGTCTGTAAAACCCCATTCCCCTAAGTTCCTGAGTAAATACGCATACAGGTAATTTAGACATTTGAATAAAGTTATTTACTTTGACAAAACTGTGTGCTCTAATTTAGTTATTCTATCTCAAATTGACTCATCTGCTAACCTCCAATGTTCCTACTTTAGTAGACTGGAATATATTCATCAAATTTACTAATTACATTATGTAGGATACAGGATCAAGATGCTGAGCAGCGCATGAGCTGCAGTGGTCAGCTCCCATAGCTGACTGCTAGCGTCAGGGCCAGAAAAACAGAGCTGATAGGACCCTTCTACACCTCCACACAGTGATCCTAGATAACAGGCTGCAGCAAGGCAGACTGGATAAGGAGAAGGAACCAAAGAGGGAATGCTAACCCAGTACTAAAAAAATGCTTGCTGAAGTCGGATGTGTTGGACCGAAAGGTGCAAATATCACAGTCAAGCTCTAAACTACGACACAACGCATTCCGTTCTCTGGACTACATTCTGCTACTTAAGCCCTTTTAGGGTTTGGTAGCAAAAGATTGAGAACGAACGAAGCCAAGCCAAGCCATGTAGGATACCCCCTGGTCTGTAGTCTGATACTCTGAGGAACAGACCTATCTTAGTCCTAATGAATGGACAAATCATTGAATGGTAATCCGAATCACATACGTGTCATTCAAATAATAACTAATCCTTTTCAGAATAATCACCATCTAAATCCAATTTATCAGCTTCAAAATCCTTGAAATTACTTTCAGCAATTTGTTCTGCTGCTAGCCTTTTAGAATGGCCATTTCCCAAATTTTTAACAAAAACTAATCGCAAAGACATGCTTCAATATTTGCGGCACCATATTTGTTATTTCCAGAAATGTGTGTACTGGGTAGACATCACTATATTATGGCCCAATTCCAAACAGCACAGTCCAAAATACACCTTAAAATAATGGTCCAGTCGTCACACCGGTAAATGGGTGGCTTCTTCTTCTTCTTCGTACGCAGTCAGACAGTAACCATTATTTTTTCGAAAAAAGCAGCGATCATCCTGAGGCTGTCGACACTGCCATAGAGCTTGTCTAGTGTTGCCACTGGTGATGGCCACATCTGCTCTCTCTGATCCTCGTATGTCGGGCAGTTTTGCAGCAAATGTTCAGCAGTCATTTTCTCGGTACCACACGGGTATTCGTCGGTGCCACCTATCTTCAATTTGTTGAATAGGTGGTACCTCAGTCTATTGTGGCCAGTGCGAAGTCTGAAGACCACGACCTGCTCTCTTCTGTTAAGCTGGTAATAGGCATCGTTTGTGGTGTAGCCAGTATGTTCGGTTTAAATGGGTGGCTAAGGGAATAGGGTATTTACACACACCCCGATATATAGGTGTCACGGGTTCAAAGGGTTAAATACAAAATGTGATAAAAAATTTTAGATATCTTGCCAACTAACATAAAAGATTTAAGAATAATAAAGAGTATCTATTGACATCAAATAGCAGTTATTCTAATTCACAATCAACTTGAACATCCCAAGCACAGAAAATACAAATCATATAGAAGTATATTATCACCTCGACTGGTCACTTTGTACAGTCAAAATATATTGTGATCTATAGAGGAAATGTCAATAATATCAATCAGTGGATATAATATAACAACTTGCTATGTCATGGTGGTACAAACTTGATAGTAATGGTTGATATGATGGTAATAACTTGATAGTAATGGTTGATATGATGGTAATAACTTGATAGTAATGGTTGATATGATGGTAATAACTTGATAGTAATGGTTGATATGATGGTAATAACTTGATAGTAATGGTTGATATGATGGTAATAACTTGATAGTAATGGTTGATATAATGGTAATAACTTGATATTAATGGTTGATATAATGGTAATAACTTGATAGTAATGGTTGATATAATGGTAATAACTTTATAGTAATGGTTGATATAATGGTAATAACTTGAAAGTAATGGTTGATATAATGGTAATAACTTGGTAGTAATGGTTGATATAATGGTAATAACTTGATAGTAATGGTTGATATAATGGTAATAACTTGGAAGTAATGGTTGATATGATGGTAATAACTTAATCACAACAAAAAAAAAGAAAAGGCTCCTGTTCATCGTAGACGATGATGGTATAATTTATTTTTCTAGCGCTATTTTTAGTAAGAATTAACTGCGCTACTTTTTATCCTCATACTCTTATCTCCTGCCGCCCTACCCCAGTGGCAAGTCAAAGACAAGATGACTAGGGGGCGACTACGAGATGCAGGGGACTTTGCATCAAGCACCCGTGAAAAAGATGGCGGAGTCCGGTGTCGAACCCACACCACCTGATCACGAGGCCGACGGCTTAACCACTTCGCCACAGAATCCCAAAATAATAACTTAATAGTATTGGTTGATATGATAGTAATAACTTCACATCAATGGTTGATATGATAGTAATATCTTAAAAGTAATCATCATCATCATCAAATGCCATCTTCACAATGGAGGTTGACGGTAATGGGTCTCAAGCTGTCTCTGTCTAATGCCAGGTTGGTGCACGCAGTCAGACTGTGTCCCGACCACATCTTGATGTTGTCTGTCCTGTTGCCTTTTGACTCTTTTGCCCTCTACTCTGCCATCCAAAATAACCTTTAGCAGACTGTCATGGCATTTGAGATTTTAATTTTCTGTTTTTTAATTTCCTTCGAAAGTATCTGTTCAACCTGGAGTTGTACCAGAACCTCACTACCGGTTTTCCTATCTTCCCAAGAAACAAGTCCAAGTCTTTTGAATTCCCACATTTCAAAGGCCACAATACACTTCTCCATTTTCTTGGACAAGGGCCAGGTGTCTACTAGATGTAATAAAACTGAATGCACATAGCAATTAATGATTCTCATTAAGATCTGAGATATCTGCTTTGACACAAGTGTATCTCTCAGGCTGTTAAATGTATTCTCTGCCATTGCAATTCTTTTAATGATCTCACTTTCGCATTTGCCATAAGTCGAAATGAGTTGGCCAAAGTATACATAGCTTTAAATTTGTTCCAGAATGTCTCCCGTTTTGTGGATTAAAGCTTTAGTATTTTATTTCTTTTGGATGTGTTGTGTGTTTGTGTGTGAGAGAAGAGAGAGAGAGAGAGAGAGATTGAGAGAGAGAGAGAGAGAGAGAGAGAGAGAGAGATGTCAGAACTACTGACCTCTCTCTCTCTCTCTCTCTCTCTCTCTCTCTCTCAATCTATTATAACCACTAGGTCCCTTTCATGGTATGGGGGTAAGCCATTCTGCATAAGCTCTCTTTTCTTGCCATCTGTCTTCCTTTTCAGCAATTTTGACTGTGACAGCTAACGCAGAATGGCTTACCCCCATACCATGAAAGGGACCTAGTGGTTATAATAGATTATACAGGTAAGGTGAGTGAGCAGGCCCAGGTAGCAGTGAAAATGGCAAATGCAATGTTAGGTATGATTTTTATATTATAGGAGCAAGGAAGTTTAACTGTAAAACGCATTAGTTAGACCTAGATTGGAGTACTGTGTACAGGTGTGGAGTCCTTATCATAGAGGGCATAAAAACATGCTGGAAAGAATACAAAAAAAGAGTGACAAAGCTGATATTGGGATTCCAGAATTACAGTTATGAGGAAAGACTAAAAAAAAAACCACCTTACAGTGTCTAGAAAAGAGAAGAATTTGAGGTGACAATACAGGTTTATAATATAATAAACAGAAAGGATAAGACTTTAACACGTTTTTCAAAATACAACCACCTACAACAACAAGAGGGCACAGCTACAAATTAATTAAAGATAGGTCTAGATTAGATATAAGGAAATATTTGTTGAGTCAGATAGTGGTGAATGCTTGGAATGCATTGCCACAGGAAATAGTGGAGGCAAAGGACAATTAATGCATTTAAGAATCGATTGGATGCGCATAGTTTTTCATCATCATGTAGCATGTCCTTTGTAGAACGTCGCTCTCATCACAGTCTGTCTGAAAGAAACTCGTTCCCTTGCCAAAACACCAGCTTCCGCCACTGTCATACTCAGGCATTCTTGGATATCTTGGTGCCATCGTCTTCTTGGTCTACCCCTTCCTCTTTTGCCTGGCACCATACCTTCCATCACCGTTCTCTCAAGACCGTTGTGTCTCTTAATGTGACCAAAGTATTTGCATTTTCTAGCCAAAATGGAATTGATAAACCAGTTCTCCTCTATGCTCAACTCTTGCAGAATGTCTACATTTGTTCTTTTCTCTGTCCAGGGTATTCTGAGGATCTTTCTGTAACATTTTGACTCACAGGATTCGATTCTTTGTCTAGAAGTTTTGGTAATCGTCCATGCTTCACAGCCATAAGCTGCCACAGGAAAAACATAGGCTCTCAAGACTTTTACTTTTATCATTTTGTTTGTGCCCTGCCATAATTTCTTCAGGCTGTCCAGTCTCTGCATTGCCATAGCTAGTCTTCTTCTGATTTTTTTCGAGCAGTCACCATTTTTGTCAATTCTGGAGCCCAGATATTCAAAATGTGTAACCTGATCTATTTCCTCACCACCCACTGTAAATTTATGCTGACATTGTGTTTTATCGGTGGTCACTATCTTTGTTTTGTTTATGTTTATGAACAGATTTTGATCTTTACTATGTCCATTAACGGCTGAAAGTAGCTGCTCTAGCCCTTCCGCACTTCTTTATATTTTAGATCAAGGAAATGTAAAAGAAACTGGTTGTATACAGGCTCTGCAGAGTCTTCTAAACCAGGGTAAAGACGTTAAGTTAAGAAAGTTGGTTAGCAGTAGAACTGATAAACAGCGCTTGAGACATAAAGTTTTGTAGACTCATAATAATCCGTACCTGTCAGCATGGTACATGATAAAACATGTGCTCCTTGCCAACATTTGTCCTCATAATTCCACACACACATCAGTTTTATCGGGAACGACTAAGTTAATACTGACACTTATGCTACTACTGACAGTGTATGAAAACTGGTTTGGATTATGTATTTAAAAACATCTGATAGAATAACTATCTCTGTGTCCCTCAAAACTGTTTGAACAATACATACAGAATATCAAGTTGCAATTGACACAGATAGCACAAATAGAGCTACTTAGAAAAACGTGTAATTGGTACCGACAGATTTAATCAGCATATCGTTATAATTATTATTACCCCTTTGATGTGGATTGCATCAAAAAGACTCATGTCCATAAACTCCATAACAATAGATAGATTTGGGACTTGAGTGCAGGCTCCGATAAAAGTAACAATATTGGGGTGGTTCAGTGCTACAAACACATCCATCTCATTCATAAATTGTTGAAGACATTTCTTGGTCACTTGCTGGCATTTGAGTCGTTTCACAGCCACTGCTTCTCCGTCCAAACTGGCAAAGTATACATCACCAAAACCTCCATGACCAATTAGGGCTTTCAGCTCCAACTTAGCAAAATCAATAACTTTGCCTTGGTAGCCCTTGATTGTTTCTGTTAATGTATGTTCATGGGGCTTCCAGGTAGTATTGGCATTTTCCTCATGGAACTTGTTAACTGCCTCTTCTCTCTGCCTAAACTCTAAGACAGAGCTGACAGCATCTTCAGATAAATCATCAAGCTCTGCAGGTATTTCCTCATTCTGAAACGAAATTGTAAAAATAAAATAAACCAGAAATTGCTGTGACATTACTTACTTACTTACTTACTGTGTATGGCAACCTCATGTTGTATTGGACCAGAAATTGCTATGACATTGCTTACTTACTTACTTACCGTGTATGGCAACCTCATGTTGTATTGGACCAGAAATTGCTTTGATAGTAGTTACCTACTTAATGTCCGGCAATCTCACAAAGTATTGGACACAATCAGCTGCCCTGGAAGCTCTTTCATTTGCTGCAAGGAGATCCGCCAAAGTACATGGTTCTTGAATCTTGTGCAGTTAAAAAGGTGTTCCGGGTCTTGGATAGCTGTACATTCACAGACATTGGCATCTGTATATCCCCATTTTTTTAAAGTTTAATCTACTCCTGGATACTCCCGTTCGTAATCTGTTCAGGGCTCTCCACACAAGGCATGGCATTTTATGAATGTCGCAAAGTTCTTCTTTGATCTCAAATCGATATCTTTGACGTCATTTTTCTGTGTGTGTTTGCTCAGGTTTCTGGTTTGTAAGCTGCACAGTTTGAAGGAAAATTTCCTTGACTTTAGTCATCACTCTTATGGATTATATTCAAAAAATGGGTGTCTCTGATCACGGCACTGCTTTTTCTTTTTGGTTTGTGACACAACACATCTCATTTCTAGTAGTGTGATGACAGTGATTGCATAAACTTTTCTCATTGGTGTTGGCTTAAGGCACCTTGTTACAAAAAAACAAGCCTCATTTGCTGTCACATTAACATATCTCATGTGTGCTGACTCATTCTACACTGGTACAGCATATTCTGCTGTCTAATGCAAGGGCCGATGTGTGCAACACAAGAATAGTATAGATAGATTTATGTGATTAAACTATTAAATGCTAAACCGCCTAAATGGTCACCTTGAGCAAAGAGGCAGTATGGTTTTGGTGCATGTCGTAAATGGCCAATATGATAAAAGCAGCACAACAACTCAAGAAGAAATATCAAGAATGGCATTGTGTCCTGTACACAGTATTTGTCAACCAGACCACGGCAAATTATGATGAAGTTTAGTTGTCCTGGAAGATTCATTGCAGCTGTCAGTCAGTTTCATGGTGGCTCAAGTGACCTTCCCAGACATCAATGGTGTCAAACATGGTTGTGTGCTGGGATCGACTCTCTTTAGCATGTTCTTTGCAGCAATGCTCTCTAATACTGTATTTGGACTGCACCCTTAACACCTGCTCACAGCAAGATATTGATTCCACCTTGATGAAGTTTTCTGTGGCATACAATAACTTTGATCTCATGATCAACACTAGAAAAACTGAGGGACTCTTCCAGCATGCTCCTTGAAAGCCATACATTAAACCAAACACTACCATACAGAACAGTGGAGTGCCACAGGGCTCAGTTTTGGGACCAATTTTGTTCTTGATATATATAAATGATTTGGACATTGAAATGGAATCCATGATTGCAAAATTTGCTGATGACACAAAACTATGCAGTAGTGTCTCATCTAAAGCAGAAGTGGATATATTGAGGTGGGATTTAGATAAAATTTGAGAATGGTCTGTAAACTGGCAAATGGAGTTTAATCGAGATAAATGTACAGTCATCCACATGGGTAGATCCAATATGGAACATAATTACAGAATGGGCGAGAACAATATTAGAAAGATAGATAAGGAAAGAGACCTAGGAATTATAATAGATCATACAGGTAAGGTGAGAGAGCAAGTCCAGGTAGCAGTGAAAAAGGCAAATGCAATGTTAGGTATGATAAAAAGAAATATTAAACATAGGAGCAAGGAAGTGATAGTCAAACTGTATAAAGCATTAGTTAAACCTAGATTGGAGTACTGTGTACAGGTGTGGAGTCCTTATCATAGAGGGGATATAAACATGCTGGAAAGAATTTTTTTAAAAGAGCGACACAGCTGATAGTCGGATTCCAGAATTACAGTTATGAGGAAAGAAAAAAAACAGGCCTACAGTGTCTAGAAGAGAGAAGAATTTGTGGTGACTTAATACAGGTTTATAAGATTAAGTCAATTAGACTATAACAAGTTTTTAAAAATACAACCACCTACAAGAACAAGAGGGTATAGCTACAAGTTGACTAAAGAGAGGTTCAGATTATATATTAAGAAATATTTTTTTAGTCAGAGAGTGGTCAATCATTGGAATGCATTGCCACGGGAGGTAGTGGAGGCAGGGACAGTTAATGCATTTAAGAATAAATTGGATGCACATAGCTTTTAGAGCAAGGTGATGTAAATGAAACTGGTTGTATAAAGACTTTGCAGAGTCTTCTAAACCGGTATAAAGACATTAAGTTAAGAACCAACATCTCTAGACACTCAATAGCTTCACCTACCTAAGCAGTACTCTTACCAAGAGGGGAATGTTGACTTTGAGGTCAACAGCAGGATTGCAAAGACAAAGGCAAGCTCTGAGCTATGTTTGGGAGGCTGTAAATAAATGTTTGGAGTTGATAGAACTTCAGTACTGATATGAAAGATGAATTTTATGAGCTCCTTCAAAGGACTGTTGACGATTGCCAAAATAAAATACTTCTCCTTGGAGACTTAAACGCAAGAGTTGGAAACAACTATTCTAGATGAGATGACAATGAAAAATTACTCCTGAGATACTGCAGGGAACAAAACCTTGTTATTACAAATATAAGGTTTCCACACAAGCGTATCCATGCCTACACTATGCATCAGAATAAAAACTTAAGATGTTTCTAAGGACTTGTTGAAAGCCACTCGTACAGTTAAACTTTCGATGATGCTACGTTGTTGATAGGGGATTTACAGTGGTTTTTTTTACATTCAGAGACATTCTTGAAAAGGTGGACTGGGTTCCTCCTTGCTGAAGTGCAATATGAAGTCCTTGGTAGGCTCACTACTATTGAAATTAGTGCATCGATCCCCCACCTTGTTGGCCAGGCTGCCTGTTTCCAGGAGCCCAACAAGGAAGTGAGGTTTTGACCCCTATGCTTCATCTGACTCCGATGTTACTCTTCGCTCCCTCTGCACACTCATAACATATTAAACATATAACATTTAAAAATATATTTTGTAATTTTTAAAAGAAATATTTTATATTTAAAATTAATTGTTTTTTTTATAGTTTATAAATTTTCTGACAGGTACAATATAATACAAAATATGATAGGACTAATCCATAGATGGCTACTATATTGTCAAGATAATAAACTCACACAGATAAATTTAGAAACTTGTTCTGTGCCTGAACAACAACATATGTTTTTTAATCTCACTGAAAGTCAAACTGTATAAAGTATTAGTTAGACCTAGAGTGGAGTACTATGTACAGTTCTGGAGTCCTTATCGTACAAGAGATATAAACATGCTGGAAAGGTTACAAAGAAGAACGACAAAGCTGATAGTGGAATTCCAGAATTACAGTTATGAGAAAAGACTCAGAAAAACCGGCCTATATAGTGTCTAGAAAAGAGAATAATTTGAGGGGACTCAATACAGGTTTATAACATAATCAAAGGAAAGGATAAATTAGACTATAACAAGTTTCTCAAAATACAACCACCTACAAGAACAAGAGGGCATAGCTACAAATTAACTAAAGAAAGGTCCAGATTAGATATTAGCAAATATTTTTCTAGTCAGAGAGTGGTGAATGCGTGGAATGCATTGCCACAGAAAGTAGTAGAGGCAGGGGCAATTAATGCATTTAAGAATAGATTGGATGCGCATAGCTTTTAGAGCAAGGAAATATAAATGAAACTGGTTGTATACAGACTCTGCAGAGTCTTCTAAACCAGTATAAAGCCGTTAAGTTAAGTTAAGTTAAGTTAAGTTAAGTTATGCAAGATGCAAGCGGACAGAGAAATAAAATATTTGATAATTGACTATGCAATAATGAGGAAAAGTGATTTCAAGTATGTAAAGGTTGCTAGAGCGTGCAGAGGACCAGACATAGGAAGCAACCACTACCTAGTTAAAATAAAAAGATAAATAAAAAAAAATTATCCAGCCAGGCAACACCCATCAACAAGCAAGAAACATAATAATACACAAGGATAAAATAAAATTAAGGCTTACAAACTAAGATAGCCAGATGTTAAGAGGAGATACCGAGGACCCATAACAACAGCAATAGAAAGGATAGAGGAATCTGAAGAAGATATGGAAATGCTCCGAGTAAAATTTAAAGACATCCTCAAAGAGGCTGCAGTAGAAGCAAAATAAAGAAGGGTGGAAGAGAAAGAGTGCACCATGGTGGACAGAAGAAGTGAAAAGAATAATACAATAAAAGAAAAAGGCATGGAAGCAATACCTAGATGTTAGGAATATAGAAGAACAAAACAAAGAAAGATAAAGAATATGTAAATTTTAGAACAGAAGCAAAGAAGACTGTGCTAAAGGCCCGACAGAACTCCTGAGAGAAACTTGGAGAGAAGCTGGAAAATAATGCTGGAGAAAACCAGAAACTATTCTACAGGACCCTCAAGAGCACGAGGAAGGAAAAGGAATGCCGCCTACAATTTTTTAAAGATAAACAAGGTGCGCTGCTTTCTGCCCCAGAAGAGGCAACGAATAGATGGAAAGAGTGGAGGAAAATCTTCTTCTAGTGGAGAAAAATCAAGCTCTGGAAGTAACAGTCCCAATTCAAGAGGAGGGAGCCATGGAGGGAAACGATAATATCACAATGGAAGAACTAAAGGTAGCATTGGAGAAAATTAAGATTGGTAAGGCAGCAGGACATGATGGTATAACACCAGAAATGGTTAAATACATGGGAACTACAGGAGAGATGCTATTCATGAAGATTCTTAAGGCAGCTTGGCGCAACATGAAGATGCCAAGAGATTAAGAGGTGCCATAATAATACCAATATTTTCAAAGGGTGACAATAGACAATGTGAAAATCACAGAGGTATTTCCCTTCTCAGTGTCCCCGGGAAAGTCTTCTCTAGGATTCTAGAATAATGAAGTCTAGCAGAGCCAAATATGGACTAGACTCAATGTGGGTTTCGAGCAAACAGAAGTACTCAAGACCTTATCTTTACACTCAGACAGCTGAGCTATGATAAGAAGATGCATCTCTGCTTTTTGGATTTGGAGAAAGCATTCGATAGTCCCTTGGTATAAACTCTGGGAGTGCCTGACAAGTAAGAACATCTCAGAACCCCTGATCTCTGCCATACAGTTTCTATAAAATATACAGAAATTATGTGTGGACATCAAATAAAAAATCAGGAGAGTTCAGAACTACTAGCAGAGTAAGACAAGGTGACATTCTACCACCGTACCTTTTCATACTCCTCATAGATGAAGTCATGAATGCCTGCAAGGAACAGACAAAAAAGTATGAAGTAGGGTACTGGAAGATGAGACCAAGTTACATATCAGAGCTAGCATTTGCAGATGATGTGGTCCTGATCAAGAAATCTGAGGCACATCTTCAGATTAACTTACAGTCCTGGGAAGAAGAGATGATGCACATCAGCAACTCCAAAACAAAAACCATGGTGATTGCCAGAGATGAGAAGAGACATCAGATAACATTGGGAACACGCCCACTGGAGCAGGTCAGCCACTTCAAATATGTAAGGGTGGTAATAGACAGCTGGAGAGGAATCAAAGAAGAGTTAATTACACGAAGGGCAGCAGCTGGTAGACTTTTCCATGCAATAAACAGAGGATTCCTCAGTAAAAGAGAAATAAGCAGGAAAACAAAGAAAGATGTATACCACTCGACCTATGTGCCTGTCCTGCCATATAGATGTGAGTCATGAGCAATTACCACAGCCCGAAAAAGGCAATTACAAACTTCAGAAATGAAGTACCTAACAGATGGTTCAGGTGACGAAAATAGACAAGATCCGTAACCAGACAATACGTAGCAATCTCGAAGCTCAACCCCTGTAGACACGAGTGGAGCAGTCCCAACCAGAGATGGTTTGGCCATGTCTGTAGAATGGAAGAAAATCGGATACCAAGGCGGTCATGGGAGATAAAAAGTCAAGGAAGCAGACCACCAGGACGTCCCAAAGTATGTTCGGAAGACAACATACGACAGTCCGTAAGTGACAAAGAACTGGAGTGGAAAGAGGCCAGGAAAAAGATGGCGGATAGAACAGTATGGCGTTCTCTCTGGTAAACCTCTACACCTCATAGTAGAAGAGGAGCAACTTAGTAGGTAAGTAAATTTATTATAATGCTCATTATTGTTTCCATGTGTCCCTTAAAATTTGAGTTATGGCAGTGTTTGTATGATCTTTGATCTAAAGCATTAGAAGAGAAAATGCGTAGCAAAAGAGAGATAAAGATCATTTTACTTTGAATTACAAGGTGGCTTCAAATGAAAATCTTATAGGCAGGATAGAAATTTGAAAAACCATGCCTTTGTATTGGAACTTGTATAAATAGTTGTCAAGAGTGTCCTGCATGCACCATCATGGTGACGTCATAATTACAGTTAAAAGATGGCCACCCCACTATTGATATGCACGAAAGAGGAGCAACGTTCTTTTATTCGTTTTTTGAGCAGTAAAGGGGTGAAACCTAAAGAAATTCATTGACTAATGAAGGTCAAATACGGTAGTGCATGATGTCAAAGACGGATGTGTCGGACCGAAAGGTGCAAATATCACAGTCAAGCTGTAAACTAGGGAGACAATGCATTCCGTTCTCTGAATTACATTCAGCTACTTGCAAACCCATGTCAGCGCTTGATAGCGGGAGATTGAGAACTAACGCAGAAGAAGAAGGAGGTAATGCATGCCATCCACTTCAGCAAGTATATGAGTGAAGTAGAAAGTATGTCAATAGTGGGGCAGCCATCTTTTAACTGCAATTACGATATCATGTCATTCGACTGCACCGTAATGGCATATACAGGATATTTTTGACATCCTTAGCAACCTTATTAACAAGTTACAATGCAAAGGCATGGCTTTTCTAATTTATCCCACTTTCAAGGTTTTCATCTTAAGTCCCCTCATATATGTTCAATGGTACAAAACAGAACTTACCAAATGTTCATCCAAATGGTTACACAAAGCAGCCAGCTTTTTCTGACCTCTAACATGAGTGCCCCATGGCTTCCCAACTCTGCCCAGTCCCCTATTTACAGGAGTATCTCTGTACACTTCATTTTTTCTTGAAACAGGGACAGATCCCAATGGTAACCCAACTCTTTTAAGCTTGCGATTAAAGGCATTGTCCACATACAATTTCTTTTCTTGTGTAATGCTATGGGAAAAAAAAGCAAATGTTAAAAATACTATAACTACTGACCAAAAAAACACACTGCATTTCATCATGTAGCATGTCCTTTGCAGAATGTTGCTCCCATCACAGCCCATCTGAAAAAAATGAATCTCTTGCTAAATCGTCAGCCTGCTGAAGAGCCATGCCCAAGCATTCCTTGACATCTTGTAGCCATCCTTTTCTTGGTCTCCTTCTGCCTCTCTTTCTTAACTTAACGCCATTATACTGGTTTAGAAGACTCTGCAAAGTCTTTATACAACCAGTTTCATTTACATCACCTTGCTCTAAAAGCTATGTGCATTCAATTTATTCTTAAATGCATTAACTTTCCCTGCCTCCACTACCTCCCGTGGAAATGCATTCCAAGCATTCACCACTCTCTGACTAAAAAAATATTTCTTAATATATAATCTGGATCTCTCTTTAGTCAACTTGTTTGCTATGCCCTCTTGTTCTTGTAGGTGGTTGTATTTTAAAAAACTTGTTATAGTCTAATTTATCCATTCCTCTGATCATCTTATAAACCTGTATTAAGTCACCACGAATTCATCTTTCTTCTAGACACTGTAGGCCGGTTTTTCTGAGTCTTTCCTTATAACTGTAATTCTGGAATCCCACTATCAGCTTTGTCGCTCGTTTTTTTAAATTCTTTCCAGCATGTTTATATTCCCTCTATGATAAGGACCCCACACTTGTACACAGTACTCCAATCTAGGTCTAACTAATGCTTTATACAGTTCGACTATCGCTTCCTTGCTCCTATGTTTAATATTTCTTTTTATCATACCTAACATTGCATTTGCCTTTTTCACTGCTACCTTAACTTGCTCACTCACATTACCTGTATGATCTATTATAATTCTTACGTCTCTTTCCTTTTCTATCTTTCTAATATTGTTCTCGCCCATTCTGTAATTATGTTCCATGTGGATGACTGTACCTTTATCTACATTAAACTTCATTTGCCAGCTTACAAACCATTCTCGAATTTTATCTAAATCCGACCTCAATATATCCACTTCTGCTTTAGATGAGACACTACTGCTTAGTTTTGTGTCATCAACAAATTTTGCAATCATGGATACCATATCAATGTCCAAATCATTTATATATATCAAGAACAAAATTGGTCCCAAAACCGAGCCCTGTGGCACTCCACTTTTCACTTCACACCACTCAGTGTACTCCTTATTTATGTCCACCCTCTGCCTTCTTCCCGTTAACCAATTTTCAATCCATTTGGCAACTTCCCCACCTATTCCATGTGATTTTAACTTTCTAAATAATCTTTGATGAGGTACTCTATCAAAGGCCTTTGCAAATTCTAGATAAATAACGTCCATTGACTCCCCTTATCTATCATTTTGGTAACCTCCTCCATGAATTCTAATAGATTTGTTAAGCCTGATCTCCCTCTAGTAAACCAATGCTGACTATTTCTAATTAGATTAAATTTGTCTAAATGCATTATAATGTTTTCTTTGATTATTGACTCTAACAATTTACAGACTATGCTCGTTAAACTCACAGGTCTATAGTTCGCTGGATCTGCTTTTTTGCCCTTTTTGAATAAGGTGATCTCTCCTACATCTTTCCAATCCCATGGACTAATCCCTTTTGCAAGTGATTGAGAACATAATATAGCCAATGGTATTGCTAGTTGGTCTCTAATTTAAAACAGCAATTTTGGATGAATACCATCTTGACCTGGACATTTATCCACTTTCAACCATTCCAATTTTTTTAAAACTATTTCCTCTGTAATACAGATTGATCATAATCCCACTGTATCCATGTCTCTTTGAAAAATATCTATAGGCTCTGGGATCTTGGAGCAGTTCTCTTTTGTGTAGACTGTGCCAAAGTACTGGATGAGTAGATTAGCTGTCTCCCTATTCTCACTTATTATTTTCCCTGTACTGTCTATGAGAGGGCCTACTTTGTCTTTTGTTCTTTGTTGAATTCTAACATAAGAGAAGAAGCTTTTACTATCAGTCTTGATCCTCTGAGCTAGTTTTTTTTCGAAGTCTATTTTTGCTGTTTTATTCACTTTCTGAGATATGTTCTGCTTGTCAAAATATTTTTAATGTTTCTTTTGATTTACCTGCCTCTATATATTTTTTTCCATGCTTTATTTTTAGCTCTTCTACATTTACAAATCTAGTTATCCACTTTTTACGCTTGGGGTTTACCTCCCTATATGGAACGCATTCCTCTTTTAGCATTTCGAGAACTGTTTTAAAACTCTCCCGCTCCTGTTCAACATCTTTTCCTCTGACAATATCTTTCCAGATTATGTGGTTCGCTGCCTCTTTCATCCTCTTACCATCTGCCTTAGAGTAGTCATATGTTCATGTGTTTATGTTTCCTTCTTTCCCTACAATAAGATCCCAACAGATGATTTAATGTCACTTGAGCCAAACAGTTCCCCAACAGTAACGTTTTCAATCATTTTTCCTCTGTAGTAAAAACTAGGTCGAGTGTATTTTTGCCTCTGGTGGCTGCTTCTACATGTTGAATTAAAAAATTGTCAGTTATGCACTTAATAAAAGGTTTTGACCCTACAAGTGGTTCTGCCATATCCCATTTTATTTCTGGAAAGTTGAAATCCACCATTAGAATAATTTCCCTTCACTTGCCTTTGCTATGCTACTAATCAGCTCCTCATCTTCCTCTTTTTGACTTGATGGACAGCTATAGCATAATCCAATCACTGTTTTTTCACCCCCACTTTCTATTTCTTCCCATACACTTTCATTTTTGTTACCACATGATAAATCATCTTTGATCGTTTTATTAACAGAATTTATACTTATAATAAAATGCCACCTCTATTAGCCTTGTCTCTGACTACCCTATCTTTCTTTAACATCGTATATCCTTCTATTTCAAGTTCACTATCTGTAATGTCTTCATATGTTCATGATTCTGTTAACTCTATTATATCTGGTTTTTCTTCCTCTAATTACAGTTCCTATTCTTCTCTTTTATTTACTATGCTTTTCACATTTGCATTAAAATGTTTTAGTTTGTAATTTTGTTATTTTTCCACTATTTGCTTTTGCTTTATCATTTTAATGTTTGCTTTTCCACTACTTATTTCACACTTCCCTGACCCCAACTCTCACCTTTGACTACATCTTCTATAGCACCCTATTGTAGGCCTATCTTTAGTCTCATACTTCAAAGGCCTTACTAGTTTAAATTTCTAACACAATGATTAAACATATGCTTTGTTACAACATGCTGTATATCTCATTTAGATGTAAATCTCTCCTTTTTTACACAATTTTACTTGTGTCTACTTTCACATCAATAAATTCCATTCTCATGTCCGCACACATTACCTGTAGCCTAAGGTCGATACCTATTATCTTGCTATCTAGATAGTCTGAATATCTGCTCTATCTAAAATGCCCATCATTGTGACCTTTCTAAACTTTTTTCCTCAAGTGTTCCCATAAGACTTTTGTATTTATTGATAATTATTTTGGTACCGTCTCTCTTTACATTATTAGCTCCTACCATTACCACAACATGACTGTTTCCTTTGTCTTCTATCCTCTTTATTCTCCCTTCTATGTCCTCAATTTTTGCTCCCCCAATATCCATTCTTTCAAACATGTTGTGTTGGTTAGACAAATGTCTGCCAACCTCCCTCACCATTGAATCTCCTACTACAAATACTGAACCCTCCCCTATATTTGCATACTTCTCTGCAAAGCTCTCTGCCCTGTGAACTGTTTCCTCACTAAAATCTCCCTTACTTCCTTGACTACACCTTGACTGCAGCTTCTTTAAAATTTCCTAAATTTTCACTTGTTTCCCTTCTATTTTCATCTGCCTCATTTCTATCTCCTACAATCTCTTCTCATTTGTCCTTATATCGCACTCCATTCGAGCCTGCCTCTCTTCAACTCTACATATCCTACATATAACTTTTCCTTCATCTTCCAACGTTGTATCTATCCCTACACTAGTAATACTAACATTGCTGCCACACAAATCACACAATCTGACCTGGCTTTTCTTCGTAGCATTACGTCTCGTCTTAGTGGCCATGCTAATTATGCTATACTAACAGTATTTCAATCATTTAAACATATCTATATATGAATACATATAATCACACATACTTATTAATTAGATATAACAATGTTGTTGAATTTGGCTTGGCTGGTGACTGAACAATCAAACGGCACTGTCAATGTATACTCAAACAATCTTATTCATGTTCTGTATTCATTTCTCTACTTCTGAACTGAGAGTGATCAGACTGTCATAAAATAACAATAATTTCAGTCAAGCTTCCTGAACATGAATCAGCTGTTGTGGTGAAGAAAATTCAATAATGTGTCCCGGCACCTTACCTTCCATTTTCGTTCTCTCACGACGACTGTGTCTTTTGTTGTGGCCACAGTATTTTAATTTTCTGTTCATGATTTAACTAATTCACCTTCATGGCCAACGCATGTTGAATGTCTGCATTCTTAATTTTTTTGGGTCTATAGTATTCTGAGTATCTTTCTATAACATTTCGACATGAAGTACTTGATTCTTATTTGAGGTTTGGGTAATCGTCCATGTTTTGCAGCTATACTTAGCTACAGAAAAAACACAGGTTCTCAAAATGTTCATTGTTGTTGGTTTGCTGGTATTCTGCCATAGTTTCCTCAGGTTGTGTTGGTTTGCTGGTATTCTGCCAGTTTCCTCAGGTCGTGTTGGTTTGCTGGTATTCTGCCATAGTTTCCTCACATTGTGTTGGTTTGCTGGTATTCTGCCATAGTTTCCTCAGGTGGTGTAGCCTCTGATATTCTGCCATAGTTTCCTCAGGTTGTGTAACCTATGATATTCCACCATAGTTTCCTCAGGTTGTGTAGCCTGTGTATTGCCATTACCAATCTTCTTATAATTGCCTTTGAGCAGCCGCCATTGTTGCCAGTTCTGAAGCCCAGATACTTGAAGTTTGTGACCTGTTCTACAACTACTGACCAAAAGGACATACTATCACCAATGTGTTTATTTTTACTGTGTATATTCCTGTTGTGCTTATTCCTGTTGCTGAGCTCTGCTGTGAGGATTTATAGAACTGAGGGGTAAAGTCTGCTTACGTCTTCATCGATATGCACTGTACAGACTAGGTCTCTATTTTTACCTCCGATAGGAAATAGAACCTAAGCATTACCAAGGATTTGAATGCCTGTCCTCATGGCTAGAAAGCCAAAAATTCAAACTGCTCAGCCAGCAGCTCCTCATTAGAAATTTCAAACTGATTACAAAAATCTAAAAACTGACTTCATGGCTAAGGTATCAAGAAAATGTTTAAAACTACAAATATTGTTTTTAACAAATCATTGCTAATTTAAATATCTCACAAAAAAATTTCTGATGGCAATTGTAGCCAGAAGATTGTTATTTAACTAATTGTTTTAAGTTGATTTTGTTATATTTAGTAACCCTTTGAAAATTATCGGATTCAACAGCTAAAAACATTTTTCACAAATGGAACACTTCTGAAAAAAATAAGAGCAATTTAACTACAACAATCGTAAAGAAATATACATTTTTAGCATTAAGAAAACAAAAAATACACTTGAATAAAGGTGAAATAATTATAATTAACTAAATTGGTTCGCATGAGATAGGTCCAACAATAAAATTTGGAAATTGCTTGTGTACGAAGACAAATCAATTACAGAATAGTTGTGTTGAGCAGAACAAGTTTTTCAAGCATCTGAAATAAAAACTTGTATTTTGTGTTGCTAAAAGACAAAACTAATCAAATTTAGGAAAAATATAAATTTTTAGTTTCTAAAAAAATGATATTGTATCTTGACAAACATTAAAATTAATGAAGAGACCACTTATAGAACAATCCACAAACAAAAACTGTCAGATTCATTTACAGTTCAAACTGTGGCCAGTCAAGGATGCATACTTTTTCCAACAATCTTTCTGAAAATTATGGACTTGGTGATGTGGCAAAGAACAAAGGGTACAAATACAGGATTACAGTGGACATTAGATAAGCAGATAGACGACTTCAATATTGCAGATGATATATCTATACTCTCAACTAAGCAGTAGGAGATACAAGAAAAGATAGCCAGACTATCACCATAAGAAGCAGCAATTTGGTGTGATGATTATCTTATTATTTACTGTGCTGGTCACGAGAACCAGTTTATCTTTACATGTGATAAAGCTAGGATTTCTTTCTGACTGTGTGTTAAACAATAAAACATTTAAAACTAAATATCAGTAAATCTTTCTATTTCAGGGGATGTTAGCATGAGCTTGAATGGAACCCTTGGAACTATAAACCCAGTTCTGTAATATACCTTAATATCTATGACAATTTATACAAATTGTGTTCTACACTGATTAACTACTATCTACTATGTAGTCACGTGTGTCCTCTAGTAGTTGGTGATGGTTAATCTCTGGTGGACGTCAGTCCTGTGCTGTGCAATAATAACTTCTTGCTATGCCTGTGGGCGTGCTCCCTGAGGATTCAGGTTACAGCCCACTTTTGAGATCAGGCCACTATGGCCAACCCCTCTGACCATTATGATTCCGAAAAAACATTTACCGAGGCTCAACTGTGTGCATTCGATCAGTTACCTCTCATTTCCAACAGACCAGCAAATGCATGATGTCTATGAAAGCTACCAATATTTTGTGGAAAATACAGAGACGTTTTCCGAGCTCAACTCTGCTACTCGAAGTGAACAGATTTCTTTCTCGTATCGCACCTCAGGGAGTCCACCATTCCTACCAATGAGCAGTAGTGCAATGTCCCTGATATATAGTGGGATAACCTCCCCATCCAGTTCTGTCTGCCTGTTTTTAGTCTTCTACATTTATAGCCTCTTTTAGCTCTGCCTAAACAAAGATGGCAGTAGTCATTAGGTACTCTCTTCCTTCCCAGTTGACTGGTCAGCAGTCAATATTACTTAGCTACTCCCCTTTTGAATTCTATTAAGTCCCATCCTACTTGTCACTCAGTCATTCTAATGTGACAGCCTGACGTCGGATTAATTATCGTCAAACTCCTCCACCCATTACTCTGGAATCTAGAGACTAAAACCAAAAAGGCAGGATTACGCCAATATTTTTTTTTTAGTTCATCATTCTTCAAGACATGCCGGTCTCACTAATTTTGTTTACTCGTCAGTAACTTTTTAAACTATTTATCCATACATACAACAGTGGTTTTCTATTGAAAATAATCCCTGTAGGAAGACTTTTTATCACCACTCTTGATATTCATGTGAATGAAAAAAAATAAAGCAGGTGCTAGAATTTCAGTATTTGGGAACTGTTTTTAATGAGGATGACAGACTCGATAGAGAGAAAGACATGAGAGTGTAGAGGGCAAACACTGCCACCTCCCATCTGTATCCACTACTAAGACACACAAAAATTTCCCTCCAAGCAAAAAAGCAGATGATAAATGCTATCTTCATTCCAACCCTGTGCTACCAGTGCCAGACAGGGGCATTTAATAAGGCCGAGAAATGAAAGTTAGCCACCTGCAAAATATGATGTCTACAAAAGGTCACTAACAAAGCCAGAAGAGACAGGATCACAAATATGAATATTCGGGCAAAGGTTGGAACAATTTCCTGCCTACAGTAGCTCAAAAACAGAGTATGAATTGATTTGGCCACATTGTGAGAATGCAACCGAGCCACATTGTTCATTTTGTTCATGCAACCATGGTTGCCAGATAATTCTTAAAAATACTGCCCAAAAACACATTTAAAAAACCGCCCAAAAGTAGCCCACTTATAAATTACTTTTATTGAGTAAAATTTTATTAAAATATTGTCAAAGATGAACATAATTAAACTAAGATTTATATTTTTAGAAACGAAATTTATTCTGGCCACACACAAAAACCGGTAATTTTTTTAAGTTTAGCGATCAAATGTTAAATGAAAATAGTATAAACAATAAAAGTTAGTAACAATGTTATAAAATGGAAAATACCTGCTATAAAATAATGACACATCAAAATGCAATGAGTTGAATCATGGCCTACTTTAGATTGAATCATCATACAGGAGCGTCTTTGCCACCAAAAAAAAAAATAGAAATCCAAATCTTCAGACAAATTTTCTGTTTCACTATGTTTTGACATATTGGATGTAAACAGGGACAGCATTGTGGTCAATCGCTAAACATGATTGCAGCAAATGTAATTACGAACCATATATCCACGAATTTGCAGGAGATTTTCAAGCAGATTTTGTTGCTCCAAATTTTTGCTGCCGATTCTTTTTCCAAATCTTTGCAATTTGATTGCCCGTACTTTGCCAACTTGCCCATAACAACAATTTCTAATAAACTGGAACTAAATAATACATTCTGCATGCTACTTAAATAATTTATTCAGATCAGATTAAAAATTCTAATTTTATTCCTTTGTATTTTTAAGTCCAAGATAGACAAAATGTAATACAAGCTAATGTTGCAATTCTCTTAAAATAAATACATTAAGTTGCAGACGCATTTGTAACTTTGTGAATACACAACATGTCTGTGCCAAGAAGCCCAAAAAATAGCGATCAAAAATGAAAGTAGATCAAAATACCGCAATCCGCAACTGACCTAAATTTCCAGCAACTCTCTGGGAAAAAAATCCCAATTGGGCGGGAAAACCGCAGAACTGGCAACCCTGCATGCAACCTTCTACTGACGAAAGGTGGATAGACAGCGCAAAGAGACCTTCCATAAAATGGGGAAAAATGTTACTCTGGCCATGAGAGAGGCAAAAGACAAATACATACCACGACACTGGGCTACAACCCGGTAAAAAGTGAGATGACAAAAAAAGAAGAAGAAAGTTTAATCTAATTGGATGCAGTAATTTTCATATTATGCACATTTTACTAAAGGAATGTGAAGTAGAAAAATTCTAATTTTTGTCTAAAACCAAATGTTAAATAATTACCATATGCTTTCACAAAAAACCACGCTGTCAGTACACTCACTACCTTTGTAAAAAGAGATACAAAATATATATTTTTCTGGCAGGAAGTACATTTTTAAATTTAGATAAAATTGGTATTTCATTATTTTAACATTTTAAGAAAGTCCTTTTAGACGATGCATATATTCAAGATAACAGATTAACTACAATGAGCTGCTTACAGCGCCAAGAAAAATTCATTTGATATATAACAAACTGAAAACGTTAAACCTAAACAATTTCTGATCTGGTCCAAAATTAAAATTGAAAACAGGAAGTGTCTTTGTAAAAACATGGATCTTTGTTATCAAACTGTAAAATGGTTTACTATAGCAATCATCAATAATAAGACAAATAAGCACTTGAAGGCCCTGGCTAACTACTAAACAGACTGGAAAAAGGTTCTAGTAGTTTTCTGATAAACCTAGTGATAACCATGACAGTGAAAACAACATAGACAGTTCTTCTTTTTCTGTGCTCAGGTTTTTTGGACATCCTAGATCTGTAGTCTCATTACTAGTCTACACTAGTGCAGCCTGTTTCCATTGCCTCCGCTTGGAAGCAGAATAGGGTCTTGGTCAGCTCTGGTTCGCTGACCCTGATGCAAGCAGTCAGCTATGAGTCGCTGGCTGCTATCATCTCATTCATTGTGCTGGATTTTTGACCCAAGATTCTTAGATAACAAAATCGCATTGTGTGTGAAAATAGGTTAACAACATTTGTTTAAAGCCCAACTATTTTAGCGTGCAGTTATTGTATTTGCTATATTAGAGATTACACAAAGCTGAAACCATTCACACACTTTGGTACTAAGATCAAACATGTGAAAATGTAAGTTACTGGGACATAGATATATGTTTTTAAATCTCATTATGAAAGAATATTTTCATGTGATATCCATGCTTCTAATGTATTGGTCATTTAGTATATATGTACATGTTTGTGCTTAATTTTGGACAATCCACAACCCTTAGCTTTGAAAGACTGACAATATTTCAAAAGAATTGTTCAAACAGTCAAGTTTTTAAGCACACAAATTTTGTGCGTTTGTATTATGTATTACGTAACCTGTCTAGAAAAAATATACAGAGTAGATACTGCGCATTAAATAAATGAATGTCAACAGCAGAAATTATCAAGAACAATATTAAAATGGAGATTGTGGAGAGCCATGATACTTATACCAGTCAGCCCTGAACATGAACATGAAAAATGGCAATACAGTCAATTGGCGAGCTAACAAATAATAAAGTATAGAAATGATTGGAATAATTGCATGAAAAATTATAAAGGAATATATTTGTACAGCCACACTAGCAAATGATAATTATTTATTTGATTGTAGCAATAAATGTTTGTAAACTAGGACCTACCTCACTCAAACAAAAATGAATTATAAATTTTCAAGAGAAGATAAATCAAAACGTCCAGTTATGATTCTTGAGAGAACTTGAATTTTCTTACTCACCTTTCTTCTGCAAGCTGTTTTTGTTTATAAAATAAGGAAAATTCTTTGGCATCATACTTGTAAATGAGAGATTAGAACATTTTGCAAGGAAAACAGAAACAAAAATGAAAAATAGGAAGATGAATCTGCCGAAGACGGATGTGTCGGACTGAAATCTGCAAATATCGCAGTCAAGCTGTAAACTAGCAACACAACGCATTCCGTTCTCCGGACTACATCCTGCTACTTACAAAGTGCTGTTCAGGGCTTGGTAGTGGGAGATTGAGAACGAACGCAGAAGAAGGAAGATGAAGAGTGACTGTCTTGGATCAAACATGGCTAACATAGCAATGAGTATTTGAATGACTGAAATGTTTAAAAGATAGATCATTGTTAAAGTAATTGATCCTGAACATCACAATTCATGATGATATTAAAACATTTTAAATAAGGAAAAAGAAAAATGATTAAATCAAATGCCCTGCTGCAGTCTTCATGTCTCACTTTATGTGTGTATGTGTGTGACTTGAAGAGGGTGAGAGGGTTTCAATGTACTGTCTCTGCCCTTAATGTGTAAATCTGGTGTAATAACTAAAAAGTAAACAGAAGAACAAAGATTATTGAAAAAATACAGGAACTTACTTAGACTTGGCTTCCGTTGTATGGTCATTGTTGTCTCGACATTTGCTCACTTCTGTTTTTTTATTGACCATTTTATGCTCCGAGAGCAGCAATTGGTTTAATAAATTTCTGCAATTATAAAATACATTTCACATAACATTTTATGTGGTCCGCCGGGGTCTTTGTGTATGACAAAGACAAGAGTAGCACCACTGCCCCACAGAGAGCATGTCGTAAGAGGTGACAAATTGTGTGACATGGCATAACATCGGCCATGGTTAAATAGTTTGTTAAGAGCAGCATAAATGGGGCCTAACAGGCTGTGGGTCTACTTTGCTCTAATATTTGAGTCTATTAAGATGTGCTCATACATCGGTTAACCACTCTAATGGCATTGTCTAAAAGAAGTGTAGGGTGGCTAAGGGCAGTATCTAAAAGAAGTACAGGGTGGCTAAGGGCATTGTCTAAAAGTGTAGGGTGGCTGAGGGCATTGTCTAAAAGAAGTACAGTGTGGCTAAAGGTATTGTCTAAAATAAGTGTAAGGTGGCTAAGGGCATTGTCTAAAAGAAGTGTAGGGTGGCTAAGGGCATTGTCTAAAAGAAGTGTAGGGTGGCTAAGGACATTGTCTAAAAGAAGTGTAGGGTGGCTAAGGGCATTGTCTAAAAGAAGTGTAGGGTGGCTAAGGGCATTGTCTAAAAGAAGTGTAGGGTGGCTAAGGGCATTGTCTAAAAGAAGTGTAGGGTGGCTAAGGGCATTGTCTAAAAGAAGTGTAGGGTGGCTAAGGGCATTGTCTAAAAGAAGTGTAGGGTGGCTAAGTGCATTGCTTAAAAGGAGAACAGGGTGGCTAAGGCAAAACAAAGGCAAAGGCTGCCATCCATCGTAAACGATAATGGCATAATTAATTTTGCTATCGCTATTTTTAGTAAGGATTAACTGCGCTACCTTTTATCACTCAGCTGTCCGACCCCAGTAGCATGTCAAGGACAAGACAACTAGGGGGCGACTACGAGATGCAAGGGACTCCGCATCATGCACCCGTGAAAAAGACGGCGGTGAAAAAGACTGCTGAGTCCGGAGTCGAACCCACACCACCTGATCACGAAGCCGACGGCTTAACCACTTCACCACGGAATCCCCAGGGTGGGTAAGGGCATTTTCTAAAAGTGTAGGGTGGCTGAGGGCATTGTCTAAAAGAAGTACAGGGTAGCTAAGGGCATTGTCTAAAAGAAGTGTAGGGTGGCTGAGGACATTGTCTAAAAGAAGTGTAGGGTGGCTGAGGACATTGTCTAAAAGAAGTGTAGGGTGGCTGAGGACATTGTCTAAAAGAAGTACAGGGTGGCTGAAGGCATTGTCTAAAAGAAGTACAGGATGGCTAAGGGCATTGTCTAAAAGAAGTGTAGGGTGGCTGAGGACATTGTCTAAAAGTGTAGGGTGGCTAAGGGCATTGTCTAAAAGTGTAGGGTCGCTGAGGGCATTGTCTAAAAGAAGTACAGGGTGGCTAAGTGCATTGTCTAAAAGAAGTGTAGGGTGGCTGAGGGAATTGTCTAAAAGTGTAGGGTGGCTAAGGGCATTGTCTAAAAGTGTAGGGTGGCTGAAGGCATTGTCTAAAAGAAGTACAGGGTAGCTAAGTGCATTGTCTAAAAGAAGTGTAGGGTGGCTGAGGACATTGTCTAAAAGAAGTGTAGGGTGGCTGAGGACATTGTCTAAAAGAAGTGTAGGGTGGCTGAGGACATTGTCTAAAAGAAGTGTAGGGTGGCTGAGGGAATTGTCTAAAAGTGTAGGGTGGCTAAGGGCATTGTCTAAAAGTGTAGCGTGGCTGAAGGCATTGTCTAAAAGAAGTACAGGGTAGCTAAGTGCATTGTCTAAAAGAAGTGTAGGGTGGCTGAGGACATTGTCTAAAAGAAGTGTAGGGTGGCTGAGGACATTGTCTAAAAGAAGTGTAGGGTGGCTGAGGACATTGTCTAAAAGAAGTACAGGGTGGCTGAAGGCATTGTCTAAAAGAAGTATAGGGTGGCTGAAGGCATTGTCTAAAAGAAGTGCAGGGTGGCTGAAGGCATTGTCTAAAAGAAGTATAGGGTGGCTGAAGGCATTGTCTAAAAGAAGTACAGGGTGGCTGAGGGCATTGTCTAAAAGTGTAGGGCGGCTGAGGGCATTGTCTAAAAGAAGTACAGGGTGGCTGAGGGCATTGTCTAAAAGTGTAGGGCGGCTGAGGGCATTGTCTAAAAGAAGTACAGGGTGGCTGAAGGCATTGTCTAAAAGAAGTATAGGTTGGCTAAGTGCATAATCTGAAAGTATTGTCTTAAAAGGAATTTTCTTTCTTTACTGTTAGCTTAAACTGTAGTCTTAATATATTACGTGAATCAAGCTGTGAACAGAACACTATTCATCCAAGATTTTGTCATAGATTTATAATAAACAAGGAAGTTATATTTTGCACAGCTCTTCTGGATTTCAGGATTTTCTGAATGATAAATCATCAAAAGCTTGATAGAATCTTATTTTCCAAAATATGGCAATTTCATCCACATTCAAATTATTCTGCTTAGCTGCTTAAATGTATCCACCAAATTCAATGACCTTAGCACTCAGATGTATAATTTCTGCAACTTCAATATCAGCACTAGTTGCTTCCCTCTGCATGTTGATGTGCAATTGGCTTCTTTTGTTAAACCCATAAAATCAGTCTGGACTAGCTGTAAAATATAATTGAGTAGCTTCCTCTTTTCATTAAGCTTTCATAGCATTGACGAGTCTTTGGGGCCTTGTTATCTTGTATGATAGATGGAGTTAAGACATTGTTCCTGCTTTGATCTTCAATATACACAAATAAGTGTTTTTCCAAATCCCCCAACATGGCTATTATGCTTTCTAATCACTATCAGTTTACAAAGATAGTACTTTGTTTTCTGCATGAATAATTGTATTCACTATCTGGCATGCCAGTCTAGCCTTCAGCCTATCTCAGAATTTGTTAAATATCGGTTACATAATTTTATCATTTCTAACTTTGCATTTAAAGTATGAGGGTTGCAGTTGTTTTATTTCTCGCTGTAGAATTTCATTATACTTTCAGTAAAAGTTCATTTTTGTATTAAAACTGGGCTAGGAATTATTGTGTACCATTCTAGCTGTCAATTATGCAGCTGATTCTTCAGCCGATTGGTTGCTGTTCTTTTATATATATACTTTCCACATCTATGATTGGTATGGACTAATGTACTCCTATTGTAGCAGATGGAACGGGGTTCTGCTCTCCCGGCTCACTGAAGTCTTACCTTGACTCTCCACTTTTGCAGTCTTAAATCTATCACTTCAACTAACACTCACTTCAATAAACTAAGGACACTATTTCAAAACAACTAAAAACAAATTCTTTATTTCTACACGTTACAACTTCTCTTCCACTCTTCTACCATACACAACTTTCTACACGCTTCTATCTAATGACTTAAAACTCTAACTACCGCTAAACCTATAATTATTGTCATCAGTCTACTTTCCGCACTTGGCCTGCTGTAACATTGATCTAAATTATGGTGTATTGACACCAATGGTAAATTCGTGGTTTTTTTTTTTTTTTTTTTTTTTTTTTTTTTTTTTGTTTTTTTTTTTGCGTTCGCCTTATTTATCTATTCCCCAAGGCGTGTGTGCGTTACACTGTGGTTTTTATTTTGCGCCTGTCGGCCCAGTGCATCCGACTTCAGCATGCATTTTATGTAAGGGTCTGCTTCCTCCTGCATTTTCTAAGGGTTTGCTTTCCCGGGGTAACGGCCGGTGCTGTGATGGGGATCGAACCCAGCACCTTCTGGTTGTGAGCCGTGCCACTTAACCACTAGGCCACGCCGTTCCCTAAATTCGTGGTTTAAACCCAGGTAAATGTCTTTGGCTCTGTTCCTTAACGACGACTGTCGATCTGCATGGTGGATGTCAAAAGACTAGGCTACTACTATGAAATCTATGATGGTTCTGCAATGACTTCAAAATTGGTGAGTGCGGCCACGTGTTAAAATCGTGAAGGTCTGCAACGTGTTAATGCATTTAAGAATAAATTGGATGCGCATAGCTTTTAGAGCAAGGTGATGTAAATTAAACTGGTTGTATACAGACTATGCAGGGTTTTCTAAACCAGTATAAAGACGTTAAGTTAAGTTTAAGTTAAGTGTTAAAATGGTGCAGGTCAGCCACGTGCTAAAATGGTGCCGGTCGGCCACATGTCTGCCGCTGTTTGAAAATAATCTGGTAAAATTTTCTCTTAGCCGATCTAAATCTGACAGAAAGCCTGTTCTCTTCTAAAGCGGGTAGCTGTAACTAATCTAGGTTGCTTCTGTGAGATCTATGAAGACTCTGCGATGACTATAAAATTGATGAAAGGTCGTCCACGTGTCTGACATTGGTTGAAAATAATCTCGTGAAATTTTCTCTTAGCCAATCTAAATCTGACAGAAAATCTGTTCTCTTTTATAGCGGGTAGTTGTAACTAATCTAGGTGAGATCTATGATGACTGACGAAATTCTAATTACTTTGACACACAAATAAAATCGGTAATACCTTACTTCTGTGACTGATGATGCAATTTTATTGTCAATTACTGTAGGACTAACTCTCATCTGAATCTGTCTGTCCTTGGCTACAACTAACATTCACTCTCCCAACGTTTCTCTCTCTATCTGACTGTCCGGGCTCCAGGTTTGCCTCGGTTTTTATAACACCCGGACTACTTTTCCTGCCGGTCCTAATTTCAAAATGGCGGCGTTTCCTGTCTACCACTTTGGGTGCGCCTATATTGTTCCACGCACTGCCACAGTATTTGCTGACGTGAGTGGTCAGGTCCTATGGAAAGTCCGCCTCTAATTACGTTCACTATTTTAAAGAAAATATATAATTACGCTTGTTGCGTTGTAACAATTCCAGCCGGAGCATGAGCGTTTAGGGCTGGGGTGATTTTGTCAGCAACTCTGAGAACAAAGGTACCTGAATGTGTGCCAAGTTCACTCTGTCTCGACACTACGCCAAGGTCACTCACCGTCTCGATACAAAGGAAAACGGGGTTGGGGGAAAGAATATGTTTACAGGTAAGAGGTTAGGAACTGACCACTGGCGTTCCGATTTGGGTAGTGAAGTATGAGTGACTGACAAGAGGGCAGCGGAGCTTGCTGTGATATTTGAGTGACAGGAGAGTGATGCGTTCCAATGGCAGCTGAATGGAGTCAAGACATCCCCCAGAGATCCATCGGATAGCTCTGATACTGCTTGAGACTTTATAATACTAGACAAAGTTTAGCTCAAGCAGACTGGCCATGCAGAGAGAGCGAGAGACTGAGAATTTCGCTAGGAGTCTGATTAGCTCACCGACTTAATAGATGAGTGATTGATAGGCTGTTATTACGAATGTGTGAGAACAGGGTCGCTGAACCAGGATACACCTTCGAGTCTTAGCCAGTCGCTCTATAAGGTGTGTGTTTGGCGCCCTGTGTCTAAGAGAGATCTAGATGTATGTCTGGTGTGTGTAGACACCGAGGGAACGATGTATGTTCTGAAGAGTTACGCTAGTGTACAGATCGACTAGGTGAGATCTAGATGTGTGTGTAGACACCAAGGGAACGATGTATGTTCCAGAGCGTGCATATATGCTGATCGATTAAGTTTGTAATCATATGTGAGTATAAGTTGAATATATTGAATGCATTATGTCCAGATCACCCGCCTGAGGGGATCTGAGTGTCACAGAGTACAAACATGAGGATGAATTGTTGAGAGTGTGTTGAGGGTGCAGATAAGAGAAGGGCAGTGTGTGGCTAGAACTGGGATTAGTTAGTTGGGAGCAGCATCAAAAGCTTGTGCTTATAAACTCCAGAGTATCTATTTAGTTAAGATGTATTTTTGTATTGTTTTGTAATTTCATTGCACTCATTTCAATAGTTGTTGTATATGAGTATGATATAATAAATATGCCACGTGCTGCGTGCTACGTTATTTGTAGTGTGTGGTCGTGAATGATGTGGATGAGTGTGTTAACATTATAGATAGTGGAAACCTGGACTCTGCTACAGCATAATTCCAGAAAAACTAAAAACTGTCTATACTTTAGACACGATTTGTCTGGCAAGACTAAATCTGTGATGAGTGTTCGCTCAGTCTATTGTGTCTGGCTGCTGTGGTCATGCTTCAATGCCATATTCCAGATAGGTCTAAATGTGCCAGTATAATGTCACTTTAGGATTTGCTCAGTACAAATTGAGGAGTCAGCGAATTTTTGAATGATGGACACAAATAATCTGGCCTTCAATTGTGTTTTTATATTTTAAGTTGTTTATATAATGTGATGGACGTGTGATTGACTCCCAGGTATGTTGAAGTTTCCTGCCTCATTAAAAATTGCTCATTGAGTTATAGTTTTTTTTCATTTTGTGGTCTATTAGATCAAACAGAGATAGCATGTGTAGGTTTTTATTTGTTTTGGCTAGAAACAAATGTTTGGATCAATCTTCTATGGTCATGGTGGAGTTAAGTATCCATGGAGTAGTGAGGTGGTTTGTTTTCTGTGTCATTTATGTAGATGAGATTATGTGGTGGGGAGAGAGCTCCACCCTGTTCAAATCTTTGTAACAAATTTGCCCTTGTTATTGCACATTAGCTGTGCTGTCTTTCTGATAAAGTCTGTCCACTCGTTCATTTTCGTAGATATTGTACATTTTAATAATTTACTCTGAGCTCATCCTTCCAGACAATGTCAAATACATTCTCCATATTTGCTCATACCAACAGAGCATGTTTTCCATCTTGAAAAACATCTTCGATTTATCGGACGATACTAAGAATTTGATCTAGATCTATGCTATCTGAAGCCTGCAAGTTATTTAATTAGTTTTCCTTCAGTGTCTAGAAAAGAGAAGAATTCCAGATGACATAATACAGGTTTATAAGATAATCACAGGAAAGGTTAAATTTGACTATAACATGTTTTTCAAAATACAACCACCAACAAGGCACAGATACAAATTAACTAAAGAAAGGTTCAGATTGGATATTAGGAAATATTTTTTTAGTCAGAGAGTGGTGAATGCTTTGAATGCATTACCCCAGGAGATGGTGGAGGCAGAGACAGTTAATGTATTTAAGAATAGATTGGATGTGCATAGCTTTTAAAGCAGGGTAATGTAAATATGCTGGTTGTATAAAGACTCTGATGAGCGATAGAGGCAGGAGAGCTGGCCAGGGATTGAGTGTCTTTAGATTGGCAGACATGAGAGCAAAATTCTGTAAAGAACATGCTACATCATGATCATTATGATCTAGCAGAACCAATATCACAAGTACGTCTAACAGTGCTCAGTCGCTGTCAACAAACGTTGTATGCTGATGGTTGTTGTATCTCTGAAGTTATAAACATTGCTGATAGTTGCTTTACATGCTTCTTCCTACTTCAACTTCATTTCATTCCAAATTCTAAGTCTCTCACGATTGTTGATTCATCTATTGTCGTGCTTTCATCCACCATGGAGTCATTCTGTGATATCAACATGTCAACCTAATCCTTTATATTAGTGGTCTTGACACTGCCATATCAGCTCTTTTCTTAAATTGTACCATAACAATACTAGCCCAGTAGATTAAGATCAGCTTAAAAAAGTTACCTGCCTCTTTATCTGATATTCATAAAAATATTGCATATATTTATTTACCTGGAAGCAACTGCTGTTCCATAGGGCATGCCCACTCGACCCAGCCTTCTGTTCACCGGATTGTCTACGTAGGTCTTCTTAGTCTGTGATCTGAATCATTTTTTTTAAAGTAGATGTGGTCACTATATTGTACACTAAAAATATAAATACTGTTCAGAAATACAGATATGCAAAGGAAATATCCATTACTGTAAATTGTAAATGCCATTTAGGCTGTATTTAGTTTATGTATTGCCTGTGTTTTGTCTTTACTTTTGTCAAGCAGAAACAAATATAATTCCTTCATATCATGTATCTTCTGTTATAAGTAGCTTAACTACCACATATAAACATCAGTTTGCACTATCAAAATAACAGCTTTATACATCTGACCATGGATCCTGCTTTTGAACACAGATAACTTTTAAATCACAAACAATGTGAGGATCATTCAGCAACATGCATGTTGTTTGGTGTTGGTTATCTACTTGGAATGAACTGCTGTTCCATACTCCATCCCTACACGACCCAGCTGTTGGTTCATAGGATTGTCTACATATCTCTTGGGAGTGTCAGCCCTGAAATATTCAATAACTATTGATAGTACTATTCAATATATTATAGTTATAATGAATATTCCAAAATTCATTTCTCCATATTTGACAATTCACTTTCATCAATTCTAGATTTGTTTAACTTTCCTTGCAAGTACACCACAGGCTGCTAGATCAATAACCAACCAACCAAGCAACCATTCTTGAATGCCTTAACTAACCCTGATCCACTATTTCATGTGGCAATGCATTTCAAGCACTGACCACTCTCTGACTAAAAACATATTTCCTAATATTTAATCTGGACCTTTCTTTAATTAATTTGTAGCTATAACCTCCTGTTCTTTTAGCTGGCTGTACTTTGAAAAACTTGTTATAGTCTAATTTATTCTTTCCCTTGATTATCTTATAAACAAGTATTAAATCATCTACTCGAGTTCTTCTCCTTTTCGAACAATGTAGACAGATTTTTATGAGAATTTCCTCACAACTATTATTCCAAAAACCCACTAAGAGTTTTGTCGCTCTTCTTTGCATGTTTTCCTGCATGATATCATCTACAATAAAGACTTCACATCTGAACAAAGTACTCTAATCTAGATCTAACTAATGTATTACATAGTTTGACTATCACTTTCTTGCTCCTATTTTTTATATTTATATTTATCATACCTAACATTGCATTTTCCTTTTTCACTGCTTCCTGGACTTGCTCACTCACCTTACCTGTATGATCTATTCTAAATCTAAATTTTCACCTGGAGCAGGGGTTACAACCCGAGTCTCAATGTGACTTTATGAAGAACCACTAACCTATCAATATGATCTTTGCTGCAAAGCAGATCCAAGAGAAATGTCAAGAACAGAATGTTTTTCTCTATACGTTTGTGGACTTCACTAAGGCAATTGATTCTGTAAATCACAACGGTCTATAGAGAGTTATGTCCAAGTTTGGGTGTCCGACAACATTCGTTACAATGGTGCAACAATTTCATGATGGCATGCGTGCCCAAGTCATTGATCAGAGAAACTACTCTGCCCCTTTAGTGTTACTAACAGTGTGAAGCAGAGCTGTGTGCTGGCCCAGGCTCTTTTCAGTATGATGTTTTCTGCCATGCTGTGGAATGCCTACAGCGATTGCAAATGTCGGAGTTGGGCTTCATTACCCCACTGACGGTGGGCTATTCAATCTGAGAAGGTTCAAAGTCAAAACTAAAATCTACAAGGTAACCATATGTGATTTTTCTTTATGCGGATGTCTGTGCCTTAAATTCCAATACGGAGATAGACATCCAGGAATGTATGGATCGGTTTGCCGCAGCTTGTGAAAACTTCGACCTCACCATCTCTATCACAAAAACAGAGGTCCTATATCAACCAGCTCCAGATATTGCCTGTTCAGAGCCTTCAATCAAGGTACACGGCCACTGTTTAAAAAATGTTAACAACTTCACATACCTTGGCAGTACTTTATCCCAAGTCATTCACATAGACGATGAGGTGAATATAAGAATAGCTAGAAGAATACCCAAATAACACTATGGAAACAGTTGCAGCACCAACAGGAAAATTCTGCCATAATTATGACACAGAGATACAAGCGATGAAATTGGCAACAGAAAAATTGCTGAACACCAACTTTGGCCCGTATCCTGTGGTATTTCTGACAGATGCAAAATCAGTACTCCAAGCACTATCATCCAGGAAGTTGTCAGATCTACAAGTTTTATTGTCAACATTGAGCAACCAGCGCAGAATCACGGTGCAGTGGATATCATCTCACTGTGGAATATCAGGAAATGAGAGAGCTACCACTCTGGTGATAGAAGGTGCTGCAGACAGGCAACCAGATGTACCAGTTACATACCATCAAAAGAAAAAGATGATTAAATCCATGAGAGAGCTTCCAACACAAATACAGGATGACTATCAGAATATAAGTAGGCAAGAGCAGATTGTCATATTTCGCCTCAGAACGGGACACAACTGACTCCGCAGCCACATGCATACAAAATTTAGGATTAGCAGCTCAAGTATGTGTACATATGGACAGGCACCCCAGACTGCGGAGCATATACTTCAGGACTGTCCAGAGTATGAGATACTGAGGTGGACATACTGGCCAAGAAAATAACACTGGAAGGAAAACTATTTGGATCTATGTGTGAGCTGCAGAAGACAGTGAGGTTCATACAAGAGACAACTTTGCAGATGTAGACATACTCCAAGCGAACGAAAGAAGAAGTACAATAGCTAGGGCAATTGCGGCATTTGGTAGAATTCATACTAAGGTGTGAGATAGACGAGGGATCAGAACTCAAATAAAAATTAAGGTCTATGCTGCAATTGTTCTACCCATCCTCTTATATGCATGTGAAACCTGGACCGTCTATAGTCGCCATGTCAGGAAATTAAATCACTTCCACTTACACTGCCTGCGGAAACTGCTGAGGATTGGATGTGTTAACGCGATCGGGCTTCTCCATTATACACATCATATGTGCAGCAAAGCTGAGATGGGCCGGCCATGCTGTATGCATGTCGGATCAACGTATACCAAAAGAGCTCCTCTATGGTAAACACCAAAATGGCAAGAGAGTTTGCGGTCAGCAGCGGAAAAGGTACAAGGACACACTAAAGAGATCACAAATCCAGTGCAGTATTAACCACGATAACTGGCAAAGAATCGCCACCAATCACACAGATGAGCAGAACTATTGCTGAGGATGTTCAGAGACATGAGGAATCAAGAATAGATGAGGTCATCCAGAGATGATCGCTCAGCAAGTCAACTCACATTCACCCTTCTTCAACTTAGTAGAAGGTGGTGTCTTATTTCCCTGAACAAAGTGCAGAAGACAATTCAAGGCTCAGATTGGATTATTAAGCCATCTACAAACTCATGAGAACAGTTTACAGTTAATACTGATAAAGTGGTCCTTGTTGATTACGATGGACAAACAACATGATCTATTATAACCCCTAAGTCCCTTTTCTTTTCTATCATCAAAATATTTTCCTCATCCTGTAATTATATTCCATATTGGATCTACTCATGTGGATGACTGTACATTTATCTACATTATACTCCATCTGCCAGCTCTCAGATCATTCTCAAATTGTATATAATTTCAACCTCCCTATATCCACCTCTGCTTTAGATGAGACAGCTCTGCAGTTTTGTGCCATCATTCATATTTGGCAATCATGGATTTGATATCATCGTTCAAATCATGTATATATATCAAGAATTAAATGCAGAAGGGCAAAGGAAATATTCATTACTGTAAATTGATAATGTCATTTGAGCTATATTTAGTTTATGCATTGCCTGTGTTTTGTCTTTACTTTTGTCAAGTAAAAACAAGTATAATTCCTTCATATCATGTATCTTCTGTTATAAGCAACCTAACTACCACATATCAACATCAGTTTGCACTATCAAAATAACAGCTCTATCCATCTGAACATGGATCCTGCTTTTGAACACAGATAACTTTTAAATCACAAACAATGTGAGGATCATTCAGCAACATGCATGTTGTTTGGTGTTGGTTACTTACTTGGATTGAACTGCTGTTCCACACTCCATCTCTAAACGACCCAGCTGTCGATTCAGAGGAATGTGTACATTTCTCTTGGGAGTGTCAGCCCTGAAATCAATAAATATTGATAGTATTTCTCAGTGTATTATAGTTATAAAAAATAGTTCAAAATTCTTTTCTCCATATTTGATAATTCCCTTTCATCAATTCTAGATTTGATTATCTTTCTATGCAAGTACACCACAGGCTGGTAGATCAATAACCAAACAACCAACCATCCATTCTTAAATGCATTAATTGACCCTGATCCACTATTTCCTGTGGCAATGCATTTCAAGCACTGACTACTCTCTGACTAAAAACATATTTCCTAATATTTAATCTGGACCTTTCTGTAATTAATTTGTAGCTGTAACGTTCCCAAAATCAACAAACACATGACACAGCCCTTGCTGCCGGCCAGACATCTCTCACACAGCAGCCCTAAATTAAATATCTGTTCTGCAGTGCCCCCTCCCCGTACGAACCCCGTCTGCTGCTCAGCAACAATGCCCTCCATCTGGGGCCCCAATCGGGCGAGGAACAATCCAAGCATGACCCCACCAGGGCCGCCTGTAACTTTCCGTTCTGTAACTTTGGCACAGCTTTAAGTCTCTAGATCCAGGCAACAGTACAAGCATTGACTCTGTCCATAAGTCCAGCCAGCCTTCCGTCGCCCACACTTTGCTGCAGATGTGTGTCAGGCCCTCCATCCCCACTTCACATCTGCCTGCAAGAGCTCCGCTGGAATATCGACCACGTCAGCCGACTTCCCTCTTCTCAATTTTCTTACTGCTGCAGCTACCTCTTTCTTCTTTATCATGTTATCCTTCGTTTGATGGGGTGTGACATCCAGCGCTATGGGCAACTATGGGGATGTGTAAAATCAATGGAAATGTTATACCGGTCCTTGTACACTTGTGTGACGGGACGTCCAGCGCAGTTCTTGTGAGTGGAAGGCGCAGGGACTGGTATCACGTGCCGGTTGGTGTGGGACAGGGTTGTGCAATCTCTCCGGCGCTTTCGATATATTTCTTGGGGGAATTATGAGTGAGGCACTTGGTGGTCGTGTAGGGGCTGTCAAGATTTCGGGGAGGGGGGCCCAAGCGGCGATTGTCAACCTTTGTTTTGCAGATGACATTGGCGGGGTCGGAGGCGGAGCTCCAGGAGAAGGTCGGAGGGATTGATGAAACGGCTCTTAACTATGGTATGGAGGTAAATGCTGGAGGGACAAAGTTGATGATCAACAGTGCTGAGAGCTTTGGCAGTGGGGGCTAGGAGCTCGAGGTGGTTGACCGTTTTGAATGTCTGGGTTCAATTGTCGGTGATGACGGGTCGGAGTGTGAGGTGATGGCCAGAGTGGCACAGACAGTGGCGGCACTTGCACGGCTTGACAAAATCTGGCAAAGATAAACGGTAAGCACTGTGCACGAAAATCAGATTAATGCGTACATTGGTCCTGTCAATATTCCTCTGTGCTTGTGAGACATGAACGGTTGCGGCTGGCCTTCAGTGAGGGGTGTGGCCTTGGAGATGAGATGTTTCCGAGGACTTTTGGATGTTACGTGCAGAGATCGAGTTGCAAATAGGGGAGGTGCAAGATGGAGTTACAACAGCAGTGGGGTGCATTTTGGGAGCCTCTTGTCAGCTGTCGAGGGATGGAGGCTCGCTTGGTATGGTCACATATCGAGATCAAATGGTCTTGCAAATACGATCCTGCACGGAAAAGGTGCAGGGCAGACAACAAAGAGGCCGTCCCAAAAGGAGGTGGGAGGACAGCATGGGAGAATTGACTGGGGGAAGCACGGGTGCTGGTAGAGGGGAGTGGCGTGCGGTTGTGAGGATGTATTCATATGTGCCCCAACGACTTCACTAGTTATGGGATGACCTGAACTGACTGAGCTATAACCTCTCGTTCTTGTGGCTGGCTGTACTTTGAAAAACTTGTTATAGTCTAATTTATCCTTTCCCTTGATTATCTTATTAACCAAGTATTAAATCATCAACTCTTCTCCTTTTCGAACAATGCAGACAGATTTTTATGAGTTTTTCCTCACAATTATTATTCCAAAAATCCACAATCAAGTTTTGTAGCACTTCTTTGCTTGTTTTCCTGAATAATATAATCTACAATAAGGACTTCACACCTGAACAAATATTTCAATCTAGATCTAACTAATGTATTACATAGTTTGACTATCACTTCCTTGCTCCTATTTTTAATATTTATTCTTATCATACCTAACATTACATTTGCCTTTTTCACTGCTCACTCACCTTACCTGTATGATATATTATAACCCCTAAGTCCCTTTTCTTTTCTATCATCAAAATATTTTCCTCATCCTGTAATTATATTCCATATTGGATCTACCCATGTGGATGACTGTACATTTATCTACATTATACTCCATCTGCCAGCTCTCAGATCATTCTCAAATTGTATATAATTTCAACCTCCCTATATCCACCTCTGCTTTAGATGAGACAGCTCTGCAGTTTTGTGCCATCTGCAAATTTGGCAATCATGGATTTGATATCATCGTTCAAATCATGTATATATATCAAGAATTAAATACAGAAGGGCAAAGGAAATATCCATTTCTGTAAATTGATAATGTCATTTGGGCTGTATTTAGTTTATGCATTGCCTGTGTTTTGTCTTTACTTTTGTCAAGCAGAAACCAATATAATTCCTTCATATCATGTATCTTCTGTTATAAGCAACCTAACTACCACATATCAACATCAGTTTGCACTATCAAAATAATAGCTCTATCCATCTGACCATGGATCCTGCTTTTGAACACAGATAACTTTTAAATCACAAACAATGTGAGGATCATTCAGCAACATGCATGTTGTTTGGTGTTGGTTACTTACTTGGAATGAACTGCTGTTCCATACTCCATCCCTACACGACCCAGCTGTTGGTTCATAGGATTGTCTACATATCTCTTGGGAGTGTCAGCCCTGAAATAATCAATAAATATTGATAGTATTTCTCAGTGTATTATAGTTAAAAAGAATAGTTCAGAATTCTTTTCTCCATATTTGATAATTCCCTTTCATCAATTCTAGATTTGTTTATCTTTCTATGCAAGTACACCACAGGCTGGTAGATCAATAACCAAACAACCAACCATCCATTCTTAAATGCATTAATTGACCCTGATCCACTATTTCCTGTGGCAATGCATTTCAAGCACTGACCACTTTCTGACTAAAAACATATTTCCTAATATTTAATCTGGACCTTTCTGTAATTAATTTGTAGCTGTAAACTTCCCAAAATCAATAAACACATGACACAGCCCTTGCTGCCGGCCAGACATCTCTCACACAGCAGCCCTAAATTAAATATCTGTTCTGTAGTGCCCCCTCCCCGTACGAACCCCGTCTGCTGCTCAGCAACAATGCCCTCCATCTGGGGCCCCAATCGGGCGAGGAACAATCCAAGCATGACCCCGCCAGGGCCGCCTGTAACTTTCCGTTCTGTAACTTTGGCACAGCTTTAAGTCTCTAGATCCAGGCAACAGTACAAGCATTGACTCTGTCCATAAGTCCAGCCAGCCTCCCGTCGCCCACACTTTGCTGCAGATGTGTGTCAGGCCCTCCATCCCCACTTCACATCTGCCTGCAAGAGCTCCGCTGGAATATCGACCACGCCAGCCGACTTCCCTCTTCTCAATTTTCTTACTGCTGCAGCTACCTCTTTCTTCTTTATCATGTTATCCTTCGTTTGATGGGGTGTGACATACAGCGCTATGGGCAACTATGGGGATGTGTAAAATCAATGGAAATGTTATACAGGTCCTTGTACACTTGTGTGACGGGACGTCCAGCGCAGTTCTTGTGAGTGGAAGGCGCAGGGACTGGTTTCACGTGCCGGTTGGTGTGGGACAGGGTTGTGCAATCTCTCCGGCGCTTTCGATATATTTCTTGGGGGAATTATGAGTGAGGCACTTGGTGGTCGTGTTGGTGCTGTCAAGATTTCGGGGAGGGGGGAGGAGGGGGGCCAAGCGGCGATTGTCAACCTTTGTTTTGCAGATGACATTGGTGGGTTCGGAGGCGGAGCTCCAGGAGAAGGTCGGAGGGATTGATGAAACGGCTCTTAACTATGGTATGGAGGTAAATGCTGGAGGGACAAAGTTGATGATCAACAGTGCTGAGGGCTTTGGCAGTGGGGGCTAGGAGCTCGAGGTGGTTGACCGTTTTGAATGTCTGGGTTCAATTGTCGGTGATGACGGGTCGGAGTGTGAGGTGATGGCCAGAGTGGCACAGACAGTGGCGGCACTTGCACGGCTTGACAAAATCTGGCAAAGATAAACGGTAAGCACTGTGCACGAAAATCAGATTAATGCGTACATTGGTCCTGTCAATATTCCTCTGTGCTTGTGAGACATGGACGGTTGCGGCTGGCCTTCAGTGAGGGGTGTGGCCTTGGAGATGAGATGTTTCCGAGGACTTTTGGATGTTACGTGCAGAGATCGAGTTGCAAATAGGGGAGGTGCGAGATGGAGTTACAACAGCAGTGGGGTGCATTTTGGGAGCCTCTTGTCAGCTGTCGAGGGATGGAGGCTCGCTTGGTATGGTCACATATCGAGATCAAATGGTCTTGCAAATACGATCCTGCACGGAAAAGGTGCAGGGCAGACAACAAAGAGGCCGTCCCAAAAGGAGGTGGGAGGACAGCATGGGAGAATTGACTGGGGGAAGCACGGGTGCTGGTAGAGGGGAGTGGCGTGCGGTTGTGAGGATGTATTCATATGTGCCCCAACGACTTCACTAGTTATGGGATGACCTGAACTGACTGAGCTATAACCTCTCGTTCTTGTGGCTGGCTGTACTTTGAAAAACTTGTTATAGTCTAATTTATCCTTTCCCTTGATTATCTTATTAACCAAGTATTAAATCATCAACTCTTCTCCTTTTCGAACAATGCAGACAGATTTTTATGAGTTTTTCCTCACAATTATTATTCCAAAAATCCACAATCAAGTTTTGTAGCACTTCTTTGCTTGTTTTCCTGAATAATATAATCTACAATAAGGACTTCACACCTGAACAAATATTTCAATCTAGATCTAACTAATGTATTACATAGTTTGACTATCACTTCCTTGCTCCTATTTTTAATATTTATTCTTATCATACCTAACATTACATTTGCCTTTTTCACTGCTCACTCACCTTACCTGTATGATATATTATAACCCCTAAGTCCCTTTTCTTTTCTATCATCAAAATATTTTCCTCATCCTGTAATTATATTCCATATTGGATCTACCCATGTGGATGACTGTACATTTATCTACATTATACTCCATCTGCCAGCTCTCAGATCATTCTCAAATTGTATATAATTTCAACCTCCCTATATCCACCTCTGCTTTAGATGAGACAGCTCTGCAGTTTTGTGCCATCTGCAAATTTGGCAATCATGGATTTGATATCATCGTTCAAATCATGTATATATATCAAGAATTAAATACAGAAGGGCAAAGGAAATATCCATTTCTGTAAATTGATAATGTCATTTGGGCTGTATTTAGTTTATGCATTGCCTGTGTTTTGTCTTTACTTTTGTCAAGCAGAAACCAATATAATTCCTTCATATCATGTATCTTCTGTTATATGCAACCTAACTACCACATATCAACATCAGTTTGCACTATCAAAATAATAGCTCTATCCATCTGACCATGGATCCTGCTTTTGAACACAGATAACTTTTAAATCACAAACAATGTGAGGATCATTCAGCAACATGCATGTTGTTTGGTGTTGGTTACTTACTTGGAATGAACTGCTGTTCCATACTCCATCCCTACACGACCCAGCTGTTGGTTCATAGGATTGTCTACATATCTCTTGGGAGTGTCAGCCCTGAAATAATCAATAAATATTGATAGTATTTCTCAGTGTATTATAGTTAAAAAGAATAGTTCAGAATTCTTTTCTCCATATTTGATAATTCCCTTTCATCAATTCTAGATTTGTTTATCTTTCTATGCAAGTACACCACAGGCTGGTAGATCAATAACCAAACAACCAACCATCCATTCTTAAATGCATTAATTGACCCTGATCCACTATTTCCTGTGGCAATGCATTTCAAGCACTGACCACTTTCTGACTAAAAACATATTTCCTAATATTTAATCTGGACCTTTCTGTAATTAATTTGTAGCTGTAAACTTCCCAAAATCAATAAACACATGACACAGCCCTTGCTGCCGGCCAGACATCTCTCACACAGCAGCCCTAAATTAAGTATCTGTTCTGTAGTGCCCCCTCCCCGTACGAACCCCGTCTGCTGCTCAGCAACAATGCCCTCCATCTGGGGCCCCAATCGGGCGAGGAACAATCCAAGCATGACCCCGCCAGGGCCGCCTGTAACTTTCCGTTCTGTAACTTTGGCACAGCTTTAAGTCTCTAGATCCAGGCAACAGTACAAGCATTGACTCTGTCCATAAGTCCAGCCAGCCTCCCGTCGCCCACACTTTGCTGCAGATGTGTGTCAGGCCCTCCATCCCCACTTCACATCTGCCTGCAAGAGCTCCGCTGGAATATCGACCACGCCAGCCGACTTCCCTCTTCTCAATTTTCTTACTGCTGCAGCTACCTCTTTCTTCTTTATCATGTTATCCTTCGTTTGATGGGGTGTGACATACAGCGCTATGGGCAACTATGGGGATGTGTAAAATCAATGGAAATGTTATACAGGTCCTTGTACACTTGTGTGACGGGACGTCCAGCGCAGTTCTTGTGAGTGGAAGGCGCAGGGACTGGTTTCACGTGCCGGTTGGTGTGGGACAGGGTTGTGCAATCTCTCCGGCGCTTTCGATATATTTCTTGGGGGAATTATGAGTGAGGCACTTGGTGGTCGTGTTGGTGCTGTCAAGATTTCGGGGAGGGGGGAGGAGGGGGGCCAAGCGGCGATTGTCAACCTTTGTTTTGCAGATGACATTGGTGGGTTCGGAGGCGGAGCTCCAGGAGAAGGTCGGAGGGATTGATGAAACGGCTCTTAACTATGGTATGGAGGTAAATGCTGGAGGGACAAAGTTGATGATCAACAGTGCTGAGGGCTTTGGCAGTGGGGGCTAGGAGCTCGAGGTGGTTGACCGTTTTGAATGTCTGGGTTCAATTGTCGGTGATGACGGGTCGGAGTGTGAGGTGATGGCCAGAGTGGCACAGACAGTGGCGGCACTTGCACGGCTTGACAAAATCTGGCAAAGATAAACGGTAAGCACTGTGCACAAATATTTCAATCTAGATCTAACTAATGTATTACATAGTTTGACTATCACTTCCTTGCTCCTATTTTTAATATTTATTCTTATCATACCTAACATTACATTTGCCTTTTTCACTGCTCACTCACCTTACCTGTATGATATATTATAACCCCTAAGTCCCTTTTCTTTTCTATCATCAAAATATTTTCCTCATCCTGTAATTATATTCCATATTGGATCTACCCATGTGGATGACTGTACATTTATCTACATTATACTCCATCTGCCAGCTCTCAGATCATTCTCAAATTGTATATAATTTCAACCTCCCTATATCCACCTCTGCTTTAGATGAGACAGCTCTGCAGTTTTGTGCCATCTGCAAATTTGGCAATCATGGATTTGATATCATCGTTCAAATCATGTATATATATCAAGAATTAAATACAGAAGGGCAAAGGAAATATCCATTTCTGTAAATTGATAATGTCATTTGGGCTGTATTTAGTTTATGCATTGCCTGTGTTTTGTCTTTACTTTTGTCAAGCAGAAACCAATATAATTCCTTCATATCATGTATCTTCTGTTATAAGCAACCTAACTACCACATATCAACATCAGTTTGCACTATCAAAATAATAGCTCTATCCATCTGACCATGGATCCTGCTTTTGAACACAGATAACTTTTAAATCACAAACAATGTGAGGATCATTCAGCAACATGCATGTTGTTTGGTGTTGGTTACTTACTTGGAATGAACTGCTGTTCCATACTCCATCCCTACACGACCCAGCTGTTGGTTCATAGGATTGTCTACATATCTCTTGGGAGTGTCAGCCCTGAAATAATCAATAAATATTGATAGTATTTCTCAGTGTATTATAGTTAAAAAGAATAGTTCAGAATTCTTTTCTCCATATTTGATAATTCCCTTTCATCAATTCTAGATTTGTTTATCTTTCTATGCAAGTACACCACAGGCTGGTAGATCAATAACCAAACAACCAACCATCCATTCTTAAATGCATTAATTGACCCTGATCCACTATTTCCTGTGGCAATGCATTTCAAGCACTGACCACTTTCTGACTAAAAACATATTTCCTAATATTTAATCTGGACCTTTCTGTAATTAATTTGTAGCTGTAAACTTCCCAAAATCAATAAACACATGACACAGCCCTTGCTGCCGGCCAGACATCTCTCACACAGCAGCCCTAAATTAAATATCTGTTCTGTAGTGCCCCCTCCCCGTACGAACCCCGTCTGCTGCTCAGCAACAATGCCCTCCATCTGGGGCCCCAATCGGGCGAGGAACAATCCAAGCATGACCCCGCCAGGGCCGCCTGTAACTTTCCGTTCTGTAACTTTGGCACAGCTTTAAGTCTCTAGATCCAGGCAACAGTACAAGCATTGACTCTGTCCATAAGTCCAGCCAGCCTCCCGTCGCCCACACTTTGCTGCAGATGTGTGTCAGGCCCTCCATCCCCACTTCACATCTGCCTGCAAGAGCTCCGCTGGAATATCGACCACGCCAGCCGACTTCCCTCTTCTCAATTTTCTTACTGCTGCAGCTACCTCTTTCTTCTTTATCATGTTATCCTTCGTTTGATGGGGTGTGACATACAGCGCTATGGGCAACTATGGGGATGTGTAAAATCAATGGAAATGTTATACAGGTCCTTGTACACTTGTGTGACGGGACGTCCAGCGCAGTTCTTGTGAGTGGAAGGCGCAGGGACTGTTTTCACGTGCCGGTTGGTGTGGGACAGGGTTGTGCAATCTCTCCGGCGCTTTCGATATATTTCTTGGGGGAATTATGAGTGAGGCACTTGGTGGTCGTGTAGGTGCTGTCAAGATTTCGGGGAGGGGGGAGGAGGGGGGCGATTGTCAACCTTTGTTTTGCAGATGACATTGGCGGGGTCGGAGGCGGAGCTCCAGGAGAAGGTCGGAGGGATTGATGAAACGGCTCTTAACTATGGTATGGAGGTAAATGCTGGAGGGACAAAGTTGATGATCAACAGTGCTGAGAGCTTTGGCAGTGGGGGCTAGGAGCTCGAGGTGGTTGACTGTTTTGAATGTCTGGGTTCGATTGTCGGTGATGACGGGTCGGAGTGTGAGGTGATGGCCAGAGTGGCACAGACAGTGGCGGCACTTGCACGGCTTGACAAAATCTGGCAAAGATAAACGGTAAGCACTGTGCACGAAAATCAGATTAATGTGTACATTGGTCCTGTCAATATTCCTCTGTGCTTGTGAGACATGGACGGTTGCGGCTGGCCTTTGGTGAGGGGTGTGGCCTTGGAGATGAGATGTTTCCGAGGACTTTTGGATGTTACGTGCAGAGATCGAGTTGCAAATAGGGGAGGTGCGAGATGGAGTTACAACAGCAGTGGGGTGCATTTTGGGAGCCTCTTGTCAGCTGTCGAGGGATGGAGGCTCGCTTGGTATGGTCACATATCGAGATCAAATGGTCTTGCAAATACGATCCTGCACGGAAAAGGTGCAGGGCAGACAACAAAGAGGCCGTCCCAAAAGGAGGTGGGAGGACAGCATGGGAGAATTGACTGGGGGAAGCACGGGTGCTGGTAGAGGGGAGTGGCGTGCGGTTGTGAGGATGTATTCATATGTGCCCCAACGACTTCACTAGTTATGGGATGACCTGAACTGACTGAGCTATAACCTCTCGTTCTTGTGGCTGGCTATACTTTGAAAAACTTGTTATAGTCTAATTTATCCTTTCCCTTGATTATCTTATTAACCAAGTATTAAATCATCAACTCTTCTCCTTTTCGAACAATGCAGACAGATTTTTATGAGTTTTTCCTCACAATTATTATTCCAAAAATCCACAATCAAGTTTTGTAGCACTTCTTTGCTTGTTTTCCTGAATAATATAATCTACAATAAGGACTTCACACCTGAACAAATATTTCAATCTAGATCTAACTAATGTATTACATAGTTTGACTATCACTTCCTTGCTCCTATTTTTAATATTTATTCTTATCATACCTAACATTACATTTGCCTTTTTCACTGCTCACTCACCTTACCTGTATGATATATTATAACCCCTAAGTCCCTTTTCTTTTCTATCATCAAAATATTTTCCTCATCCTGTAATTATATTCCATATTGGATCTACCCATGTGGATGACTGTACATTTATCTACATTATACTCCATCTGCCAGCTCTCAGATCATTCTCAAATTGTATATAATTTCAACCTCCCTATATCCACCTCTGCTTTAGATGAGACAGCTCTGCAGTTTTGTGCCATCTGCAAATTTGGCAATCATGGATTTGATATCATCGTTCAAATCATGTATATATATCAAGAATTAAATACAGAAGGGCAAAGGAAATATCCATTTCTGTAAATTGATAATGTCATTTGGGCTGTATTTAGTTTATGCATTGCCTGTGTTTTGTCTTTACTTTTGTCAAGCAGAAACCAATATAATTCCTTCATATCATGTATCTTCTGTTATAAGCAACCTAACTACCACATATCAACATCAGTTTGCACTATCAAAATAATAGCTCTATCCATCTGACCATGGATCCTGCTTTTGAACACAGATAACTTTTAAATCACAAACAATGTGAGGATCATTCAGCAACATGCATGTTGTTTGGTGTTGGTTACTTACTTGGAATGAACTGCTGTTCCATACTCCATCCCTACACGACCCAGCTGTTGGTTCATAGGATTGTCTACATATCTCTTGGGAGTGTCAGCCCTGAAATAATCAATAAATATTGATAGTATTTCTCAGTGTATTATAGTTAAAAAGAATAGTTCAGAATTCTTTTCTCCATATTTGATAATTCCCTTTCATCAATTCTAGATTTGTTTATCTTTCTATGCAAGTACACCACAGGCTGGTAGATTAATAACCAACCAACCAACCATCCAATCTTGAATGCATTAACTGACCCTGAACCACTATTTCCTGTGGTAATGCATTTCAATCAATCACCTGTTATGTTCTGTACTAGGAGTCGACTTCACTGCACTCAGGGCATACCCATAGGTGTTCAGTCTCTCTCAGCAGATGGTGCAAAGTGTGGATGCTGATATTGCCTGTAGTCTGTTGGTTGTACACCTTCCTGTTTCGTCCTCTCAGATTCTCTGATCCACTGAATTCTAATTTGATTCCAAAATGCCGCATCCTGTGCCTTGCAGACTCATCCAAAGCAGTGTCGTTTTCCAGCAGGTGGTCCTTGATAACCTTCACTATGTCCCATTTATCCATGTCCGCTGTGCCTGTTATGGCTGAGTGTGACGCCAAAGAATATGCTCGCTCGAGCTTCTCTGTCCCCTTTGTCAGTTTGAGCTACATATTGGTTAAGGAATGCCGTACCTTTTTCTGCCTCTGTCCTCATGGGAGTTCCTGTGGAATCGTACACATTAGGAATTAGCTGGCTTGTATTCTTTCCATTCATCTGTCGATGCATGTGCCAGAACTTCTGTAGGGTGTTATCATTCCTTACGCCTGTAATTAATTCCTCCCATCTCTCACTTTTGGATTCCCTTGCCACGGCCTTGAAGCAATTAATGGCAGTACATTTTGTAGCTCAAGTTCGCAACCTCACCTTCATCCATCGGCTTGCTCTTTCTGGCCTTTCAGAATCAATTACCACTGTCTGACTACAAAAATATTTCCTAATATCTAATCTGGACCTTTCTTTAATTAATTTGTAACTGTTGTCTCTTGTTCTTGTAGCTGGATGTGCTTTGAAAGACTTGTTATAGCCTAATTTATCCTTTCCCTTGATCATCTTATAAACCTGTATTAAATCATTTCGAATTCTTCTTTCTAAATAATGTAGACCAATTTTAATGAGTATTTCCTCACAACTATTATTCTGCAATCCCACTATCAGTTTCGTCATACTTCTTTTGTATTTTTTCCAGCATTTCTATATCTCATCTACAACAAGGACTTCACACCTGAACACAGTACTCCAATCTAGGTGTAACTACTGCTTTATACAGTTTAACTATCACTTCCTTGCTCCTATGTGTAATATTTATGTTTATGAAGCCTAACATTGCATTTGCCTTTTTCACTGCTACCTGTACTTGCTCACTCACCTTACCTGTATGATCCATTATAACCTCTAGGCCCCTTTTCTTTTCTATCTTCCAAACATTATTCTTCTCTATCCTGTAATTATATTCCATATTGGATCTACCCATGTGGATGACTGTACATTTATCTATATTAAACTCCATCTGCCAGTTCTCAGAAAACTTGTGTGTTCCTATTGTGATTCACATTTAAATCTATGACTATTTTATCAATAGTCTCTCGCCTGTTGTCACGGACTAACTGGTCTATATGCTGTTTCACTGCCCCAGTTACCACTCTTGCTGGTCTCTCACATCATGGTTCATCAGTTATGCTTAGTTGGCCGTTTTGAAATCTGTATACCCATTCTTACACTTTTATTTTATTTTATTTAGATTTTAGAAAGAATCTCACACCCTCTGACCACAAAAAACAAATAACGCCTTATTGTTCTACCACAATGCAAGTTCACAGTGGAGCAGCCATGTTGTACGTTATATTGTACATGCCCATACTTCTTGATCATCACAATCCCTACGTGGAGTATTGCTAAAGAGTCATTTTGTGTCATGGACTAAGATTTTCAATTTCTACTCCCCTTTTGCAAGCCTATCTTAAGTTAACTTAACTTCATTATACTGGTTTAGAAGGCTCTACAGTCTGTATACAACCAGTTTATTCCACTGCACCAAAATTATAAAAAGGCAGCGATCATCCAATCTGTTTTTCTATGCATTAAATGACCCTGGACTTGCTCCGGCACCTTACCTGTATGATCTATTATGACACCTAGGTCCCTTTCCTTTTATTTCTTTCTAATATTGTTCATTCTCATCATGTAATTATAATCGTTATTGGATCTTCCCAAGTGGTTGACTGTACATTTTTCTACATTAAACTCCATCTGGCAGCTCTCAGACCATTTATGAATCGAAGATAAATCCGATCTCAATAGATCCTCCTCTGCCGAAGAAGAGACCCTGCCACATAATTTTGTGGTATCCGCAAATTTTGCAATCATGGGTTCAATATCATTGTCCAAATCATTTATATATATCAAGAACAAAATTGGTCTCAATATCGATCACTGAGGCACTCCACTTATTATATCATACCAATCAGAGTACTCCTTATTTATGTTAACTCTGTGCCTTCTGCTCGATATGCAAATTTCTATCCAATTTGCAACTCCACCACCTATTCCATGTGATTGCAACTTCTGAAAGAATCTTTGATAAGTTTCTCTATCAAAGGCCTTTTGCAAAATCCAGATAAAAAACATCTACCGGCTCTCCAGCATCTAACATTTTGGTAACCTCCTCCATGATTTCTAACTGATTTGTTAAATACGATCTCCCCTTAGTTAATCCATGCTAACTCTTCCTGGTGAGATTAAACTTATGTTTCATATTTTTTGGCAGGTAAAAATCCACTGGCCACTTGTCAGGTCAATCTCAGCATCTGTTAGCCCCTGGAATATACGATTGCCTATATTTGAGACTGGTGGAAGTGGAAGCGTAAATTAGAGCAAGGAAGACACGCAGCCTGTCAGGCACCATCTAAGCCGCTCTGCTAACCACATAACCAACACCTTAAGTTATAGCCACACAGTTTTTTTTTGTGACTCTGTGGGGTGAATTTCCCTAGAATAATTTGAGTCAATTTTTAACTTGAATTTTGCTCGAGCAGCGGCCGTTAGGCTTCCTCTTTTCGATTTTCAACTGCTAAGGTATTTTTAACGTGCACGTCACTGCACATGGGTGTCTGATCTCACTACTCAGAGATCAGGGGAAATATTTACCGGATGATCCACATTAAAAAATTCTGATCTCCATCATGATTTGAACCTGCAACATACAGCACCAGAGGCGAACACCTTACCTTGAGACCACTGGGTCTGCCTAAAAGAATACTAAACTTTGAAAATTAAGTTAATTTTCCTGAAGAAAACACCCATCTAGAAACCTTTACTTTGAAAACACCCATCTAGAAATCTTTACTTTGAAAACACCCATCTAGAAACTTTTACTTTGAAAACACCCATCTAGAAACCTTTACTTTGAAAACACCCATCTAGAAACCTTTACTTTGAAAACACACATCAAGAAACCTTTACTTTGAAAACACACATATCCTTTGCAGAATGTCGCTTCTTACAACGCCCAAGTATTTGGCTGTTATAAGTTTCTTGGCAAGTGTGCAGTACAGTAGGTTGCCATCATTTTCCATATGTGGAGGAGCGATCGCCCAAGTAAAAAAATCCAGTGTCTGCCAAACTGGACACGGTGGGAATCGAACCAGGTGCATTGGTATCGTTAAAACTGAGCCGAGTTTCACCCCTAGACCACACAGCCCCTAGAAACCTTTACTTTGTATATTTATATAGTGAGGCATGTTTTTTGTTTCTACAATATAAAATAAAGTGGCTTCTAAAAAACTTAATGAACATATTTTTAATTGAGAAATTGTGTTACCTTTTCAAAATGAAGATGATTCATATGGCAATATAGACAAAGTAGGTGGTACATATGAAGATATTAAAAGAAGCATAGAAAAAGCGAGAGAAGCGTTCATTGCATTACAGAAACTACAGTAAAAAAGGTAAAGTAACAATTTCCATAGGGAATGAAGATAACTCTTCATGGACTAAGCTGCAGCCTATGTGAGGTGGGGTGGCCAGTTCCTTCCTTGCTGTTTATACCTTCACCAACTCATATGTCAGGTACCCATTTTCTGCTGGATCGACTGGAGGAGAGGTCATACATGGAACGACCCATGCCCTCATTATTTTCTGTCCGTTTTTGATTTTGAACCCTGTCATGCTGTAATCCCAGTCTTAGCAAGCCAGCTTACTGTCAACTAGACTAAACGCTTCACAATTATGGAAATCAACAGAAATGAACAGTCCAGGATACAAATATGATTCCTCTACCTCAATGTGGTCCATTCTATTGTATGGCTCTGAACACAAAGAACAACAAAAAAACTACTAAAAATGTACTAACTTTCATAAATTAGTGCTTGCACAGAATAAAAAGATTGAAATGGTATGATGAGATCACTAATGTGGAACTGTTGGAAAGAACCAAACAGACACAAGTAAAACAGGAAGCGAGGATAAGGCTTTGATGTTGGACAAGGCACACATTCAGGAACTGAGCTTATAGCAGTACATAGGAGTCTATGTTCTTGAATTCTAAACACAAGAGAAGTAGAGAAAGACCAAAAACATACACGAAAAAATGTGATCTAGACAAGATTATAAGAAACGGGAAAGTCATGGAGAGAGCTGAAGTTGATGGCTCTAGACAGGACTTGGCATGTTTTTGTTGAAAACCACCTGTGCTCCACCGAGTGCTAAAAGGTTTTGTAAAAATTGTGTTTTTGGAAAGCCAAGCGCATACTGTTTCTGATACCAATAACTCAGTCAACATACACACACACACCACACACACACATATAGAATGTATAACGATGTCACAGTCAACTCCCCAGGTACAGCAGAGTCTGCTGTGCCAAAATTTGATATTACAATTATATGAGATCACATCACAAGTCTGATCCTGTCGCTGGCTATCTTCCCGTGCAAAAACAACTATTGTTATTACTTCCCACACACAAACAAAAAAATTCACAAAAATTAGTTGGATATTACAAAAGCAGGGAGATTGGAGACTGAAGCTAACTAAATGAGTGTCTTATATGAAGACCAATTGTAATAAGCAAATCAATTTTCACACTAAATTGGGATTCTTAAATTAATGAGCCAAAGCCTGAATTTGATGACTGATCTATATATATATATTAATTACATTTTTTACATCTGACATTACAAGTTACAAATTATATAAAACATCAATATTTTTTGCAATTTCCTGCTGTAATAAAATCTACATATATTATTATAAATTTAAAATAATATTGAACTTTTCAGCATTCAATTTGTGAGTAAATCCAGGTGGGGCATGAAACCATAAAATTAGGGAACCCCTTTATTAGATGTATCAGTTTCATAAAATCTAAGTTCAGCTTTTATTTGACAGATGTAGCTTCTATGTTTGCTCTATCTCTCTTAGAGTTCCTTCTTTTTGCTTCCCTGTGGGTATAGAGGACCTTTTCTGAATTTGATTACAATTGAGTGTGTTTTTGCACAATAATTAAAAACTTTTAACACAACAAGTATCAATGGTGTGATACTTATTTTGCCAGTAATATTGAGTCAATTTTCTTGAAGAAATATTTGGCTGACATAATTCTAGAACTTCACAATGAATCCAAATATATTTGAAGTTGAATCAACAGAAGTCATACTGGCTCTTGTCCACTAGCCCACGCCGTGGGCTCACTCTGGGGGCAACTGTTCCACTTCTCTCTTCTCACCTCACTCTGTTTCATTTGACTCTGTCCTACAGTCACACTCCTGCACAACTTTCACACGCGCCCTCATGGTGAGGCCCTTCCATTGCACTTTGGTTGGGCTAGCTTCTGAGGGCGCACAAACCTAGCATAGGTACATACAAACGCACACATGCATCCAAGCACTGGTTTATGCGTCCTGATATCGCCCAATGGACTACGGTCTGGGGTGGAAAATGGCGCGCCTCTGCCAGTAGAAACTAGTGAGGCAAACATCTAAGCAACAACAACATAGCCCACGCCGTCCCCTTGCCTCTTTTTGACCTTCATGTAGGCCACTATTGTGAAGGAATTTCATTACTTTTCGAATTTCTGCAAGAGAGAGCTAATAATAATGTTCGCTTAGGAGTCTGAGACTCATTGCGACGGTCGGCTACATCCATGACCCACAGCTGTGGCATGGTTCCAGGCCTCGTCCAGGATGAAAGAGGAGGTTGCTACTTGCTGGAGTCATACTGTTCGAGTATGGCCTCTTCTGCACTTCCAGCCAGTCGGGGGAAGACTTTTGACACTGAGGAACGACTTGTGTAGTATCTTGTGGGCAGGGGTTTCCAGGTCCAGTCGGACAACATGACCAAACAAAGAAACTCAGCGCCGATCAAGTGTTTCTGAAATTGGGTGGAGGCCTGTTTTAGCAGAGACCTTCACGTTGCGGATGTAGTCATGCCATCGGATACCCAGGATACGCCACTGGTTGCGCATGTGAAAGGCTTCTAGTCTCTATATTTCCTGTTTCAGCAATGTCCAGGTTTCAGAACTGTGAAGCAGGACTGGGACCACGGAGGACTAGTAGATGCGGATTTTTGTCTCAAGGGAGACCTTGCCATTACTCCACACACATTGGAGGTCATGCGTAGCAAACACAGCTAGTCCGATCCGAAGTTCAGAACCTCATTTCTGACACAGCATCCCAGGGTATTAAAACTCAAAGTCACACTGCGGAGGGCACCAACAAATTTATCTATCTCGGTAGCATGATATCATCCGATTGTCGCAGCGGTCCCAATATGTCAAGAGTGCTAAGAGATTGCTATTTTTTATTTTCAACTGCAAAGGGTTCTTTTTTATTTGCAAAGAGTGTATATGGCACCTCTGAATTATCATGCGTCTCAGATATTACTAGGTGCCGATATCACTTGTCTTAAGACCAGGAGAAGCTTAAAACTTGCGGAGATTCAAGCACCCTACGCACTTTCTTTCGCTCGTTTCTTGAGAGGCAAGCAGCTTACTTCTCAACTATAGCGACCTTCTACCAGTTCTTTATGTATTCATATAATTTTATCTCTCAGTCATTGGCTTACAGACAAATGTACTTACCTTCCACACCCAGAACTACTACTGCTGGGACTGTGAACCGCAGAACCAACTGGCATGCCAACCCTCCCTAAATTCCTGTTCATTGGATTGTCCACATATGTTCGGGGCATGTCTACCACAATAATAATTCGATATAAGACAATTTTTGGCAATGTTAACATTTACTTTTAAAATACCATGAGACAACCAACATTCTATCACACTGTAAGAATTTTAGTTACTTGGAATGTTTACTGATGGAAAGATGTTGTGAAATATTTTGTTCACCGTAGTAGGCAGTTACTTTTCTTTATCAAGTATTTTTTATCCACTCTGCATTTGTCTAATTATATTAGTGAAAAATGTTCAGTTTTTATGTATATAGTGAGACCATACATAACAAATATAGGCATATAAAAATGACAAAATATACACCATTGTAGCAAAAACCAATTATTGCTGAATTACGTGGGATGTATTTAATACCTACAAACTGATCTTCTTCTTGCCAGATAAAAACTACAAACACTTTCAAATTTAGTGACAAATTTCTTCTTCTGCGGCCTTATCTCCTGGCGGTGTATAGGTCATCAACTAATGTGTTATTTTCTCTAGTTCTTTCCAGTATCTCCCTGTTTTTCAAACAAGCCAGACAGGAAAGGGGCCAGACAAAAGGACTGAGGAGCAGGTGTAGCCCCATAGGTGTAGCTGCAGAACCCAACGGTGAGTGGTATATGCTCTGGGCTGCACCAATCCAGCCCCATTTCATGGGTTAAATGCATTCTTGTATCGCTCTTTACTTTTTGTCATCTATAATTTATTCCAATGGATGATGAAGAGAAGCAGACCAGCGGACATTGCACCTCTGCCCCTTTGTGATGATCTTCCTGGTGACAGAGAATACCACACATACCATCACTACAGATGGGCTGGCAAAACTGATGGAAGAATGATGGGATAGCCGACCCAGATAAATGTGATATGTCCCTGTCCTGGGATACTGACACACTAGACTGCCTCCCTTTGGGAATACTCGCAATCATGATGCCTCTAAGACAGAAGACTTTATATGAGATTGGACGTCGTCTTAACAATTCAGGAGGCGTGTGCTTTTGTCAGGTAGGTATTGGGCTATCAAGAGCTACCAGCTCACAGCTAAAGGGATTTTATCATCATCTGCACAATTTGCTTTGTTATGATGCTCCCTAGGTACATGATACTTTCTACCCCAACCAAGAGTTACTCTCAATTTTAAAGGAGCCATGTTTTTAGCTGAATTTAGTTTTACAATTTTTTTATTTTCTACACATATCTTTAGACTTAATTGCTGGGAGATTCTGTCTTCTTCTGCATTTGCAGTTGGCTGTGTGATATGATGCCTATGTCATTTGCAAATCTTCTCGCTGTTTCATTCCATTTTACTCATAGGCTTTAGCTTCTTTCATTATCCAATCAACTGCCAAGCAGGAACATAAATGGTGATATAAGACAGCCTTGATAAACCCCAAATTTAATTTTAAATGATCCTATGAGTTGTCCCTCATGCACAACTCTACACATTATGTCATGATACATCTTTCTTATTTTGCTGGTGTGGGAGAGTCCAGGTTTCACTGAGTAGTTAGCTTATCTAAAGTGTTGCAACATGCATTCACACCACAATACGACTACACACAGTAAATAACACAGTAAACACTCTCCAACAACGGTGCATATTTTTACAATTAACATTAACAGAAACATATTTTTGAAAATCAACAGAAACAATATTAGCATCAAGAACAAAATATATCTGAACTAAATAATCCTAATATTATAAATGTATTTGTACTACTAACTAATCTCGGAGGTTGTAAGCACTAGCTTTTGAATATTTCCCCCAACTAATATACCCAGTATTCGCAGACACACTGCACATTCTCACAAACTCGTCTTCACGATTGTATTCTCTACTGTATCGTTCTGTGCACCCACACATACTCAGATCCCTTCAGACCGGTGACCTGTACACTCCCAAATACTACCCATTCACATTTCTTATCAGATCAAACTGGCGATCTGTGCATTTACAAATACTTCGATCACGTCCTTCTTGTCGGAATCACATATTGACTTATGGTCACACACTCAGTCGATGTGTGCATACACATACTTCAGAACACATGTCGTTCTTCTGTGCCCTGCACGCACCACACATATTCAGATCTCTTACTGTTCACAGGGTGTCCATCACACACACTTAAAGAGTGACTGGCCAAAACTCAAAGGTTAATGCTGGTTCACCCTGCAAACTCAGACTCAACTCTCACAAGCTCATAGTCAACCTGCTAGCTAACAACAGCCTATCAGTCGCTCTCCTAGCTAATCTCTTAGTCTCTCTCTCCAGGCCAGTTTTCTGAGTTCATCATTGCTGAGTATTATATAGTCTCAAGCAACTTCATAGCTGCCCAATGGCCTTCTGTTGGTTGTCTGACTTAGCCATCACCCTAGTTTGGATTTACCTTCAACTAGTTGTTATTGGACGACTCACTCAGAATTCCTGTCACTTTAAATGTTGCAGCAGAACGTGGGGGACTCTGACTGTCACCAACTCCCCACTACCTAAATCTGAATGCCAGAGTGGTCAGCTCCTAACCCCCCCCCCCCCACCCGTACCACACACATTCTTCCCTTAACCCCCCCCCCCCCCCCCCCCCCCCCCGTTTCATTTGTTGACTTAGTGTCGAGACACTGATTGACCGTGGCACACATTCAGGTAACCTTTGTTCCCAGAGTCTCCGGCCCCATCACCTCTGCCCTTAACGCCCATGCTCCAGCTGGAACTGTTACACTGGTGAGCTGTTGTTGGGATTCCAAAGTGCCTTATTCATTACCCAAAGACCATTTTTATCCATTATCTCCTCAATGTCTCCATAATCCTTTTCTATTTTGGCATTCAAGTCTCCCATCACAATCGTTATATCTCTTGAACTTGTCTTATCCCATAGATTTTAAAGTTTGTTGTAGAAACTTTTTAAAATTGGTTTTCCTTTTTCAGTAGTTGGAGATTAATATTATATGATGTTTAGTTTTACCTTTTTAATTTATGGTACCATTATCAGTCTTGAATGAGTTTCATGCCACTCAAAAAGAGCACTTTTGGCTTCTGGTGCTAGTTTAAGTGCTAATTCTCCACTGTGTGGTGCACTGTTTACATTCCAAAGACGCTGTTGTTATATTTTGCCACTATATTGCTGTTTGAGTTGTTTTCCCCACAGGCTTCGTGGTTCTTACATTCCAGGTGCAGAGTTTCAGGGTCTTACTTGTTTATAGAAAGGAGGTCAGCAGACCAGTTTCCTTGTGGCTTTGACTGACCATCATCATAAGCTCTTAACTAAGTGTCTTTATACGGGCTTAGAAGACTCTGGAGAGTCTGTATACAACCAGTTTCATTGACATTACCTTGCTCTAAAAGCTATGCACATCGAATCTATTCTTAAATGCATTAACTGTCCCTGCCTCCACTACTTCTACACTACTGATATTTTTTTAGTCAGAGAGTGGTGAATGCTTTGGAATGCTTTATCCCAGAAGATGGTTGAGGCAGAGATAGTTAATGCATTTAAGAATAGATTGGATGTGCATAGCTTTTAAAGAAGGGCAATGCAAATGTGACTCGTTGTCAACAGACTCTGATGAGTCTTCTAAACCAGTATAAAAATGTTAAGTTACTTCCTGTGGCAGTGCATTCCGAGCATTCACCACTCTCTGACAAAATAAATATTTCCTAATATCTAATCTTTAGTTAATTTTTAGCTATGCCCTCTTATTTTTGTAGGTGGTTGTATTTTGAAAAACTTGTTATAGTCTAATTTATCGGTTCCTCTGATTATCTTATAAACCTGTATTGTCACCTCGAAATCTTCTCTTTTCTAGACACAGTCGGCCAATTTTTCTGAGTCTTTCCTCATAACTGTAATTCTGGAATCTCACTATCAGTTTTGTAACTCTTTTTTGTATCCTTTCCAGCATGTTTATATCCCCTATATGATAAGGACTCCACACCTGTACACAGTACTCCAATCTAGGTCTAACTAATGCTTTATACAGTTTGACAAACATTTCCTTACACCTATGTTTAATATTTCTTTTTATCATACCTAACATTGCATTTGCATTTTTAACTGCTACCTGGACTTGCTCACTCACCTTACCTGTATGCTCTAATATAACCCCTAGGTCCCTTTCCTTTTCTATCTGTCTAATATTTTTCTCTCCCATTCTGTAATTATGTTCCATATTGGATCTACTCATGTGGATGACTACATTTATCTACATTAAACTCAATCTGCCAGCTTACATACCATTCTCAAATTTTATCTAAATCCAACCTCATTATATCCACTTCTGCTTTAGATGAGACACTACTGCATAGCTTTGTTGTCATCAGCAAATTTTGCAATCATGTATCCCATAGCAATGTTAAAATCATTTATATATCAAGAACAAAAATTGATCACAAAACAGAGCCCTGTGGCACACCACTTTTCACTTCACTCTACTCAGAGTACTCATTTTTGCCCACTCTTTACCTTCTTCCCCTTAAATAATTTTCAATCCATTTGGCAACTTCCTCACCTATTCCATGTGATTTTAACTTTCTAAATAATCTTTGATGAGATACTCTATCAAAGGCCTTTGCAAAGTCTAGATAAATAGCATCCTCTGGCTCCCTTTATCTACCATTTTAGTAACCTCCTTCAAGAATTATAATATATTTGTTAAGCACAATCTCCCTCTAGTGAGCCCATGCTGACTATTTCTAATTAGATTAAATTTGTCTAAATGCATTACGATGTTTTCTTTGATTATTGACTCTAACAATTTATAGACTATGCTCATTAAACTCACCGGTCCATAATTTACTGGATCTGATTGCCCTTTTTGAATAAGAGGATGACTCCTGCATCTTTCCAATCCCATGGAACAATCCCTTTTGCAAGTGATTGAGAACATAATATAGCCAATGGTTTTGTTAGTAGGTCTCTAATTTCAAACAGCAATTTTGTATAAATACCATCTTGACGTAGACATTTATCCACTTTCAACCCCTCCAATTTTTTTAAAAACCATTTCCTCTGTAATACAGATTGATTTTAATCCCGCTATGACCATGTCTCTAAGAAAAATATCTATGAGTTTTGGGATCTTGGAACAGTCCTCTTTTGTGTAGACTGTGCCAAAGTACTGATTGAGTAGATTAGCTGCCTCCCTATTCTCACTTATTATTTTTCCTCTGCTATCTTTGCGAGGGCCTACTTTGTCTTTCATTCTTTGTTTATTTCTAACGTAAGAAAAGAAGCTTTTACTATCAGTCTTGATCCTCTGAGCAAATTCTTTTTCTGAGTCTATTTTTGCTGTTTTATTCACTTTCTGGACTATGTTCTGCTTGTCCAAATGTTTTAAATGGTTTTTTTTTATTTACCTGCCCCTACATATTTTTTTCCATACTTTATTTTCACCTCTTCTACATTTTACTACAAATCTAGTTATCCACGTTTTACGATTAGGTCTTACCTCCCTACATGGAACACATTCCTCTTTTAGCTTTTCTAACTAAAACTCTTCCTCTCTTATTAATCTGTTCCTCCGACAATATCTTTCTAGATTATGTGTCTCGCTGCCTCTTTCATCCTCTTAACATCTGCCTTAGAGTAGTCGTATGTTCACGTGTTTATGTTTACTTCTTTCCCTGCAATAAGATCCCAACGAATGATCTGATGGCCACTTGAGCCAAACAGTTCCCCAACCGTAACGTTTTCAATCATATTTTCCACTGTAGTAAAAACTAATTTGAGTGTGTTTTTGCCTCTGGTGGCTGCTTCTACATGTTGAATCAACAAAATTGTCAGTTATGCACTTAACAAAAGGTTTTGACTCTACAAGTGCTTTTGCCATATTCAAATTTATTTCTGGAAAGTTGAAATCCCCAATTAATAATAATTTCCCTTCACATGCCTTTTCTATGCTACTAATCAGCTACTCGTCTTCCTCTGTTTAACTTGATGGACATCTATAGCTTACTCCAATCACTGTTTTTTCACCCCCATTGTCTATTTCTCCCCATAACTTTCATTTTTGTTACCAGATGATAAATCATCTTTGATCGTTATATTAACTGAATTTGTACAGTATAATAAAACGTCTCCAACTACCCTATCTTTCCTTAATATTGTATATCCTCTATTTCAAGTTCACTGTCTGCAAAATCCTCATATGTCAATGTTAGATCTTAACATTTCCCACGTACATAAAATGTAGTTGACCTGTCAATGAAATAGTTAAATTTTCTGACATCAAGGTCTACACCAGGAAGCTTAAAATGTATCCTACAAAAAGGGTTTTACTGTATACACCACTAGAGCTAACAACATTATGTTTGCTTCTTAGTTCTATGTCCCATTTTCATGTGAAGGCGATAGATTAAAGTCTCTTCATGTTGGTACACATAATCATTAAGTTAATGCATATACGTTTACATGATAGTGTAAATGTATTGTGTTTTATAATTGCATGTGCGCCGAGGCTACATTGATGATTGTTGTGCTGTATGAATATACTCTATAATGAATTGCTGAGATGTCGACAACACTGTTGTCGACATCTCAGCAATTCATTGTAGAGTATATTCATATAATGATATATCTACTCGCGAATCCATATGATCAACTTTCGTTTGATTGAACTCTATTACTGGCAAAAGCAATTTACTACTTACTTTTTACCTTTTAGCGTTCCTCTCGTCTGCTACAAATCTAAAGTAAATGTTTAAAGTTGTTATGACTGCTATATGTCAAACCAAGAAACAATCTGTCAAGCTGAGGCTTTTACTGCGAATAAATACTAGTTTCATTCATGGTTTCTTGTACTTTCATGTTTCCAAGAATTATTCTATTTTCGGTCAAAAACTTTCGTTTTCCAGCTTTCCAGGAATTGTACTCTTTAAGGCAAAATAAATTTGCATTTTTGTTTCTAGTTTGGCAGCTGAAATCTTTTTGGTGCAACTTTTAGAATAACTGGCACCTATTTTAGTAAGTTTTTTAAAAAAGTTTACATTTTCCTTTTTTTAACGCCTTTTAGTGTTGTTGTAAGTGTAAATGATAATGTTCTTCAGCAGGTCAATAAGTTCAAGTATTTGGGTAGTATTTTTTCGTCAGACTGTAGGCTCGACAAGGAAATCGAGTATAGGTGTCAGAAAACATCCGATGTGACTTATCAGCTGTTTCCACTGCTTAGTTTAGTCAGCCGAGTCTCAGCTTGGCAAAAAAAAACAACAGCTGATTAAAAAAAACAATATATTTAGGCCGACTCTGTGCTACCAGTGTCAAACATGGCATATGTCAAGGCGCGAGAGAGCTACATTTCTACGTGTGTGGCGAAGTGTTTGAGGCAGGTCATTGGTGTTACCAGGAAATACATAATGCGAAACAACGATATTCGAAGTATGGTCGGCACTTCGTCTTTTCCAGTGTATAGTACATTTCCATGAACACAATACGTTTGTCCGGTCTTCTCGCGCGAATTCACCTTCATCAACTTCTATCAGTTTCATTCTTGGTTTCTCTCATCCGTGCCTCTGGAAGATCTGGCTATAGGGTAAAAGGGATTGGGGAGGGAGGGGGGGGGGTGGTCAGACAAGCCATATAGTTTGATTTTCATTTTATGTAGATTTCAGATCACATGATTAGGCAAGTTATAGATCACGGGTTCCCAAACTTAAATTAACTAATAAAAATGCATGTCTTTTTAAAATGTATTAGATTTCTATCACCTGAAATTGCTATTAGCTGGATCTCTCTCTTGAACTTGAAAATTATCAAACACAGCTTTCAAAATAGATGAAAATGTGTCACTTATCCAGCTTTAATTTTCCTAATTTTCTGTAATGCTTTTTTTTCTCATTCAGATTATCACACTATCATCAGCGTCAGTCAGGCAGAAGTGCCCTTTTTGTGGAAGCCAAAAATATTTCGTAGGCGTCCCGATTTTTTGCAGTGCTGTACCAATGCAGGCCTAGGTCTTTGGTAGTCCATCTCGCCATCGCCCTTGGACGTATACACGCTTATGGCCACCAAAACGTTGTTCTATGTGTCCGTCTGTTATCAGGCATGCGTACTACATGTCCAGACCATATTTACTTGAAATCGATGTTTTCACAACGTCCCAAAACAAAGTTTGATGTCGAATTTATTCATTCTAGATCTTAACGCGTATCATAATATTAAGTACTCGCCGTTCCATGGCTTTCTGAGTGACTTTGAGCTTCTCAGCTTGTTTTGCGCAAGTTGCACACTTGGCATCTGTAAATCATTGCTGGAATGACCGTGGATTGAAAATGTGTGCTCTTGCTCTTGTGTCTTTCATATCTTGGAGTTTTACCTTAATTGAGTCAAGAAATACCAAGCTGCTTTTCGTCGTTTGCAGGTTTTTGTAGTCGATTTTGTGATTAGTATTTATCTCTTGGCCTAGGTAGATAGTTTCCTCTCCTAGCTTGATATCGTGCTTTGGACAGTAAGGGTTTCTGATGCATTGTGTTGTACTTTTATTTATCTTCAGACCAGCAGCTCTGCTGACCCCATTTAGGTCATTCAAGGGTTGTTGAGCTTCATCAATTGTATGACTGATGAAAGGGATAACATCTGCATATCGTAAATGAACGAGCAACTCGCCATCTACATTTACACCTCTGTTGATCAAATTTAATTGTTGGAAAATCTTTATGAGAGCCACTGCAAATAGCTTTGGGGAGATGGTGTCACCCTGTCGGTCTCCTCTTGCTACCAGAACATAGACTGGACAGTGGTTATAGCGTGATGTCTGTATTGCAGTTTTTGTTAGTTTCCTCAATCGGTCTGATAGGTTTCAGATATGCGCTAGTTTCTGAGAGCATTTACCACAACATTGGTCTCGATACTTTCAAAGGCTATCTGGCAATCGATAAATTCAAGCCACAAGGGTATGCGTAGTTCACGTGCTCTGCCCAAGTGTTCTGGAAAGGCCGATAATCGCATCAACTGCCCTGTCTGGGGACGAGAGGGAATCTCTCACTTTCCTGGACACAAGGTTAGAACAAAAGGAACTTACGAATCATTCAGCAATATTGGAGCAGAGAGGGGGGTTAAAGCTAGGAAGTCTCCCACCGAGAGATAGTTACATGTTTATAAGAAATTATTGCTAAGATATCGCTCAGAATAATTCAGTGATTAACTTTTTTAAATTTTTTGCAAACTGTTTACATTGTTCATATGGCAACCCTTGGCACAATCTCCAAGTGTCAATCTTTCCCACATATAGCATTATAATGTATTCAAGGGACATACCAAGGCACATAATTGCACATTTTGAATATCTGGGATCAATACTGAACAACAATGGAGACTGTACAAAAGAAGTAAGAAGACGACTGACTATGGCAATGCAGAAGATAAGGAGTATGCAGAACCTATGGCATAATTCAAAACAAAGAACTAAAACTAAAGATCCTAAGAGTATTCATTCTTAATGTAAATCTTCGTATGATGGCAGTCACAGAAACAACAGTAAATAGGAAACAACATATATAGGTTTTGAAAGGCTTGTGATAGATCGGAGGGAGCTAATTGCAAAATTGTACAAAGACTTAGCAGTCTGTGACAGCATGCCACTTCAGAGAAACACAGCTTGAATACTCTATCAATAGACCAGGCACAATTTAGAGCAGACAATTGTGAAAGGCAAAGTGATGATAACGTTAAAGGAGTATAGCTTAAGATTGATGGCAGTATGACATGGCATTAAGCAATACGTGTAGTTGTTGTTTGTTTATCTTTTCCGAAGATGACTACATTGTCATCTGTTAATCCTGGAGCGGGTTTGGAAATGACTAATCAAACGAATCCTAGCCAGAAAGTTGATCAGCTGTGTGAAATCATGCAAGTATATGGTGCGGGGAGTACCACTGGAGTAATTAAGTCACGTAGAACTAAATGTGCATGCTTAAATCACCTCGCATTTTTCTCTTTTCTAGACACGGTTGACCAGTTTTGTTTTGTCTTACCTCATAATAATTCCGGAATCAGTGTTGTCGCTCTTAACTTTACTTAACTTAACTTAACTTCATTATACTGGCTTAGAAGGTTCTACAGTGTCCGTATACAGCCAGTTTATTTCATTACACGATACTAAAAATAACTTTGAGCATACAATCTATTTTTGAACACATTAACTGACCCTGCCTTCACTACATCGCGTGGAAATGCATTCCAAGCATTCACTCCTGTCTGACTACAATATTTTGTCAATATCTAATCTGGTCCTTTCTTCGACAGCTTGAAGATGTGCTCTCTTATTCTTGAAGCCGGTTGTGCTTTGAAAACATTTGTATAGTCTTATATGCGTCGTATCCAGCATGTTTATATCCTTTCTACGATAAGGACGCCACAAATGAAGACAGTACTCCAATCTTGATCTAACTAATCAGTAGCGAACGTGATGAAAACTTTAAGGTAAGCTGAGTCATGAACATAAGGGGACATACTTAACGATGTCGAACAAATGTTTAAAAGTACTTGTTGTTTGTGCTGAATGAGGTAGTTAAAACCCATGATGTCGACGTACTGCTGCACAGTTGTCTAGGTTTCTTGTAAATCAGTTATGGTTATGTAAATTAGTAAATCGGTTATGGACGGCATGGTCACTGGAAGGAGAAACAGGGACCGACTGAGAAGACGATGGACACATGACATCAATGAAACGCTGGATTGAACCTTGGGACAACCCGGAAGACTTGCGAAAGATAGAGTTTCCTACAGATAGGCTGTCATGAGAGCGACGTTCCGCTAAGGGCATGCTTCTTGATGATGATGATGAGTAGCCATATTGGATAGTTTATTATTGATCATAGAATTATGCAGTTTCAATTTTTGTCAATGTACTAATTGAACGTTCTGCATTAGCCGAGCTGACTGAGAATCAGATGCAGCAACTTGCCCGTCTGTTCATATACTGTTTGGAGGTGGTTATCTACAATGAAACCAAATAATTTAATGCAAGGTTTGACTTTTGTTTTCAGAGCTGTAAATATTTACCACTTCATTCTTTTGTGCTTTAAAGTTAGACACCTTGGGTTATGTGTTTTTAAGATTTTGAAATTGTCAGGTCAGTTCATCCCCTAACCGGTGAGGTCGTTGGAGCGCACATGAAGACATCTCCACAAGCCCACGTCATCCGTCTCTGCCACCGGCCGCTGCCTGTGCCTCCTCTGGTCGGAGATTGGTCCATTCTTTTATGTTGTCCTCTCACCTCTTTTTTGGACGACCTCTTCATCGTCCGCCTTGCACCTTCCCATGCAGGATCGTATTTGTAAGACCATTTGATCTTGATATGTGGCCGTACCAAACGAGTTTCCTTCTTTTGACCGCTGTCAATAGATCTTCAAAAGATTATATTTCTATTATTTCTTTTAATTGATTGCCAGGAGAAGATTTTTTGAACTACGGAAATTGTCCATGGTTCAAGAGTTCTTCTTCTTCTTCTTCTTCTTCTTCTCCATACGCTGTCAGACGTCAACCTTTATTTTTTCGAAAAAAGCAGCGGTCATCCTGAGGCTGTCGACATTGCCACAGAGCTTGTCTAGTGTTGCCACTGGTGATGGCCACTTCTGCTTTCTCTGATCCTCGTATGTCGAGCAGTTTTGCAGCAGATATTCAGCGGTCATTTTTCCGGTACCGCAGGTGCATTCGTCAGTGCCACTTATCTTCAATTTAAGGAATATCTATGAAAAATGTAGAGAGTTTAATGTAGACCTGTGCACATGTTTCATCGATACCACTAAGGCCTTCGACACGATAAAACATCAAAATCTGTAGAGAATCATGAAGGAAATGGGATTTCCTTTGCAAATAGTCCATCTCATTGAAACATTATACCAAGATCAACAAGCCGCTATCCGAGTATCTGGGCAAACATCAGATTGGTTTGCAGTACAAAAGGGAGTCCGACAGGGATGTATCCTCTCACCTTATCTGTACAACATATATGCGGAATGTATAATGAGAAATGTACGAGAAAATGAGAACATTGAAAGTTTCGACCCATTTACGATTGGGGGGTACGAGATTCCAGAGTTACGATACGCAGATGACACCGTGATACTATCAAGAAGTGCGGAAGAGCTAGAGCAGCTACTTTCAGCCGTTAAAGGACATAGTAAAGATCAAAATATGTTCATAAACATAAACAAAACAAAGATAATGACCACCGATAAAACACAATGTCAGCTTAAATTTACAGTGGGTGGTGAGGAAATAGATCAGGTTACACATTTTGAATATATGGGCTCCAGAATTGACAAAAATGGTGACTGCTCGAAAGAAATCAGAAGAAGACTAGCTATGGCAATGCAGAGACTGAACTGCCTGAAGAAATTATGGCAGGGCACCAACAAAACGATAAAAGTAAGTCTTGAGAGCCTGTGTTTTTCCTGTGGCAGCTTATGGCTGTGAAGCATGGACGATTACCAAAACTTCTAGACAAAGAATCGAATCCTTCGAGTCATAATGTTACAGAAAGATCCTCAGAATACACTGGACAGAGAAAAGAACAAATGTAGACATTCGGCAAGAGTTGAGCATAGAGGATAACTGGTTTATCAATTCCATTTTGGCTAGAAAATGCAAATACTTTGGTCACATCAAGAGACACAACGGTCTTGAGAGAACGGTGATGGAAGGTATGGTGCCAGGCAAAAGAGGAAGGGGTAGACCAAGAAGACGATGGCACAAAGATATCCAGGAATGCCTGAGTATGACAGTAGCGGAAGCTGGTGTTTTGGCAAGGGAACGAGTTTCTTTCAGACAGACTGTGATGGGAGCGACGTTCTACAAAGGACATGCTACATGATGATGACCTATCTTCAATTTATTGAATAGGTGGTACCTCGGTCTATTGTGGCCTGTGCGAAGTCTGAAGACCACGACCTGCTCTCTTCTGTTCAACTGGTAATAGGCATCGTTTTTTGTGTAGCCAGTATGTTCTGTTTCCCATTTGGTCATGTATCTGGCTCTAATAAGCCTTTTGGACTCTTTGTAGGTCACACTAGGGTCTGGTTCTGGTAGTCTTGCACCTTCTTTTGCGAGTCTGTCTGCCTCCTCGTTGCCTTGGATGTTACAGTGGGATGGAACCAACTGTACCACTACTCTTTTTGGTGCGGACTGCTGGCATAGTTGACAGAGTACTGCTCTTAAATCATTAAGTTCAGTATTTTTCTGGCTTTTTAGTGCTGTGACTACGGCCAGGGCATCTGTAAAGAGGACTATATGGTTTTCATTTCTTTTGCCTGTCACCATTTCTTCTACTGCAGCCCTCAGTGCCTCTGCCTCCGCTCTGAAATTGCTCGTGTATTTTCCAGTTGCCACTGACAGTGTTATTTTTCTACCATTTGGTAGGCTCAGGAATACCCCTGCCCCTCCGTTCTGTGTTGTGTTTGTTACAGAACCGTCGGTGTATGCATGGGCCCAGTTCATGCTTGGGTAGTTTTTCGTTATGTACCTCAGTGTTATGTCTCTTCTTTCTTTTTCAGTCTGGCTGTTCTTGTTTCCAATACCTGGTATATTTTCTACCACCTCTGGAAATATATGCTGCCTTCAGGTAGGTTTGCGTACAGTAGGGATGGGCTTTGGTGTTGTTAATGCTTTCATAGGGTCTTCGCTCATCTTTGCTTTGGCTATTTCTGCAAAGTTTCTTCGCTTTAGTTTCCCATTTCCAAAATTATTTAGTCTCTGGTGCATTGGATGGTCTGTCAGTCTTCTGAGTTTCTCTGCTTGCTGCTGGGTTCTGCAGTCTCTTCTGTCAGTCATGGATTGCAGATTTGTAATCTTTTCAAGTTCTACAATTGGCGTTGACTTCATGCCTCCTGTTATAACTATCATGGCTTGGTTTTGAAGTTTGCTAATTTTATCAAAGTTCGCCTTTGCTGCTGTTGTCCATGCCACAATGCCATACTCGAGAACTGGTCTCACTCTTCCAGTGTACAGTTTCTTTAGTATACTTTCGTCTGCTCCCCAGCTTGTGCCAGCAAGTTTCCTCATGATTGCCATTCTTTCTCTGGCTCTCATTCGGTTTCTCTCGATCTGACTTTTCCATGTCATGCGCCGATCAGATGTGACTCCCATGTAGTTTGGGTTGTCGTTTGGCCGCAGATATTTGCCGTTAAAACTTATTTTGGTATTTTGGGGTTTGTTTGAAAGCGAGACTATCGTACATGTTGTTTTTCCTCATTTATTGTGACCAGCCATGAGTTCGCCCACTCTTCCAGCGATGTTAGGGCCTGATGCATCCGATTACTTGCTATGGTGAGATTCTTTTCAGAGGTCCACATAGCCAGATCGTCTGCAAACATGGAGCTGTGGACTCTTCTTGGTATATTCTCTGTGATGTTATTTATATACACCAGGAAGAGTGTCGGTGATAGTACTCCCCCTTTGGGTACTCCCTGCTCAAGTGTCACCTTTTTGCTCATCTGCCCTTGTACTTGAACTCTGGCTGTTCTGTTTTTGAGGTAGTGGCTGATCCATCTGTACATTTTCCCACAAACTTCACTTCTTCGTAGCTTGACTTTAAGTCCCTCTTTCCAGACTTTGTCAAATGTCTTTTCTAAATCTACCCAAACCGCTACTGTGTGTTTTTTCTCCTGGTAAGCATCCTCTATTTCCTGGGCTATGAGGGTGATTTGATCCTCAGTGGATCTGTGCTGTCTAAAACCTGTTTGCTGTGGAATTAGTATGTGTTTTTCATCTAGATGCCACATCAGTCTGGTGTTTATCATACGCTCCATCAGTTTTCCTACACAGCTCAGTAGGCTGATAGGCCTGTATCCATTTGGATCTGTTCTATCTTTTTCTTTCTTTGGTACTGGTATAAGTACAGCGTCTTTCCATGCCTGCGGTACAATTCCCTTTTCCAGCTTTGGTTCAGGACTGATAGTAACTTTCTCTTTGCTGTTTGGCCCAACCCCATCAGCATTTCGTTTGTTACGCCAACTTTTCCGGGCGATTTCTTTTTCTTTAAAGTTCTCATGGCCTCTTCCATTTAATTCATTGTTAGCATTCTCTAATCGATAACCGATAGCACTACCTGACTAAATAGGATGAACAGAAGACGCTGTTCCAAGTTAACAGCAGCTGTAGTATTTAGTGCTCCTAGCTCCCGTTTACATCTTTGTACGGTCAGCTCAACATAGCAATTAAATGAGAGACTGTTGCAACCAAACGTCACTCATGGGTATTTCAACCTGTCGCACCTGTGAATAGTGCATCCCTCAAATGTGATGCCAGGAAGTTCAACCATTAGTATATAGTTGTCCAAAGAGCACCATATCATACAGGCTTTGCTCGGAATGATCTGGAAGCTGGAGTCTTTATAGAACTGTGAGAAAGTCTGTAAGATTTCTTAGATGTCTTTGGCCAACATATTCCTGTCTGAGACAGTCATGTATGTCAGGATGTCATCTGTGAATGTTAAAGTTTTCCCTGTCCCTGTGGGTTGAATGTTGACCACTTTTGCTGGGATGATGTTGAACATCACCTGTGAGAGCAGAGACCCCAGTCCTGGACGTCCTCTGTTCTGATGTTCAAGATCCCAGGAGAGGTGCAACTCTTCTTTAAATCAGGGCAAATGATATCCAATCAACCAGGGGCATACACTTCTTCAGACATATCATTATAGTCCCAAAATTGACACGGTTATATGCGTCTTCTAGGTCGAGTGCCACGACGACTATTTTTTGTTTTGACTAGAAGCCCTTATTTACATCAATGGCCACATTTCGAGCGTTGCCCCAGTCTTCTTGGCTGTTCTGCATCTGCTCGTTGTATCAGTTAGGACGTGCTCCCGTTCCAGGTAGGACATGTTTTTCCTAGCCACTATCTTCTGTGCCAGAATAGCACAGACAATAGCGGCGCGTGCGCGGCTTAACAAAATATGGCAAGATAAACGGTTAGCACTATGCATGAAAATCGTATTACTGCGTACACTGGTCCTGCCAATATTCCTCTATGCTTGTGAGACATGGACAGTTACAGCTGACCTTCAGCGAAGGACACAGGCCTTGGAGATGAGATGTTTCCGAAGACTTTTAAACGTCACGTACAAAGATCGAATTACAAATGAGGAAATACTAGATATAATAACAACAGCAATAGGGCCTTTTGAAAACATCTTGGCAACTGTCACATGAAGGAAACTCGCTTGGTACGGTCACATATCGAGATCGAATGATCTTGCAAATACGATCCTCCACGGAAAGGTGCAAGGCAGACGACGAAGATGTCGTCGCAAAAAGAGGTGGGAGGACAACATACAAGAATGAACCAATCTCTTACCAGAAGAGGCGCAGGCAGTGGCCGGTCACAAAGAAGGGTGGCGTGGTGTTGTGAGGATGTCTTCATGTGTGCTCAAATAACCTCATCGGTTACGGGATGACCTGACCTGACCTTATCGAGCAATATGCCTTATAAATTATATATGGTGATTATTAGATAGCTACTGGGAAGCGTGAAGTCCTTACCACGTTTAGGCAGTAGGCGCAGTAAGCGATGAAGCTAGTCCTTATGCACAGATGACTTTTCTATTATGTCATTGCACGCTTTCATCATTTTTCTCATCTCTATCTTATCCAACTGCTGCATGTGACAATACTGTACTCCGTTAGATCCTAGGGCGGTGTAATTGCTGGTACTTGGGCTATTTGCTACCTCAGCCTCAGTACTGTCTCTATAAGCTTCTTCCTTGCTGAGCGCTTCTAAAATATCTTTTCGAATCGCCTGACGAGCATCTCTGTCGTCTGTGTCCGTCTGGAAAATATATTGTTACAAGAGTTACAAAGGCCCCACGTGCCAGGTCCAGGGAGCCCAGTAAACATCCTCCGAGGTACCCACATAATGATATAACCCTGTCCGAGAGATATAGTTAATAGAATGGTCATTGTTCGAAATCCTTCGGCAATGCCAAATTGGGTTTTTTTTTGCGATCCTACTGGGAAATCCCACGACCTTTTAGGTCAAACATAAATTTTATGACAAGGTATACTTTCTTTAGAGCAGCGATAGTTCAGCGAAAGAACTGAAGAAAGAAGACATTGACCGAAGCGGGGAGAATATGATATACGTTAGGGGTTCATGTTATTTGAAAGATAAACCGTAGAACAGAAGAGCCCCGAGCAGATAGTAGAGTAGCTAGAACAGAGCTTGAACATCAGCTGAAGTGAATATTAGAACAGATAGATAGAACAGCACTAGGACAACATAGAAGCAGATTCTAATCAGGGAGATGGAAGTTCTTGACCAAACACTTTTTTGAGTGGTAAAGACTGCCAACCCAAACCAGCAGTTGTAAGCATTTACTGTGTGTTTTGTCCTGGTGAATCGTTGCTGTAACCTTTTCACAAGTGACGTTGATACCTAAGTTCCTGGAGTGGCATTCCACTGGGTCAGGAGGAGACGTGTTTTGCTTAGACACGAAGCTGTCTTCCCGACAACACGTGATAACAAAGATGTTGTACCTACAGTACAAGAACCACTGTCGTCGACACGAGAACACCTGACATTAAATGTGTTATTCCTGTTTGGAGAACCACCACGGTGCAGGAACCGCTGTATTTGTCGTAGAGTTCCTGACTTGAAGAAGTGGCAGGTGAATCAGAGTATCTAGACGTTACAGGAACATAGGGAAGGATAGAAGGCCACCAGAGGAGCGAGAACCAGCAGATTTGCAGTGGACAAGAACTTGTTAGCTCGATAGTTAGTCTATGTCAATATCTAGTGAGATAAGACTGTTACAGAAGTAAGAACATTAACTAGGGCGAAGAACATACACGGATTCAAGCTGGCTTTAACTTGGCTACTTGGCATCGTGCAAACTCGGCGGAATGAATACCAGGATTCAAGTAACTATACGTCTGAGGTCACTTGTGCATACATACCAGACGAGGGGTATAGACTGACTATTCATGTCGTTCTCTATATTAGTATTATCTGGGATCTAAAAACGAGATGCTTCGTCCATCACATGTGATGAAAACTACACTCTCCGTTCAGCCGTGTGGACAGTCGTTTATCTTGATGTGTCTACTGAAATGGGTGACGCGCGATGATTTGGATTAAAGTGAGGAAGAAACTGCGCCTTGTGTCAGTCTAACTCTCTCCTTCTGAGCTACGTTTGGCCAGTGGCAAGACATTATCGAGAAGACTGGAGATAGCACATGATGCAGATTTGTTGTAGGGTTTACTCCCGAAGCCTTTCCCGCAAATAGGTATCCGGCAAGGCATTGGGATGACATCTATCGTTGTCTGTCTTGCCTTGCCCATAACCGCAAGAGGTCGTAGGGACACTACTCAGCGTGTGAGTGATGTCTTAGGCATCTCTCCGGGGGGACGAGTTTTAGTCTTTTATAGTCACCTGTCTACTTTTCACAGTAACACTAAAACAGATATTCTCTGCGGCTAGGGCGCCAATCTCATGAAGTCCCGCCATGTGCGCTAGACCATGAAAATACGACACAGGTTTAATCGTAGTGCTGTTTCATATAGCCGATGTCCATACCAGGATAATCGGAGGCAAGAAATCACAACAAATACAACGAATTAACCAGTCCAATTGGAAAACAGCGACGTGTTTTCGCGAACACAGTCGTCGACTAGTGGGAATTTCAGACAAATCCGTGGCCTGGCGGCATCCATAATAAAGAAATGACATAGCAAAGTTAGACCCGCAGCTGGTACGGTGCCATCTTTGCTGCTCATCCCATAAGGAGAGATGAGCTTTGTTAGCCTGGAAAACTAAGATCAAACCAGCTGCTGACTTGCAGATGAAATACTTGCCTAGTCGATGGGAACACGTTAGAAGGCAATGGCAAACCATCAACGAATAGACACAACTGAAACACTATGGATGACTAAACTCAATGTTGAGGGATTCCATTTCTTCATCAACAAATCCCTGAGAAAGATCATTGTTCAGGAATTATTTAATTAGGTAATAAACGAAACCATGTAGGGTTCAATCTCTCATACCATGCGTCATGATGGGCGAGAAAGCAGTTATGGTTGCATTATTTAAGGAAGACGAGGTGGTAGCCGAACAAGGCGTAGATGGACACAAGAAATCAAGGACCCCCTAAACATGAACATGGAGCAGGCGGATAGACTGACTGCCGAACGAGATTCCAATCGAATGACTGCCATGAGATCGACGTTCTACCAAGGACATGCTAAACCATGATGATGATATAACGGTCATTTGGCGCAGCCTGGTGGCAACAGGATTCCACTGAGAACCATCAGGAATAACAGTTTGCCTACAGCTCTCGTGTATTTTACCATTCCTGGTGTTATACCATCCTGTCCAACTGCTTTGTCGATCTTTATTTTCTCCAGTGTTGCCTTTAGCTCCTCTATTGTGATGTTTTCCAAATTATTGATTTCCTTCTGTCTACTAAAGCATGTCGTTCCTGAAACTTGGTCTTCCTCTGCGCGGAGGAGCCTTGAAAAATAATATTTTCCACCTGTCCATTATATCTCTCAAGTAAGGGTAAGCAAAGCACATTGTTTGTCTTTTACAAATTTCAGTGGACACTCTTTTTCCTTGCACATGTACTTTAGGGTCCTGTAAAACAGCTTCTGGTTTTCTCTGGCATTCTTTTCTAGTCTTTCCCCAGTTCTCTCAAGATTTTTGTTTTGCTGTTAGCGATGTTTTCTTGGCTTCTGATCTGAGAGTTACATATTCTTTGTATTGCTCTGTTTTACCAGCTGTATTCTTGGCTTCCAATTATTGTTTCCATGCCATTGTAATCGTGTTGACTTTTTTGTTCACCATTTATATTTTATTTACATCCTTCAGGATTGAGTTCACAACATGCTTTTGCTTAAGGATAGTCTTGAATTTTAACCAGGGAGCTTTTAGATCCTAATGCGATTTTTCTGCACTTCCCACTCCTGCTGATATAATCCGCTGCTATCGAATCCTAACGTCTGACTCTCTTAGCTTGAATGCCTTAATTGTCTATTCTTGCGTCTATGTCTTTGGTGTTAGGTTTGTAACTTGGTTGTCGAAGTTGTTTTGGTGGAGTTACTCTTTCGGTGGGGGGTCCAGTAGTCTCGAAGTAAGGTGTTTGCCTCGGGTGTTCGATATCGCAAGTTCAAATCACGGTGGAGACCGGGATTTTTCGCGTGGATCATCCGGTAAATATTTCCCCTGATCTTTGAGTAGTGAGATCAGACACCCGCGTTCAGTGGCGCGAACGTTAAAAATACCTTATCAGTTGGAAATCGAAATGAGTAGGCCTATCTGCTCAGGCAAAATTCAAGTAAAAAATCTATTCAAAATAATCTAGGGATATTCGCCCCACAGAGAATATGTCGCAAAAAGGGAACTGTGTGATTATAACTTCAGGTCTTGGTTATGTGGTTAGCGGAGCGGCTTAGATGGCGCCTGACAGGCTACGGGTCTACCTTGCTCTAATTTACGCTTCCACTTCCGCCAGTCTTAAAAATAGATTATCGTATATTCCGGGGACTAACAGATGCTGGTCAAGTCATCAGTGGATTTTTACCAGCCAAGAAATAGGAAATAAACGAGGTCACACCCAACTGAAGATAAATGGATAGACTCTTTCGGGTTTTCACTTTATAGTCACGAGGTAATGGCCGCTTGTGGATTGTATCCCTCTCCAGGCTCTGATGTCTCTCACATACTTAAATTAGTCTTTCCTCGAGATGGCTTAATCAATGATAGATTTCTCTTTTTTTTTGGTCAGTTTGCGCTTGTCGGGAAACTGTTTGTGATGACCAGGTTTTGCTCTCTGCAGAATCTCATGAATCGCCTTCAGTTACAATTTAAAACATCTTCACCCTATATACCAATCACTTCATCCTATCTACAATGATCTTTTTCAACTGGCATTGAAATCTTCAAGAAGGATAGTATCGTCGTGACAATCGTCCAATGTCTTTTCCAGCAGTTTAAAGACCGCGTTTTTGTCATCTGCTCTTTCCCCTCAGTTGGGGCATGAACTATTGCGATATTGACTAACTTGTTTTCTTCTTTAAGGTTCAGTACCATAATGGATTCAGAGACAAATGTCCATCACCTGCTATTGTCCCTTTAACCCATGACTACAATATATCCCACTCCTCTTTAGGCTCTGTCGACAGAGGAAACTCCACTGTAGAAAGGGTATTTTACACCTAAGATCCATGATCGGCGCTACTTTTCCTTAGTTTCTATGATAGCTAGGATTTCGAATGTCCATTTTGGGATCAAGACGCCGAGCAACGCATGAACTGCAGCGATCAGCGCCCCATAGCTGACTGCTAGCGTCAGGGTCAGCGAACCAGAGCTGCCAAGACCCTTCTACACCTCCATGCGGTGATCCTGGATAACAAGCTGCAACAGAGCAGACTGGCTAAGTAGAAGGGATCAAAGAGGGAGGGCAACCCGGTACTCAAAAAGGCTTGCTGAAGTCGGATGTGTTGGACCGAAAGGTGCAAATATTGCAGTCAAGCTGTAAACTACGACACAACACATTCCGTTCTCTGGACTACATGCCGCTACTTGCATAGCGTTTTACAGGGCTTGGTAGCAAGAGATTGAGAACGAACAAAGAAGAAGCAGAATGTCCATTTCTTCCATGAGCTATTTCTCATTTTATTTACACTTCTAATATTCCATGTTCCAAAAATCGTAGCCCGTAATTCACACCAGTTCGTGATTTTTATGTCCGCCCTGTTTTCTTTCTTTGTTGACTTGTAATCGGGTGGGTGTATATAGACAAACAGGGGATTGGCCTGTTGTGTCTTTGCATGAAAAAGGAGCTGCCTCCTTTTGGATTCCACGCAGATCAACATTTCTAGTTCTAGTTTATTTGGAATTCACAAACAACATCCAAATGCAAAGGTCATTCAGCTATACATCACCTAGTTCACGCATCTGGAAGGCGGTCCGGCTTCTTCCATATGAGTATGCTATATTTATAATATGCTACATTAAATGGTCTTAAGGGACCAAGATACTGAGCAGCGCATAGGCTGCAGTGGTCAGTGACCCATGGCTGACTGCTAGCGCCAGGGCCAGCGAACCATAGCTGCCAAGACCCTTCTACACCTCCACGCGGTGATCCTTGATAACAGACTGAGGCAGAGCAGACTGGCTAAGGAGAAGAGATCGAAGAGGGAATGCTAACCCGGTAATAAAAAAATACTTGCTGAAGTCGGATGTGTTGGACCGAAAGGTGTAAATATCGCAGCCAAGCTGTAAACTACGACACAACGCATTCCGTTCTCTGGACTTCATTCTGCTACTTAAGCCCTTTCAGGTTTTGGCTCGGGAGATTGAGAACGAACGAAGAAGAAGAAGAAGAAATGGTCTTACATATTAGATTAGACAGCTGAAAAGTTGGGTCACAAGTCCTAATGAAGTTTAACAAACAATTTTTAGCCCCCTTAAAACTGCTATACGACTGAGCCTTCTAGAGGAGCGACACACTCATAGTGTGTTCGGTTATATCAAGACTTATTGGCTGTATAACTAACAATCGGTATGAATGCCTGACATTTTGCTAAACTCTGAAACATATGCAGAAACTCCGATCGCAAGGAATTCTAAGGCCACTAAGGGGTAATCCTAATCTTTCTGTTAACATTTATCCTTCAAGTGTTGAGGCATGCCGCTTTGAACCTGAGTTATACGATTTTTCTTATATTAGGATGTATTTACAATATTAGAAAATGAAGAAAAAAAATTTGGTACTAGGGCCGAATATTAATTACACGTACTTTGCATTTTATTATAAACAGAGAATGTTACGGTATTTACATCAGTTACGCATGTGCACAATTTTTACTGACGTCATCAACAGCTCCGGTTTATTCCCTTGCATTGCCGCTCACATCGTTGTCAACAATCGGTCGTTTGTAGTCGTTTTTTAGTTTTAGTTAAACATAATTGAATATTATTGCATCGAACGACTTTGTTCTAAAGACATTATGGCTTCAGAATCTATGGACGACAGAACATCAGCTCCTTGCGAAACAGTTAGAGAGGAAGATGAAGACGGACACCAGGAGGTTGTTTTCTCGAACTTCTCGTCGTGTATAGAATATCTAATTATAATTAAAATATATTTTATCATTTTAGACAACATGAGCTCAATAATTTGGACGCTTAATTTAATTAGAAAATGGTGTTTCAGTTATTCCAGCGTCAGAACGTCTAAAAGTTACCCATCACTTATTGATTTCAAAATTGATTTGTAGAAATTTAAGAAATCTATGATTAGTACTACTGTACTAGTAGTAGTAGTAGTACTAGTAGTACTATTAGTAAATAGCAGTATTACTTTATTAGTACTAACTATTATTTGTATTATTAGTATTTTATAATTATACTTATTATATTACTTTATTAGTAATTAATAATTATAGTAGTGTAGTGTAGTCAATTTTTATTACGGTACGTGACACTGAGATTGTGTACTCAGACTAGACTTTACTCAACTCTGCTGTCTTGAATTTACATTTTATTTGTGATTTTACAATTTTTAATTAGTAAGTCTTAAGTTAAGAAGCCTACATACTACTACTACTAACTAGGATTAGCTAGGGATAGTAATTATACATTACAATTTACTTGCTACTCATGAGTCATGTAAACCATACTGAACATTAACACTACTACCTACAAAACAGGCTACTACTAAGTACTAGTTAGGTAACTTATTAACTGGTCTATCTTCTAAATAACTAGTAATAAGGATAAGGCATAATGAAGTCAAAAGTGTTTAATAAAATCACATTTATAGACCCTATTGAAACATTTCTTAATAAGAATTGTTTTGAAATACTTAATACTCATAAATTTGACTGAATTTAATATGATAATATGTAATCAGTTCACGTGTAAAATGTAACAATGAGTAAGTCTGCAAATCTTTAAGTGCTCGTTTGTTATTTTTGTCTGAACATTATTACTGCTCTCATGCTGTCACAGACAAATGGCACGATTTGTAGCATGATAATGCTTTGGTCCTGCCTTTGGGAATAGTTAGACTTTTACTTTACGTTTATGGATGTGTCATCGAGAGATATGACTGTTTGAAATATATAGGAGTAATATTTTATTGCAGCCTGTCATATAATTACCATGCTGATCAAACCAATCAGATATGCAAACAATGTCAATCAGTCGTCAAGACAATGATAGCTGCGATACTGGAGCATCATCATGTAGCATGTCCTGTGCAAAGCGTTGCTCTCACAACAGCTGATCTGGAAGACTTGAATTCTAGCCAGAACTACCGCTTCTGTCGTTGTCGTCTTAAGGACCTCCGTGATTTGTGTCCATCTTCTCCTCGGTCTGTTTCTGCCCCAGACACCATACCTACAGTGTCGTTCTCTCCAGGTCATTATGGCGTTTGATATGGCTGAAATATTTGAGCTTTCTGGACAAGATATTGTTTACTAACCAATTTTCCTCTATATCCAGTTCTGTTAGGATATCTGCATTTTTCCTTTTTGCTATCCATGGTATTGTGAGCCCCCTTCTGTTCAAAAGATTCAATCTTTTTCTTTAATGTTTGTGTGGTGTTTCACATCTGCACGTTGCCACCGGGAAGATGCAAGTTCGCAGGATTTGTATGGCCGTCATTTTATTAGACTTCTGCCATAAGTTTCTCAATTTATTCAACCTCTGCATTGCCATAGTCATTTTCCATCTTACTTCCCTCAGGCAATCTCCATTGTTGCTTATATTTGAGCTGAGGTATTCAAAATTTGTGACTTTCTCAATTTCCTGTTGATCTAGAATGACTTTAAGTTTGGTCTTTGTCTTGTCTGTGCTCAGTATTTTGGTTTTACTTATATTCAGGAATAGATTTTGGTCTTTGCTGTGTTGTTTTATTGACAGGATAATCCGTTCCAGCCCCACAGCGCTCTTTGAGAGAACAACTGTGTCCTCTGCATATCTGAGCTCTGATATCTCGTTCCCACCAATTGTTAATGGCTCAAACTTCTGGAGCAACGGCTAACAAAATTTAAATATGCACTGGTTCAGGCTAACACCTACATGCTAGTCACAGTAGACAAACCCGCTAAATGTTCAAGAATATTGCAATTGTCAAGTGAACCAGATTTAAAAGATAGATGACACAGACAAGAAAGGGAATTGGTCAAGTCAACACATTTGAGACTATAATCAAGGGTCAAGAATGAGTCCATGCTGGTGAGGAAATGACATAGTACACCTGAGTCATCATCACCTTAGGCAGCGAAAGCAGAGCTTAAAACTGATAAGTGATAATGCATTGAATAATGATAGTTGTGTATGCCCATGGATCAGTATTGTGCTGTGAGAAATCTGGATGTAGTATTTCTGCTAGAGTGAGAGGTAATGTTGGGGCAAAGCAGCCCATACATGGCAATAACCCCCATTATGAGAATAAAGATGAGGTGTTTACGTGGCTCTATGAGGGCATTTCAACAAAGGCAGTGATCATATCAAAATCTGGGATCAAGACGCTGAGCAGCGCATGAGCTGCAGTGGTCAGCGACCCATAGCTGACTACTAGCGTCAGGGCCAGCAAACCAGAGCTGCCAAGACCCTTCTACACCTCCATGCGGTGATCCTGGATAACAAGCTGCAACAGAGCAGACTGGCTAAGTAGAAGGGATCGAAGAGGGAGGGCAACCCGGTACTCAAAAAGGCTTGCTTAAGTCGGATGTGTTGGACTGAAAGGTGCAAATATCGCAGTCAAGCTGTAAACTACGACACAACGCATTCCGTTCTCTGGACTACATTCTGCTACTTAGGCCCATGTCAGGGTTTGGTAGCGGGAGATTAAGAACGAACGAAGCCAAGCCATATCAAAATCTTGATTCTGACTTCAGAATGGATGGCATCAGTATCTGTAGATAGAGACCACAGACCTCAAACCTTCAGGAACTATCTAGATTTACTGTTCTGGCCATACTACGTTTCATGGCAATGAATGTGCTGACATTCTCACCTGAAATGCACCCATTGTGGGGGACTTTAATTATGGATAGGGGTAACGTTTTGTGGTTGATCAATGACTTTCTCTTGGTCGTTGACACTGCAGTCAGTGAACTGTCATTGTACAGAATATATAATCAATTGTGGGTCGAGCAAGGACATATGCCTGAGAGGATATAACAGAAGTAAGTATGACCAGAAAGCGACTGGACCCATCATTATTCACACTCTTTGCTATTTGTTGAAAGAGACTAAGCTTCTATGGGTTTGTCCTAGTGCAGTAAACCAATTCTTGATAAATGGCAATAAATTTAATTTTATGATCTAAGCCTTACAGTCTGAAAATATCCTTTCTTTTTAGACTAGACAAAATATTTGTGGACATAATGGTTCAAAATGTATCTAGGTCAAGACACAGTTATAATCATAATGGCTCCAAAAGACTAACACCAAATTTTTTCAATCGAGCTTACATATTTCTATGCTGTCAAAATAATTTTTATTTAGCTGTTTTAATGCATACACCCCCACCTCACAAGCCAACAATAAAAAAAAAAGCAAGTGTGTATACCCAGCCCTTAGACCAGTGGTGCAGACCTGTTTTTGAAGACACCTAGATGCAAATGTACTGATCTCTTTGACTAAACTAGAATCTGACAAATAATGGTTCAGATCAAATAAACAGCAGGTCATTGGATGGTGGGGATTGCACAGTGGTGAATCCCACAGAGCTAGCAGCAAAATTAAACACGAGGACTACAAACTGCACTATATTTAAGATATTCTTTGAACAAGAGCAAATCACTTAGAGCTGAATAGGTGTTCAACAATAAACCCCTTCTTACTGTTGGTAGACAAACCTTGATGTTCACATGAAAGGGTGGTGAATCTACCAGAAACTATCAGGGAAGCTCAGTGGTCTTGAGGTAAGGTGTCCGCCTCAGGTGCCGGAGGTCACATGTTCTGGTAAAAATTCCCCTGGCCTCTGGGTAGTGAGATCAGACCACCGTGTTCAGTGTCGAGAATGTTAAAAAATTCCTTGGCAATTGGAAATCGAAAAGAGTAGACTTAACGGCTGCTGCCCGGTCAAAATTCAAATACAAAATCTACTCACAAGTTATTTGTGCCTTTCCCCAGGTGGTTTGTTAAGAACAGCTATAGATGGCGCCTAACTGGCTGCGGGTCTACTTAGCTCTAGTGTTTAAGTCTATCAAGATGGACTTGCACATTGGTAAAAACCCCCCGTCAAGAAACTGGTTGTATACAGACTCTGTAGAGTCTTCTAAACCAGTATGAAGATGTTAAGATTAAACCATGCCCATTTCAACGAACTGTATACAAGCTCTGTCATCGCTTTGTAACAGGTCTAGGCCGGGCAGTATGTTTGCTGGCTGCCTCTGGTGATAATAGTTGCCCATCACAAGCGAAGATGGATGGTAGCATTAAACTTGTGCTGTAAAATGCTATATTATGTGACTGTCCAATCTTGACACAGCAAACTCTGCTGCACTTGGAACACACATGTGAGAAGTCAAGTGCAGGGCATTGTGAAATACATATTGATGGTTTATAACCTAAGGCCACAGAATAGAGGAAGCGGTTGGAAAATCAAAGAGTACACATAGTTTTACTTAGGTAATTTTGCACAGAGTTTCAAATCTGCAAAATGTACAAATGCTCCTTCCAAAAATATTTTTGAGGAATCTTAATTAACACTAGTTAGAAATAACATGCATTCACATTTTGAGAATATTCAAACCGGTGATGAAACAGACAGCATGTAAAAGTCTGGGTAACTGATAGATTTATCAACACATTCAGCACCTATAGGTCACCAGGAGCAAAGGTAGTCCACATTGATGATTCTGATTTTAAAAGAACAGTAATAGCAAGCAATTTTTATATCCCAACCGCCCATTGTGTTGCTAGTTTACAGCTTGACTGCGATATTTGCACCTTTCGGTCAGACACATCGATCTTCGGCAGCATTGCTGGACTCATCTCTTGGTATCCTGTTTAGCTTCTCCCATTTAATATTGAATTTATTTAAAACATTTTCTTTCTGAAAAAATGTCCTGCCCAATCTCCTTCCCGTAGTATGTTTTTTTCATTGGTTAAAAAGCAAGCAATTCTTCTGTACAATTAAATTTTGCATTGACTCCGCAGACAAATGCAAGCAACTGAGCTGTATCAGTGGTGACTCATCGTTTAGAACAATTGAAAATGCTTTAAATTGTGATGCAAGTTCTTTGAGACTTCATATTATAGCAATGGCCATACATCTTGTCACAGTTCAATGGGAAAGACTTATTTGTATTATGTTCTTGTTTTTATCAAGACACATTACTTTACTGACAGCACTTAGACATTCTTTTAAAATCTCCTTCGGAATGGACTTTGAATGTGTTGCTAATTGCTAATTTTTTTTACTGACAATAAAGCTTGTACAAACAATCTTTTGCTAGCGTTAGTCCGTTTGTAGAAAATCATCTGCACAGCAGGTATTTCTTTAAAAAAAATTGTGACTTATCTTTTCTCATCTGACCCTTAAAATCACTGTAGTTGTCGTGCTTGGTATTATAAAACCTTTGTAGGTTGTATTCTTTCACAACACAGATAATTTCAAAACGAATCAAACACGCAGGGCTTTTCTTCTGCATGGCATCAATATAATAGTCTCATTCTCTTAAAATGAGCACCACTTTACTGTTCACTTTTTTCTTCTTTAATGATATCTTATATCACAATTATTAAAAATTTAACTAAAATAATCAATTGCAATTTGTCACAAGATGTCAATATAGTTTAATATAATAAACTTGCATATTATATTAAAATATTGACAGTTCTGGGGAACATTGCTGCCTGCGAGCACTCACAAATCTTTGCTTAATGATTTTGATTTACTGTGTCTTGCCACGTCAGCTTCACCTCAACCAACCTTAATTTGCTTCATTTCACAGGTTTACAATCCATAGACGTCAGAATTGAGGTCAACATCGAGCACACATGCGTGACTCATGAAACAACTAAAATAAGCTCTTTATTATTTTATTTGTTATAAATTTAATCAAAAAATAGGGACGGCGTGGCCTAGTGGATAAGTGGCACGGCTCACAATCCGAAGGTGCTGGGTTCGATCCCCATCACAGCACCGGCCGTTACCCCGGGGAGGCAAACCCTTAGAAAATGCAGGAGGAAGCAGACCCTTACATAAAATGCATGCTGAAGTCGGATGCATTGGGCCGACAGGCACAAAATAAAAACCACAGTGCAACGCACACCGCCTTGGGGATTAGAGAAATAAGGCGAACGCAAAAAAAAAAAAATAATCAAAAAATATCATTAGCAGGCTCTCGTAGCTTTATTTTTCTCTATGAATACAGAAAAACTGAAGTCTGTGTGGGGCTGGTGGGCCATATTCAATTAAATTTGGAAGTCATTGTGGACCAAATGTGGTCAGCCGTACATTGCACATGGCTGCTTTACACAGTCATTTATTGTAAATAGTGATTTTGATTATTATAAAATGTAATGCTAACCTATTTGTGTTATTATTATAAAATGTCATGCTAACCTGTTTTTGTTATTATTATAAAATGTCATGCTAACCTGTTTGTGTTATTATTATAAAATGTCTTGCTAACCTGTTTGTGTTACTTTATTCCTCCTTCAGGACAAGAAACAAGTTGAGCAGCGGGAAGAAGAAAAGTTGAAGTCCAAGTATCCAAGCCTAGCCAAAGGAGGAGGTGGATCTGCTTTGCTTAACAAAAGGCTTCAGAAAGGAGGAGTAAGCTTTCTGTATTGAAATGACCTTTTGTAACTTCTGCTATTTGCTACTTGGGTGAAATATGTCAAGTGTGCGTCCATTAGTGTAACACAATTAACCAATTCAATCCCAGCTGATCAGAAAAACTCACAACTGAATTCCCAGGGCAAGGGGAATAACTCTGCAAAAATTGGACGTGCTTGTGCAATAAAATTAATAACAAATACAATTTAAAATTTATTTGTGTGATTCAAACTCCAGTTTACCGATAAATGGAAGAGGTACTCTTCTGTGCACATGTTTTTTGTGAGTGTCATGTATGTTGTATGCGAAAAATTAAACACAGGAAGAACAAAAAAGTGTCAAAATAAAATGTCTGTTTCACTCTTGTCAATTTTGCTGATAAATGTTCAAGCGAAAAGCAATCTCCCATGGTTCATTGCAACTAGTACATCTTTCATCTTCTTGTCCAATGTCTGACTTTCCAGTATGCACCTCAAAGTTCTAGAGGTATCTAGTATGAGGATCTGCAGCACACCAAATTTTAATTCCTCAAGGATTTTTTTTCCCCTAAAATTCGGATGCATTGGTTTGCTCTGCCAAGTACTCAAAAAAGGTCTGAAGTAGAAATAATGAAAGTGAAAGGTAATCAAAAGCAGAATAATCTGGATCTGTCATCTAAATCCTTCAATAATGATATTACCCCGTTGCTTTGACCATTCTCTGTCACCACTAGGGCCTGCCTGTGGGGCGGGTCACGTCACCATCTTCTACCAATAATTCGTTTCAATTCTCGCGGTAAACCTATGTCCGTGTCATTCTCAGATCTAACACCATACGTGGAAGATGGATTTATTGCAGTTGTCACACGACACGCAAGAAAATAAATTGTGTGCAGTTTTTGCAGGAAAGACGAATTATACACACTGTCCGACTGTGTGCTAAAAATCATGTTATGACTTTGTCTCTCACAGTTCGCCAAGATTGTTAGAGATGTCGCACATGTCTGCAGGACATTCCTGTTTGTTATGGCACATGGGTTAGAGGGCCCCTAACCAAAACGGAACACACAGACACATGATAGATTCCTACATGTGTGTGTTTCTGTGGCAACATCGGAATAAAGTCCATCAGTTAGACCCGTTCGACAATATTCTGCAGGACATCACAGAATGTAGGCCTCCTGTAGCTAGACACTTATAATTATTTTTGTACGGAAACCCGTGTGGTCATTGAATGGTATAAAATTTCAGAATGGGTGAATTAAAGCACAAGAGCTGTATCTTCAGTCCGTATCAAGTTTTGAAGAAAATTGGTCATTTAAAAAAAATCACGACTCGAACACCATACATGATAGAAACGATCTGTAAACTGCAATGGGAGCTGCCATTACAGGTAGTCACGTGAAGGCTAAATTTAGCGTGTCTATTCGCAGGTAAAACGTAAGGAAAAATAATTTAAATCAATATATCCACGGTGGCCGGGCTGGGAGTGAATCGATAGTGGCCGGACTGGGATTGAATGGGTTAAATGTACTTATAAATGAACCGGTTATGCAACATTATGTAATTATCATTCCCATTTTTTGTTATGCCCGTCTTATAATCATTAGTTTTTTTGTTGTTACTTTTATCATAATCTTTCCTTTTTTGTTGGCGCTCTTATCATAGTCATTCTAATTTTGTTGTTGCTCCTATCATAATCATTCCTTTTTTTTTTTTGTTTCAATAGATGCATAGGTAAAGCAGTTGCAGTAAACTTCCTTACATGATGCTTGCACTAAAGCATTTATACGCATTGTTTTGCATTATGAAGTTGCATGCCCATGCACAACCCTCCATTTTACAAAGGATGCAGTGGGAGCTATTTTTTCCTTCTCAATAAAAAAGACACAGTATTCACACAACGGCTATGTAATAACACTATCAATAAATGTATTTGATATTAATTAACCCATTCAATCCTGGCTGGTCAGAAAAACTGAACAACTGAATTCCCAGGGCAATGGGAACAACTCCGCAAAAATTAGACGGCCTTGTGCAAAAAAATGAATAAAAAATACAATTTTGAATTTATTTGTGTGATTCAAACTCCAGTTTACAGATAAATGGAAGAGGTACTCTTCTGTGCACATGTTTTTTGTGAGTGTCATGTATGTTGGATGCGAAAAATTACAAGTGAAGTAAAAAATATTTATCAATATAAAATGTCAATTTTGCTGATAAATGTTCAAGTGAAAAGCTGCAAAGCAATCTCCCTTGGTTCATTGCAGTTAGTCCATCTTTCATCTTCTTGTCTGACTTTCCAGTATACACTTAAAAGTTAAAGAGATATCTAGAATGAGAATCTGCGGCACACTAAATTTAAATTCCTCCAGGACAGGGTTTGTTTTTTTACAAATTGCTTGAACTGGAGTCTTCCTGTAAAAGTGACCATAGCTTCATTAATACTAATAATCTGTTCAGGCCTCATTATACTGATCAGACATGTTAGTCAGGGGCAGGCAAAACATACTGCTCAAGACTCTCACCTCGACTTCCCCCTCCCTGGAAACAGACTGTTTTCATGCCAGCCTGGCTAGCAGGGTGAAGGTTCAACATGATCCTCATAGTAGTGAGCGACACATGAGGAAAGCTACAAACTGCCGCTAAACTTCATTTTCAGGGCGCACAAAAGAGTAATTTCATTGTGGGCATTCAACAACAATTCTATGGTTGGTTGTTATGAATGACACTAGGACCACATTATTTAGTAACTCCATTTCACATCATCTAACTTTAACATCCTTAAGAGTTTGCTCAGTTTTGTCACCAACATATGCTGAGTTTTCTAAAGTAATGCCTAGTGAGCTACATGCTGGACTCGCATAAGGAATTAAGTTTATCCTCTTATCTAAATTGAACATATGCTGGGGTCAAAGGTGCAGAAGTCAATGAATCGACAGCAGTCAGCGTCTCATAGCTGATCAAGACCCTATTCTGTCTACCAAGTGGCATCCCTGAAAACAGGCTGCATTAGTCACTAGTGTGGTCTGGCTAAAGGATAGGGATTGCAGAGATGAGGCAAACCCCGTACCCAAAAAAGGACACCTTTGAAAGGCTGTTTTATATCCATACAGCTTGTCTCAAATCTGTCCAGTATTGTTCTATCTCTATGTGCAAGCATGCAGCTTTGTACATCTGTCCCAAACCTCATTTTGTTGTAAAGATGCCCGACTCAGATTTCAATATACATTCACATTTTTCACGAATTCAGTGATTGAAACAAGGAACAAAGATGTTCTAAATGTCAGCTTTGGTAATATTTGTTTCTTAAGTTGAATTCAAATGTATATATATTTTTTTTTAATTTCCAGCAAAAGTACTTTGATTCTGGAGACTATGCTATGGCTAAAGCCAAACTCAGTGGCAAATCAAAACCACCTCCGCCCCCAGAGAAAATTATCAAAGCAGAAGCTGTGGGGGAAACAATCCCAACACCCGAGAATATTCAAGCCAGAAAACCATCCCTGGTCACAAGTAAACTGGCATCCGGAGAGTTGATATGAGTCTGAAGAACAAACCGTGTTGTACAATGTGGGAGTCACAGAATCATAACTTTCACTGTGTACTTTTTATTTTTTTTCAACAGTTGCAAAGTTATGAGCACAGTCTAATAAGCTCTTGTCACAACACATGGGTGTATGTGATGTGTGTTTCAACTCCCAGAAATCATTTGACAAATATATTATCAAGTATTTTTAATTACAGTATAATTCGGGTACTGTTACTTGAACTTGAGAGCATTTCTAATGGCCCAGCACTAATAACCTATCATTAAATCTTTAATTTTGGGGTTCAGTGCTGAATGCAGAACAATTGCACTCGTGTATTTTCATTAAATCAGGATTTATAGAGTACCATTCATAGCAGATGTGATAAATTTGAAATTCGTAACCAGAACGTTGCTTGTGTTATTTTAGCCTTCAGACATGTTCTGTGTGAGCCCCGTTTGGGTCGAAAGAAGTAATGTATTTCTGTATTGTAAGGTTTGTGGATTCACACTAAAAATTAATCTTCGCTGCACACATTAGCCACTTAACCCTTTTCAATCCTGGCTAATTTTGACGACTTGTGCCTTGACGTCGAGCGAAAATGCTGGATTCTGTGGGTAAAAGTTTTATTCAAAATAAAATTAATTAGTATTAAACAAACTGAGCTAAAATTATGATCTAAACATCGTAAGACACATTAAATTTAATTAAGCAATTTATGACATGAAGTATTCAAAATAAAGATTGCATATGAGGTGTTAAATTACGTTAATGTGGAGGTGGAAATTGGAGAGAAAAACATTTTTTATACTTACCACGTCGTGTTTCGTCAAAATATTTGCCAATTCCCTTTGCACAAACTTTTAAAGTCATGTGTCCCGGCTGTCAACGTCTGAATCACACGTGTGTTGAATATCCACGAGTAATTCATGTGCATGATCATTCAACTGATAAAATAATTAATAATTTCTTGGGCATTGAAGCACAACTTTCGTCACGATAGATGACATTCAAATATCATAAAACGTGCTAATGTCGACATACCAGAAGTAATCTTACAATTGAGTGTGGACACTAACAAATAAAAAGATTTAATTAAATTCCTCTAACTAAATCACGAAACATAAATGCATGTTTCAGAATCGGTTTTGGTCGTGGCAGGTGGCCATTTTTAGGTTTTCTGAGCCTACGAACTGGAAAGAATTAATGAAAACGCCCATGTGGACTCAGAACAATTATGGGTTATCTTCTTTAGCTCCACATATAGACTTTGACCATTGTTACTTATTCATTATTCCAGATTTGTTCATTCTGTTGGTGAGGCTTATCACATATGCTCAGATTGTAGTAGGCCATCACCTTTCATAAGTGAATGCACCATATTCTGTTCTGGAAAACCAAACACTCCTTAGCAAAACAATTTTTGTTTAGAATATATTCTTTATTGTTTGTGATGTTTGAGTTTTAAAGTATTGGGTTTATTTTCAGATAAAATGATTTATAGTTCTTCTAATTGAACACTTGCATAAATTGTAGATGAAAATGTATTCTCTCTTAACTTTAAAATAATAAACATTAAGTCAAATTATTTCATTTGTTGCTTCAGCTAGAACTCTATTCTATAAATACACTTTAAGAAATACATTTTTGAGGAGCTGTTTTCTAAACTCTTAATAGGTTTGTCAAGTGGTTTATTTGTGTTTGGTCATTGAGCAAAAGTCATTTGCAGATGACCTAAAAGGATTTTGTTTCTCGTATAAATTTTGTGCCCTGTTATGTGAAATTATTTTATGTTTTATTGTTTGCCCATGACATGTATTTCCTTAATGAATCTAAAATGACTCTTCTTTGAGTTCGCATTTGAGTTGTATATGAAACTATATCACACTTAGGCAGTTCAATATTTCATGAAATGGCATTTATTTGAAACACTTACTGAGAAATATTGTATGCAAAACAAGTGAATTGCTTCTTAGAATAGACAAGGTACAACTATATATTCCATTAGCCTGTCACCAACTGTGTACTTTAAAACTGGGATTAGAGAGAAATATATATACTGTCCCAAGTAATGTACCTCATGGTAATAGGTGGTACTGATGAATGTAACAAAAGCAATGATTATAAATAATAGACTCTAAAGTAGACAGATAATTGAAAATGTTCAAATTTGCTTGAAAATGAGTTATATTACAATTAAAGCATTCGGGTGGAGATGTAAACCAAGAACGTTTTTTTAGCTGATGAATTAAATACAAATTGGAAAAGCAAATAAACTCAATTTTGAACTACAAAAATGTAAAACTTTTTAAAAAGAAATTTATTAAATTCAACTTTTTATTATAAAAATCAAATAAAAGTCAATTTTAGAAAGTAGGAAAAAAAACAACGTTCGCCTTGGTTGGACATATATAATAACTTCCAGTAAGTATGATAATGTAGATTGGGGCAGTGACTTTAGTTCTGGAGTCTTCTTGGCGCTTGTCCTGAAGATGACGTTGTGTAATAGCTTGCAGCAAGACTGCGACATCTGCACCTTTTGACACATTCGGTTTTAGCATGGCAGTTTTGGAACCAGGCTATTATCTCTTCTGTATCTATTCTCTTAGTGAATGCCACTTTTTTTCTAGATTCTGATCTAGTAAACCAAACTCTTCTGAGCAAAATTATTTTTCTTCAGAATACATTCTTTATTGTTTGTTGTATGTCTGTAGTTTAAAAGTGTTGGGTTTGTTTTCGGATAAAATTATCTGACTGTGCAATCTATTTCAATGGCTAGCAGGGTAGTTATCTGAGATCTCATTAATCAGGATAGTCATTGTGCCTGACTCGGTCTTTGCTTTGGAAGGTACTGAAGAGATAGGTGTGGACAATGGACATAGATTTATCAAACTTTCAGAGGATTGTTTGAATCTACAGTCCTGGTTATGCTGAGGTTAATGGCAATGAAATTGCTGATATTTTGGCTTTTAAAGGCCCTGTTGCCAGGAGAACATTGTGAGGAGGGCAGTGATTCGAATCCCAACATGACATATGTTGTTTTTGTGTTGGAGGTGAAATAATCAAAAATAGCCAGCACACGACAGAAGTGGCAAAGCGTCCTGTAGTTCTCAGCCTAAAAACAAACCCTCGACTACCCCAGCAATGTGAAAAAAGTCGTATTGGCAGTTTTTGTTGTTGCCAAGACAGGAAATACGGTTAGGGGAGACACATATTGAATTCAGCCCATCACCAATTGCTGGATGATGATGCTGTAAAAGATGCATCGGTTAGCAACAGATTATAAGAGACATAAACTTGAGTTAAGCTGAAAGGGGCACTTGAGAGAATAGAGTAGGAGTGTGTACAACAATCAGGCTAATGGAACCAGTATCCATGGCTTTCACTATTTGCTGTGAGAGATTAGTTAGAACCTTTGTACCTGACTGGAGTGCAGTGATGTAGTACCCTGTACATATGAACAGATATGGACCAGAGCATGTTCGTAAAGCAGAATTCAGTCTTTTTTAAAACTTGCAAATGCATTTTGGCTGTTGAAAACAACTAAATAAAACACTGTATATCATTTGAATCTGCGTGCGAAAGCTAAATAAACATAAATGAAACAAATCTTAACTTTAAATATTTTTGTTCTTGCAAAAGTGAAAGATGAATGTATAGAATAGTGGTGTTTTGGATAGTCTTTAGCCTCATCCTCAAAGAAGAGTTTAGCGAATTGTCATTTAAAAAATTCAGGATCACCTCGAGTAGGTGTAGAAAGGTCTTGGCAGCTCTGGTGCTAGCAGTCAACTATGGGTCGCTGAGTGCTGCAGCTCATGCACTGTTCGGCATCTTGATCAGTTTGCTGCATTGAGGTCTTTCTCATTTCTTGAAGTATTTTACAGTAAAAGGCTATTGAGTTTTGTACTTCTTTTCAAATTGGGTTGGTATCGCCACACTTAGGATCCATTATGAACATAAATACAACAGATGCACATGAACAATTTTCAAAGAACTATGCTATGTATGACTTGTAATTAAACTGAAGGAAAACACACAAAAAAAATGTCATATATTTTTCCCATTGCTGAGGTAGTCGAGGGGTTTCAAAGGCTGAAGGAAAACATGGCACAAAGTCAATTTTGAAACTGAGACTGGTTGGTTTACAACTCATGCTCGGCAATTTTCGTAATGGAGACGTGTTTATATGCAAAAGCTCTCTCTATAGTTGAATACATTGATATTACGGGGCACATCAGTAGCATAAAGGCAGGAATGTTGACATGTAATATTCCTTGAGCACACAAACACTATGCATGAGATTATTCAAAAGAATTCTGGAACTTCTGAAATTGCACACCTATATCATGCCATAGCACTGCCTAATGATGACTTTCTTAAGTAACATAGCATTTCCTACACTTTTCTGTTGTGATTGTTTTATGTGTGTGCAGATTGATTTCTATTTCTCAATATGTCTGAATTTTATGAGCAGTGAATCAAATTTTGATTCAAGCTTGGGGAGATGTTCACAGAGTCTCATGAAATATTAACCCATTTCAGTCCGGGCTAATTTGTATCTTTCCACCTGTGCCAAAATGTAGAATTCCCTGTGTCAAAGTTTTATTCAAAATAAATTAATATTGAAAATATTGAGCTAAATTTATGATCTAAGCATCAAAAGACACGTAATTAAACTATCTATGACATGAAGTATTCATAATAAAGATTATATATTAGTATGAAGTGAAAAATAACATTAATGTGCAGATGGAAATTGGACACAACACATTTTTTCTTACTAATCGCATCGTCGGAAGCGGACATGTTAAATATCCACGAGTAATCCAGATGTGTGATCATTGAACTGAATAAACCATTTCTGAAGGAAAGAATCCATAACTTTAAAAAACACTTTTTAAAATACTAAAAAAATTGTGTTTGGAGAAAATTGTAGCGTCATGTGTCCCTAATATTCAATTATAATTTTGTCTTTCTAACAAAGGAGAGTTTGTTGGTGTGCAACAATGGCTGATGCTAGTGTTAAATGGGCATTTTCAGTTCGATCACTTCAACTTAAAAATTTTTGGCCAGGCAAATTCGGCTCCACCAAGCTGAAAAGAGTTAATCAGTGCATGAGCTGTACACGTAAAGGATAGTCAGCAGTCAACAACTCATGTTCGGAATGATTCATGACGTCAACTGACAAATGCTCTTGTCAAAATTTAGGGGATCGTGCTTTGTAATTGTCATTGGACAATTATGGAAATAGCAGAAGGCAACATCTTCACAGGATCATGCCAAGACACTCTGACAGAAACATTACAAATGCATCAGATGGGCAACTGCAAAGTTAGTTACCTGACACAAGATAAAAAAGAGATTAGCGTTGCCATCTGTCAGGAACATCCGCATTGTCCTAATGAGGATGACAATTTCACGAAGAAATAGTAACTGGCGATGAAATATGGGTGTAGGGAAACGGCATCAAGATGAAAATGAAGACCAAAAAAAATCGCGCCAGTTCAAGTCGAATTAGAAAATGTTGACTGTTTTTTTTTTAAAGTTTAGGCTATTGTGCACCTTGAATTCTTACTGTTTGCACCAAACAGTTAACCACTGGTACTATCAGGAAGTGCTGAAATGTTTCATGGAAAACATCAGGAGAAAATGCCAGAGTTGTGGAGAAACAAGTTCTTGTATCACCATCATTGCAAAGCACCAACCCACACATCACTTCTCATTCAGGAATCTTTGGGGAAAACGAAGATAAATGTGCTTCCCCAGCCAGTCCTCACCTGATTTGGCTGACCCTCAGCTGACTTATAAAAAACTTTTCCGAAACTGAAATGACGCTAGAAAGGACAATGATTTCAGACAAATAGGCATAACTCGCAAATCTCCAACAGTGCTATTCAGGACTTCTTATGGAATTGGGATCAATATATTATTAGAGGAGGGAAATATTTCAAAGCTGACTAGTTTTCAGATAAAACTTTTATAAATCCTATAGTTATTTTTAAAAAAGTTTTGCAACTTTTTGAACAGACTTTGTATACAACATTATTTGCAATGGAAAAGTTAATTTTCCAATTCTTGTTTTCAATCTTATGTTTCTTTAAAGGATTGTTCATTTCAATATTTGAAATTTAAAAACGCAACTGTGTACAAGCTCTACTCTTAAAATAACGCTTGACAGTTGGAAATCAAATAGAGCTGGCTGTTAGCTGCTGTCCAGGCAAACAAAATTGCTACCTTTCCCCAGACCTAGTAAACCACATGAAATAGTCGCAAAAAAGAACCTATGAATGAATCGCCTTTGGCTACTTATAAGCAAGCATACACCTGCCTGTTTTAATACTAGGGTTCAAAGCAAAACTGCAAAGTATGAATAAAAAATGACTCACTGCATGAAAGAAAATACACCAATGTTACTACTGGTAAAACAGGTACACCGAATAACAAAAGTAATACAACCTAATTTCTTGTGCTGGATAAAGCTTGCAAGAAACACTAAAGGAATGACAAAATGTGGATCCTGCTAGTAACAAATGACTGCACAATCAATCATGAATGTGCTTCTTCTGCAGCTGAAATTCTCTTCCTGAAAAAAAAAATGTTTGGTCTCCGTAACAATTTATTAGAAAACACTGCAAACGAGAGAGCTATGCAGACTGTCCGAAGGAGGAAAACACTGCAAACGAGAGCTATGCAGTAGGGGAGTGGTTCCAGAGAAATGCATTACCGATTCATTACAGTGTGCTAGTCCAAATCAGTGATGGTACATATATTTCAATAGAGTGCAAGCACTACTATCTTATGTTTCTCCAGAGATATACATTGCCTATGTTTATGTACATTTATAAATGGAAAGTTATTATTGACTGCAATAAGAGCTTGGCAACCACTGTAAAAATGATGTCTCAGAAACTGGCAACCTTGAAGACTTGCAAATGTTCACATTTAATACTCTGGATATCTATGATTTAAAAAAAAATTGACATCATTTCCTTGGCTTACAGAAATCTTACGAGGCGTGTTCTAATGAAACCGGACATAACTACTCCAAGTGAATATACGTATGATGCGCATGATGTCACTTCTGATGTAAACAGCACATACCAACCATCAAGTTTGCAAATATTCGTTATCCTCCGACTTATAGATTCCTCAGCAGACTGTTAAAAACATGGGTGGGTGTGATACAGAATCCGTTCAGAGTTGATCAGCGAGTGTTGATTCGGTTTCTAACAGCTGAAGGATGTCGACCAGTTGACATTCATCGAAGAATGAGGCAGTGTATGGTGACATAAGTATGTAGAAGACAACAGTGAAGAACTAGACAATGATCTTTAAAGAAGGACGTGAGTTAACGAAGGATTTTCTGATACCAAGTCAGGCGCATATTGGTGCGTCAGAAGATGCCATCGCCAAAACTAATGAAGCAATTCGGATGGACCGTCGCTTGAACTTAGATTTGCCACACTTTTGTCACCATACACTGCCTGCATTCTGCGATGAATGTCAACTAGTCGACATCTTCAGCTGTTAGAAACCGAATCACAGCTCACTAATCAACTCTGGATGGATTCCGTATCACACCCGCCATGTTTTCAACGGTCTGCTGAGGAAACTATTAGTCAGAGGATAATGAAATTTTGCAAACTTGACGGTTGGTATGTACTGTTTACATCAGAAGTAATGTCATTATGCACATTGTATATATGTTCACTTGATGCAGTTAGTTTCGGTTTCATTTGAACACGCCTTGTACTAACAAGTTTTCAGTTAAAGGTTAAATACCACAAAGAGAGAATATAATTGTGTAACAACATTACAGGTAAAGTAGTTAACATCAGAACTCAAAGTGATTGTCAGAAACTGGTAACTGTAAAGAGCCATACTGCTTCTGCTCATTTCTGTTGAACATAGTTACATTTTCATCCAGACTGAGGAAATAGATAGAATAGAACTGCACTTATATATTGTAGACAAATTGACTGCCAGAAGTATATAAGCTCTTATCACATTTCTGCTTTATTGTATTTGCCATTCTGTCTTATCCTATTAATGTTGTTTAGGAACATTGTGTTGTAATTGCACATTTATGAAGGCACAGTGTTGTATCTGACATCATTGTGTGTGCAACCCAAGTCAGGCATTAAACGTTATATTTATATCTTCTTCTTCTTCGAACGCTGTCAGACGTCGACCTTTATTTTTTCGAAAAAAGCAGTGGTCATCCTGAGGCTGTCGACACTGCCATAGAGCTTGTCTCGTGTTGCCACTGGTGATGGCCACGTGTGCTTTCTCTGGTCCTCGTATTTCGGGCAGTTTTGCAGAAGATGTTCAGCGGTCATTTATATGATCCACCAGGAGTGTCACTCACCAAATCTGAACAAGTTCAGCTTCTAAAATGTTCTTTTTCATTAAGTACTCACCTCTGAACATGTCTGTGCTAAAGTTTGTGCACAATCTCCTGTCTGTCTCCTACATAATTACAATTTTGCTCATTTACAATATTTTCATAACGGATTCACCTAACGGTCAACTTTGTTCACAAATAATGATAACAAATAGTGAATTAACATATAAGCTGTAGGGAGGAAGTCTTAAATATAAACATTGGCTAATCTCCAGGCCCAACAACATTCAGGAGATAGTTGCATGTAATGTTCTTATATTTGTGTTTTGTTACGGAATAAGAAAATATCAAAACCTAAAGTTGGCAGTGAAGGCACAGAATAGAATTAACAGTGCACACCGAGTGTATTCATTAGGACACTATTCATTGCTGTGTGTCTGATGGTATGGGTCTACATTACATTTGTTGTACTGATACTTTTGCTTGCATTAATATATTATGGTATTGAGCATTTGATTTGATTAAACCTTGCGTGCTGTTACGTGTCCAACATAACCATTGTGAAGAATGTATTTATGAGACTTCATAATGAACTGATGAGTTTATCAAAATTGGTAGTTCATATTGTTGTTCATTAAGACCCTTTAAAGATCAAAGTAATACTCAGTGCTGGAAGCTCTTTCTTGTCTTTGAATTGCTGCAGTCTTTTTCCACAAGAAATGCATTAAAAACATTTGTATGAGAGTGATTTGAAAAGTTTTACCTCCATCATCATGTCATAACTATGACAACAGGGCTCAAAGCCATGTGACACCTATGTGAAAATAAACTCTAATGAAGTGACCATAGAGGCATGGACCTGAAATGTGACACACATGCACAGCAGACGGTAAAATGGCGACCTAAATGGAAATACGGTTGAATCAATGTGCTGTGATTGAATTCCTGGCGGTGGAAGGTTGTGTGAACATCGACATGCATCGTAGAATGACTGCGGTATATGGTGACGCCTGTGTGAATGTAAGGGGGTGGGCACAGACAGTAACGGCAACAATCCAGCCACAATGAACCTGCATGACTAGGCTAGAAGCGGACACACATGAATCGACAAACAGTGGCTGCATTGGAGCGTCTCAAGTTTTGACATTTTACCACACCCATCAAACAGCTTCAATCTGGCACCTTGTGGCCTCTTACTCTTCCCGAAGCTGAAGTGACACTGTTACAAGGAGGTACAAACAGCTGTGCATACCTGGTTTTGGGAGTAGACGACTGATTTTTTTTCCTTCAACGGGATTCAACAACTTATCCCATGTTGCTGCTCTTGTGTTGTCCGGTATGGTGACATCCGTTGAAAATAATGACACATCACCTAAACGACATTCCAAGCTTTAAGAAAATGTATAGCTCATATGTCAATCTTGCACATTAATGAAATTATGTCCTCAAAGGCAAAACTTTTCAAATCGCCCTTGTAATATATAAATAATTGACATTATTTTTGAACAAAATCAAAGTTCATTTTCATCCCATTTTTTTAAGTGTCATCGATTCAATAGGGTCGACTTATATGTAAATTACATGATTTTGTGTTTTGGGCATTTTAAAAAAATGAGGCTGACTGTGAGCAAATAGACACATGTATGTACAATATAACAGCCATGCAAGGTTCCATTCTATGGAAATAACATAGGTTGAATTAACAGGAGGAACTGATTGAACAAGTACATGCCTTCTTCTCATTCGCCAAGCTAGTGGAAGTGAGCACTAAGATTAACATCTGTGTGGAAGAGATTGAGGGTATGAGGTTAAGAAAAAGAACAGAAAAATAAATGTATAAAAGCCGAAAATATAAACATGTTTAGTTATCAGTGACAGATGAATTATGAAGAAAAACTTTGTTTGCAATAGAGAATTTCACGGGTTTGAAAAATAAACATTTGGCTTTAAAGTGAATGTATAAAAGTGCACAGGTTGTCTTGTCAGCACCACACATATATATATGTATATTAAAATGTTTTCTTTTTGTGAAAATGTTGTTGTCAGATCTTTTCCACACATGGTTATTGTGTGTTATAACATGCCCACTGTTAGACCTTTTTTTTGCATTGTCCATAACTTTTGTATTATTTCCATGTAGTGTTGTGACAGAAATAGCTGAATCTGAATGCTTGCAACTGTTGGATATCTGCTGTGTAAGCTAAAGCAACAACATTTTAGGTTGATCGTGTTAATAATGAAGCAAAATATAGTGGAACATTGTAAGAAGCTGTTTCAGTGCCTAATCAGTTATTCCACAAAGAGATAATGTTAAGTTGGATTAATCCTTACCAGTGCAGAGGTGCCCTCTTCCCAGAAGATTGTTTCTTTAATAATACTTAATGCATAAAATGAAACAAAAACTATAAAACCAATAAATGTACATGAAATCAATGAACATTTATTTATTTTATACTTAGAAACCTGTCCAAGATTGCCCGCTTTCAGACAATTTTTCAAACAAAATTGATCTAAAATGCTCAGCAACATTATCATTGAACAGGTTAATGCTCCCATTGACTGCTTAAATGTTAGGATGTTCTCTTTTTGCTGGTCCCTGTCAGCTCATTTTTGTGGTCTTCCACCAGCTGCTTCCCATTCCCATCGTCCACCTCCAAACTCATAGACTTCCCGAGGGACACATTATCATTTATCACTGTTCGGGCTCTGTCTCAAGACCTTCAAAGCCTATATTTAAGTATATTTCATCTCTATATTCTTTTAAAGCTCTTTGGTCAGAACGGATCACGTGTGCGTGGTACAGCCTGAATTTTGGGCAAATGTACAAATACCTAGTCAAATTTAATTTAATAAAGTTGGACAAGCAGAGAAATGGATGGATGGCAGGGTTTCATTGCATGTGTGGAAAGGATGTTATTAAAATGGTGTAAATCTACTCTTGTTTAAATTTCATGTACCTATTTGTTGCTTTGTGTTTTGCAGAAATCAGGTTTGTGTTTTTAATTCATTTGCATTTTCTTTAGTTTGTTTTATATAATGGTATAGATCTAGATAAGCATTCCATATTGTTGCTGTGTAATAGTACACACTGTCATATAAACAGATTGTACCATTGCCAAAGTGGATAATAGAGCTTGTCTATCACAAAAAAAAAAGGGTTGAGTTAGGAATACAATTGCTGCCCAGTTTATGCAGATTAAATATGAGATAAGGAATCCCCCCATTAGCTATTTCCGTCTTGTCAGACGATAATAATTAATAAGGAATACAAGAAGGGAACCAATCACCGCACATCACCTGAAGATCTAAAGATCAGGAGTCTCAGAACTTCTCTGTAGGAATGCCACATCATATTTATTACATGTGTTTGTGCCCAACACAAGAAAACCAGGTTTACAAATGTAAGGATATGCTTTTTTTTGTGATAATTTTGGAATAATCAGCATAATATGATTCAAAACAAGGGATAAATGTGACAAAAAAAAGGATGTTGTATCTACATTTTAAAATGACATAGCATGAGTTAAAAATGATAAACCTTAGCAAATCTTCTGTCGAACGAATCACGCAAAATATTCATGTTTGATTCATTTTATTAACGTTTACCTGAAATGAGAATTTACCCAAGATTGTTACACACAATACTCTGACAGTTTTTACCTATTTCATCTTTGAAAATGTCCTCTCCAGTTTGCTGTGCTATGCATATTATGCACTGATGCTAATTTTGCAATTAAACATTAAATTCACTGCCAACATCACGGATGAATGCTAGGAAGTGTTAGAATTCACAATTAGTTGAAAGTGCGAGAGAATACCACTGACAAATTCTTGCTTTGATCAAAATTTTATAAACTGTATTGTCTTCTCAATTCTGTGAGTAACAGTATTTGGCACAACGCTGATGGTTTTTTAACAGATTTGCTTTTTCTTGGCATAATTACCACTGTGTCCATCATACATTATTTGATGAGGTCTCCATCTGTGATTGGCTTGTTGCTTTTAGCTGAAACATAGCAGCTGTATAACTGGCACTTATTAAAAATTAATCTTCAGTTCTGTTTTTCATAAAAAGATCTTGTTGGGAATGCAAGCTATTGCTTTCATTCAAATTTCCCAGAATGCTGAATCTCCGTGAATTAGGAATAACAGCGTCATGGTGTACCTTCTTTTTTGTTGTTCGTTCTCAAACTCCTGCTACCAAGTTCAGAAAAGGTCTTTGCAAGTAGCAGGATGTAAAACAGAATACGTTGTTATAGTTTACAGCTTGACTGCGATATTTGCACCTTTTGGTCTGACACATCTGACTTCAGAATGACATTTTTTGGGTACCAGGTTAGCCTTCCCTTTTTGATTCCTTCTTCTTGGTTTATCTGCCCTGTCGCAGCCTGTTATCCAGCATGACCACATTATATATAAGAATTTATCATCTGCTTGCACAGCAAAGTACTTTATGCCCCATTATCATTGAACAGCTTGTCCACTTTCCTTTTCTTTTTCACTTTTATAACTGAAAGATAAAGAGGTAATATGTATAGAGTTGAGAATACAAAAGTACGTTAGGGTCACACTACTGGTCTGATGAGTCACACCTCTGTCTGGATACAAAAATGAAGAACACAAATTGCATCAATCCCATTTTCTCTGTTAATCTTGCATGTGTAACACAGTCCTCACTTGGCACAGCACTACCTATAATAACAGCTCAACACATTTCGCTGTAAAGCAAACATCAGATTTTAAAAATCACCTTTATTTAATGAGTTATCTCTGGCTTGTTCCTTCTTCTTTGGCACGTTCCATGTCTCCGATTAAAGGTATCTGCGTCTCATATTAAAGGTAAAAGTGGATCCCATGGCATGAATTGTTGCCTTTGGCTACCTGGCAACAGACATTGACATGCCTGTTTTAATACCAGGATTCCAAGTACATAAATCAAGACAAACAGGATTGGACTCTGAAATGATACATATTTAAAATGTATATGTTTTTACTTTTTTAAAATACATATATATTTGTTAAAATATTTGCATTACTGACTAAATCTTATGTTAAATGCCAATATGTACCAATCATTTCTAGTATGATAAAGGCAAAATTAGTTGTTGTGAAAAAATTGTGCAGGTAAAGATTCATGTTAAATCTTGGAATATATTGTAATAAAACTGCAGAGCTGGTTATATGTTGTGAAATAGACCTTGTTTTTCATGTTTTTTTGTTTTATGTCATCATTTCTGTGTATTTATTTATGTAACTTTCTTTGTGTTGCCTCTCCTCAATAAACATTGTAGTGTACCATTGCAACAATAGTTTCTTCACTCATTAGTATCATTCTTGCTTGTTGCTGTCTTCAGGGCCGTAACAAATATACACTAGTCCAGTGAAGATGTGTTTGTGTATAGAAAAATTGCTTTCTCTGCCATCTTAAATGGACACATACACACATTCACCCCGCCTGCCTCTCCAAATTATGTTGTATATACTTAAAGAAATTAATGAAATGGATGATACAACCTTCTCTAAGAGAATCTTAGAGAAGTGTTTGCTTCTTTATTGTGTTTTTTCAGGTGAACTTGAATATATCTACCCCTTGGAACATAGTACCACAACAGATGTTCTTTATCTGTTCCATTTTCTTGAGATCTGCACAGGAGACATAGATTGAACTGACTTCCTCCTCAACTGTTGGCCGCCAGGCATTTGACATTTCCACTCGTTTCTTTTCCTTTGAGTTTTCCAGTGCATGTCTGGTTATGCTGTCCGGCTACTTTCTGAGAGAGTGTCCAATCCCTCCCCACTTTCTCTCCCTAATTTCCTGCTGTATTGGTGGTTGCCATGTTCTTTCCCACAGATCTGTATTTGTCATAACCTATGGCCATCTAACACGAAGTATGTGATGCCTGTTAATGAAAGTGATACCTTTAGTCAATTCTCAGAACCATATACATGGACTGACTGTTAGTTAAGTTAAATGCATATCGTTTTGTCTTGATGATGTGACTTGTGTCGTATATGGATTGTAGTGAGAAGAAACTGCGCTGGTCATCAACCTCAACCAGTGGCAAGACATAAGTCAAGACGACTTGAGGTAACTCAGGATATAGGCGCCTCCCTTGAGACCAGGGGTCGCTTATAACTCACGGGATTCGATCACCCACTATTTCCGTTCATCGTTTTGAGAGGCGAGTGCCTTAACTCACGACCACACCGAACTACCATGGGATGGTCTGACTGTACATTTGTGTTAAACATCCTAAGCTTATTCTCCGCTGAGAATGCTGCCAAGTTCCACATTGGGTGAATAGAGTTGAGGGCAAATCTGGCAGAGCCAGATGAGATGAGCTGCAGTGGTCAGCGACCCATAGCCGACTGCTAGTGTCAGGACCAGCGAACCAGAGATGCCAAGACCCTTCTACACTCCACGCTGTAACTCTAGATAACAGGCTGCAACAGAGCAGATTGGCTAGGGGAAGGGATCGAAGAGGGAAGGCTAACCCGGTACTCAAAAATGCCTACTGAAGTCAGATGTGCCAGACCGAAAGGTGCAGATATTGCAGTCAAGCTGTAAACTACGACACAATGTATTCTGTTCTCCGGACAACATCCTGTTACTTGCAAAGTCCTTTTTAGGACTTGGTAGCAGGGAGATTGAGAATGAACAAAGAAGGAGAAGATGGGTCTCTTTGTTTAATTCTCACTGGTTTTGTTTTGTTCACACTAATCTGCAACCCCATCTTTGTTAGTCTGTCTATCTTTCCTTGTATGTTCAGCTGCTTATGTGGCAGCATAGATATATCATCTGCAAAATGAAAATCTTCCAGCTGCTTATCAAATGTCCAATTTATTCATGTTTTTCAGTCCTCCATTGTTTGCTCCTTCTTCCAGTTCATGAAAGAGATTGTTGGAGATAACAAGCATCTGCCTGACCCCAGTTTGAACTGTAAATTAGTTTGAAAATTTGCCTTTATGGATTATTCTACATGTGTCCACTTCATAGAAATCTTGTATAATTCTTATAAATTTATCTGGTATTCCATGCTTCAGCATTTTCCAAATTGCTGTTTGTTCTATACTATCAAATTGTCTTTTCAAAATTTATAAAGTTTATATATAGAGGTGTTTGCCAGTCTCTAGATTTCTTTATGATAATTCTGAGTCTTGCTATTTGACATATGCAAGATCTTCCTGCTAAATATTTTGCCTGTTTTTCTCTGAGTTTTCCATGTAAAGCATCTTTTATATAATAAAGCATTATCTTGTCCAGTCACTACGAGGATCATTATTCCTCGTCAGTTTCTGCATGAAACCAGGTTTCCTTTCTTTGATAATTTGATTGGCTGGCCGACTTTTTACTTCTTGTTCCCAAATTTTCTTGAATAGCTGGTGTAGTATCTCCGTGGTGTTTGAGATGTCCACTTTCATTGCTTCTGTGGGGATTCCATCTGGCCCTGCATTTTTCACATCTCTTACTAGTTTGAGTGCTTGCATAATCTCTTGTTTTGTTGGTAGATTTAAATTTACCTTTAGGGATTCTTTTGCTGATTCTATGTCAGTTTGGGATATCAGTGGGTTTCTGTTTTAGTGTTTCTTTAAAAGAATTCCATCCATTTGTCTCACTGTTCCTGTCTGTTGCGAATGTTCTTTCCTTGTTTGTCATTCACTGGTGTGTTGTGGTCCTGTTTTTTCATTGATAGTATTCTATAGTCCGTTTCACAATGGTTGCCGTCAATTATCTCAATAACCCTTGCACTGATAGTCATGAATTTTTGCACATGGTCTTATATTTCCAATGTCCCTACGATTTTATAATTTACATTTTGTCTGGTAGTGCTGTTTTCTTAAAGCGGCTAGTTCATTTGATCTTTGTTAGCAAAAGATTTATTTTGTCCCTGCAGAAAATAATTTACTGTAAATTAAAAAAATTTATGTCTTTAGGCATAGGTGTCTCTCCAATTCGAATGAGATTTTCCATTGTTTGTATAATTTGAAGGAAATACAAGTTCTGCATTTTTTACCAGCCCATTATGTCTGCTACCTACATGTGCTTATCAAGTGCCGTCCTTTGCCACTTGGTACTAATCTTTTAATCGTTCCATCCTTGTCACTTGTGTCGTGAGCCTTTATCCAAGTTTCATCTACATACACAATATCATAACATTGTTTACGCATTACGCGTACTTCATGTAAATACTTGCTTCTCATGGATACTAGATGTGGCTTCTCACAGATGGAAAGATCAAGTAATCCACATAGGACAAGAATTCAAAGATGCTTTCCAGGAAAGAAAACACACTCTGGCTGTATGGGTAGACCTGTAAAAAGCCTTAGACCAAGTAGGGAAAGACGGGCTGCGTGGAAAAATGCTGCAATATGGACTGTGCGGAAAAATGTACAAATGGATCAGCAACTTAGAAAATAGAACAGCAAGAGTGCAGGTCCAAGAGCATACCAGCAAAAAGGTAACCATGGAACAAGGCGTTCCCCAGGGTGGTGTCCTCTCCCCTACACTCTTCCTTATTTACATAAATGACATCACCAATAACCTCCACAAAAGTACCCACTATTCTCTCTACGCTGATGACCTGGCCATGTGGACTACTGAAAAACACATCACTACAGCCAGAACACGGATGCAAGGCTCTGTGGCAGCCCTTGAAAGATTGTCCAAGACCTGGCTACTAAAAATAAATGAACAAAAAAACGACACATACCCTCTTCTCACTGTCAAACATACGGCAGCAAGTAAAACTCAAAATTAATGGCAAAAGAGATATGGCTAGATGAGACCAAGATATCCAGAAATGACTGGCGGAGGCTGGAGTTTTGGTAGGGAACGAGTTTCTTTCACACAGACTGTGATGGGAGCGACGTTCTATAAAGGACATGCTACATGATGATGAAAAACAATATAGCAATTTTAAAAGAAAAAATAAAATCAATACCAGCGTGCTCCACCCGCTGCCTCTGGAAAGGAAGACCCTTCCCTGATCTTGTATGCAATATCCCCAACATCGAAGACAAAGTCACAAAAAGAGGAACAGAAAAAAACAGATAATTACAAATTACATCAACCAAAAATTTCCACCAACAGACTGGACACACGCCTATACAGATTGCTCAGTCAAAGATACCATTTGAAACGGGGGAGGAGGAATCACTTTAAAACTAAAAAGCAAAGTATACTCAGTAGCATTTGTCATTGGGAGACGCTGCAGCAGCTTCAGTGCTCTGAGACAAGCAGCTGAAACCCTTATAGACCATAAGGATCAGGCAGAAAAGCAAATATCATTTTCACAGACGCCTTCACAGTGTTAATGACGCTCAAGAACCAGCGCAAACATGAACTCGGTGCTCTGACAGACTCGCTTGAACGCCTGTCACAGTGCAACAAAAAAATGTCTGCACTGCCCCCATGAAGGCAGAACATATTTTGTAGTCCTGTCCACTGTATACCGACAAAAGAAGTAGCATTTGGCAACAGCCTGTGTCCTTCCACAAAAAGCTGTACGGAAGTGCACAGAGCCTTGAGTCGACTACTGCCTTCGTTAGAGTCATTGAAGTTGAGGTCTGAAGACTAAAGAGGAAGAAGAAGAAGAACAAAGTCTCATCTTTTAGGACACACCAGAATCAAAAGCCACTTAAACTGCATCAACACTCAGCACCTATCCTTGTGCAGACATTGCTTTTACCCTGATGAAACAATTAAACCGCTACTCATTTAGTGTAAAACGCTTGCAATATTGAGAAAACAATTTTTACAAGGGCTCCAGACAATCGTGAAAATACTATATGGCACAGTGAATCAATTGAAGAAGACCTGTATTACAGTAAATAAGAATGGGCTACCAAAATCAGGCTTGCTCAGCGGTTATTGGATAACAACAACGAGCTTCCAGTGACTCTAAACGGCACAAGTGGATGGGACAGTAAGTCAGGAAGGAGAAAACTGGACAATATTAAAGGAATATGGAATACAAGGACAACTATTAGATAATATGAGAGTCTGCAACATATGAATTAAAAAAATGTAATAATAACAAATTATGGAATCCATTATGGTTTTGAAATAACCACAAGAGTGTGAAAGGAGGTGTGCTTTCATCAACACAGTTGAATATGCACATGAACAAAAGAAACAAGTGAAAATGCAACAAAAGAAGTGGAATTGAAATCCGGAAGTGAAAAAATCAATACATGAACGATTTAGCAGATGACAAAAGCTTGATATACAATGACGAAGATAAACTGTCGTTTGGGTCTTGCGTTGTCGATGTAAATGCAATGCTGGGAATGATTAAAAGAAACATTACACATTAAGAGCAAAGAAGTGATAGTCAAACTATAAAAATCATTGGTGAGACCTAAATTGGAGTACTGTGTTCAGGTGTGGAGTACTTATCATACAGTGGATATAGACATGCTTAAAAGGGTACAAAGAAGTGCTACAAAAATGATCGTGGGATTCAAGAATTATAGTTATGAGAAACGACTCAGAAAAACTGATCTACAATGTCTAGAACAGACAAGAATTCAAAGTTTTTTTTCAAAGTACAACCGGCTACAAGAAGAATAGGGCACAATTTCAAATTGTTTGAAGACAGGTCCAGATTAGATATTGGCAAATATTTTTTCAGTCAGAGACTGGTGAATTCTTGGATTGCATTTGCCACAAGATGTGATGGAGGCAGGGTCAGTTAATGCATTCAAAAATAGATTTGATGTTCACAATTATTTTTAGTTTCCGTAGAGTGGAATAAACTGGTTGTATACAGACTGTAGAGCCTTCTAAACCAGTATAATGAACCAAAGTTAAGGAGAGATATAATATGAAATGATGACAAAAAGAGCGACAAAGATGGCGCCATGACTAGCTGCGGGTCTACATTGCTCTGCTGTTTTAGTTCATTATAGATGCCGCCAGACCATGGATTTGCCTGAAATTCACACTAGTCCACGACTTGCGCTTGTGTTCATGGAAACGTGTTGTTGTTTTCAATTTGGACTAGTTAATTCATTTGTTTTGTGTGTTTTTTTCCGTCCAATTATCCTGAATAGACATCGGCTATATGAATAGCACTACGCTTACATGTGTCATATTTCACGGTCTAGTTCACACGGCTGAACTTCTCGAGATTGGTGCCCTTCACCCTAGCTGAAGACAGTGTCAGTTTGTTATATGACATTTAGACACAACTATAATGAACTGCCACCTGGAGACAGATTGGCTCCTTCAGGTATGTAGCGGCCCAAGACACACAGTTGTTGTATGGCTGGACCTGGTACTACAAACTGCCTCAATGACCTTATAAGTTATGGGACTGATGATGATGATGACATTATAAAAATGGTCACAATTACTGCTTGTACTAAATGCAGAAAAAGACAGAATAAGATGGTCTGGTCACATTATGATAATTGAGTTTGTTTAACTACCCTTAACACAAGAAGATATGTTTACTATACAGTATACACGAGGATGTGCTTGTGGCAGACGGATAGACGACACAATGCAGATAATAAAACGCGGGTTTAAAACGTCCGACACTATATCAACTTAATCTCCCCACGTCTTATATCGGTACAAATACACGGACAAGTAAGAAAATCTATACTAAGTTGTTTGGTTCTCCTGGGGATGTGTTTTACTTTTTGAACGTCGGGGTTTGACATTTTTCTTGCCTTTTCTTGAGGACTGTGTTTGTCTTTTTGCGTTGTGTTTTGGTTTTTCCCCCAACCTTAAAATGTTTCACTGGATCATCTGATGTTTAATCATGAAATCGACTCCATCAAATATTCGAACAATGACAAATGTTTGGTCGGCCCACCTGGCTACAGGACGTTGAATCTCGGTTTAGTATTCGGATTCGCGCCCACTAAGGTCACTCAAAATGGTTCGATAAATAAACAACATGGCGGACGAAGTGGGAGATTTGATTATAAAATTCGCGAAAGATGAACACAAAATAACTGGCATGTTAACTACAGACACGGTCAAAGATTTCAAGGAGGCTATTTATAAAGTAACTTCGGTGCAACCTAATCGTCAAAAGCTGTTAGGTCTAAAATTAAAGCGTGAGTAAGCTCATGTTAATCAAAATATGAGAGACGTTTTACTTCGTTTAGTTTTACTTAACACCAGCCAGTACTAGTACTTATTTATTAATTAGTACTAGTAGTAGTAGTAGTAGTATTACACTTTAAAGTAAATACTAGTTAGTTTAGTTAGTAAACCCATAATTCACATTGACATATTGAATAATTGATCTTAATCAGCTAAGTTTATCTTGAGAGACATAGTCAAACAGACATTTCCAGGAATATCAATTGGCGGACAGTACATTATTTAAGTTTAACAATATACGTCATACGATATCATTATAATCATTGAATAGTTCAATATTTTATTATTTTGTATTCAGTATTGATAGCCCAGAACGAAACCGGCTTGCAGGAAATGGTAAATACGGTAGTTCAGCAAAGTGAAAACAAAGGCCCCATTTTAAATAAAACGTATTTGAGACAAGTTACCACAACGGGGCATACTTGGGACTGGGTACATACTTAACATAGTCTACATAACATCAGATGGAAGATGCAATTTGCGAAATCAAATAGCCCAAGCAAAATCAGTCTTCCAGACCATAAATGAAGGAAATATTGTACAATGAAACCTTGTTACTGGAATTGAGAAAGTGAGTTATTGGATATTATGTTGAACCAGTACTTACATATGATATGACATGTGAATCATGGACAATCAGCAAGCAAGCCATATATATTTTTTGGAGGCAACGAAGATGTGGTTTTACAGAAGAATGCTGTGGATCCCATAGACTGCAAAGAAGACTAATGAAGTACTCGAAGAGGCACAAAGACAACTTATTGCAAGGATCAGAACAAGGCAGTCATCCCTTGTTCGGGCATGATATGAGGGCATTGGAGCACGTTGTGACAGTGGGAAAGATAGCAGGAAAGAGAGACAGAGAAAGGCCAAGGAAAAAGATGTTGGACAGGCTGCGAAAATGGCATGGGCGACAATCAACAACAGAGTTGGTAAAATACATACATGATAGAAGTGGATGGAGGTCCATGATAGCATCGCGAACTGACAGGGCGCCAGATGATGATCATCATAATCTGTCTCCTTTATTTCATCTATCAGATCAAGTCACCTTTTTTTTTCTTTCTTACCTGCTATTGATTTCCTCACACAATTTTTATGTTAAATGATAAAATATGACAACCATTTACATTTTCATATGACAGGAAGACTTTCTACATATTAACTTATTACCGATCGGATAAGTCTCTACTAACTCTTATGAGATGCTTGGCTTTTTTCCACTAGCGTCTCTATTTCGAAGTTATTCTTACCTCTGCCCTTCAGCATGTTATCCATATCTATTGTAACGATTGATTCCCACCATCCCTCACCTGATTATGAAACTGGTTCTTTTTTATCCTCATACCACCACCAAGGAATTTTTAACGTGACCGACACTGAACACATGAGTCCGATCTCACTACCCTGAGATCAAGGTAATTTTTACAAGAATATCCACCGTAAAAAAATCTTGATTTGCACACTGATTCGAACCGGCACCCAAGGCGTACAGCTTACCTCTAGACCACTGAGGGCCCCCCCTACCCAAATGGCACCACCTTTAGGAACCACGAATTACAATTTTCAGCTATCCCACATCAGTTTATTACCTATTTACTGACTTCTCATACACAACCTGAATATCCGTGTTGCTGGAGTTGGGGTGCTCTAAATATCTTCTTTTTTTTTTTTGCATTCAATTCTGCATTCCTAGATGTTATCTAATGGTTTGCTAGTGAAATCAACTAGTGGTTTGCTCCATGCAGACTAGCATAGACAGACTTTATTTTTATGAATGCCAAATCTCCATTTATTATTGGTCATTTGTGTCAACATGCAGAAGTAACCAATAATTTGTACTTGTTTTTTGCAGTTCCTCCATTATCTGTGTCATAGACTTTTTAGTGCAAGTTTTTTCCCCATAAAGAGTTTTTGTTAGAACAAATTATGTTTCGGTATTTTGTACTTGGTAGAGGCTTTCACATCTCAATTGAACTGTACAGTTACCTTTAAGAGAGTTTGATGTCGATCTGTATACATGTTTCAATACGGTAAAACATTGGAAGTTTTGATACATTTACGATTAGTGGTTATGAGATTCCAGAGTTACGATACACAGTGATACTATCAAGAAGTGCAGACGGGCTAGAGCTGCTACTTTCAGCCATAAATGGACACAGTAATGATAAAAACCTGTTTATAAACAAAACGAAGATAATGACCACAGACAAAACACAATGTCAACATAAATTTACAGTGCGAGGTGAGGAAATAGATGAGGTCCAGAATTGACAAAAATTGCGACTACTCGAAAGAAAGGCGTACCCCTAGCTATGGCAATGGGAGCAGCCTGAAGAAATTATGGCAGAGCACCAACAAAAGGACAAAAGTGAAAGTCTTGAGAGCCTGTGGTAACATTTGGCTGCGAATCATGGACGATTGCCACAACTTCTAGACCAAGGAGCGATTCCGTTGAGTCAAAATGTTACAGAAAGATCCTCAGAATACCCCGTACGAAGAAAAAGACAAATATAGACATTTGGCAAGAGTTGAACATAGAGGAGAACTGGTTTATCAATTCCATTTTGGCCAGAAAATTTAAATTCTTGGTCACATCAAGAGACACAACGGTTTTGGGGGAACAGTGATGGAAGTTATGGTGCCAGGCAGAGGTAGACCAAGAAGATAATGGCACCAAGATATCCAGGATGACCTGAAATGTCTTTCAGATAGACTGTGATGGGAGTGACATTCTGTGAAGGACATGCTACATGATGAGTTACTTTTAATCACATAGCAGGGGTACAACAATGGAGGACATGCAGCTGTGGTCACCATCACCTATGATTGATGTTTAATGCTGTCATCTTTTTTCGAGCTTGAATCCAGAAACAATATTTCTCTTGCGAATTGAATTTTGACTTTTATGGATTGTCCTGTTTGCTTTTTGATGATCATATAGAATATTCAAGAATATAAATTATACATGAGAGAGCACAATTGCAGTAAAGGTAAAGCACTCGCCTGTTAGGAAACGTACGAAAGCACGATAAGGCAGTCGTTCAAAATCCGGAAGTTTCAAATGACTCCTGGTCTCAGTAGAGTAGAGATCTACCGCATAGTCCTATCAGAGACGGACGATAAAGTCAGCTCACATGTACATGCTGTGCATGTAAAAATGGCTGTTAAAAATTGAAAAGAGCCGGCTGATAGCCTAGGGAGGTCCTGGAAAAGTTCATAAAAATAAAGTTGCAAAAAAAAAAAAAAAAAGGAACCTACCACAAATAGTTCTTGGCTTCATGGTAGTGAGCATAGATCTGCCTGTTTGAATACCATGATTCTAAGTATAATTATGTTTAATTACGAATTATTGATATTTTCTAATAAAGGTATTTTCTCGTTGCAGCAACTGAACTTACGGATGAAACACTACTAGCAGCACTGAAGTTGCGACCAAACATGAAGCTGATATTGATGGGAACAAAAGAGGAGGAGATTGTAAGTTGCTTGTCATCCAGTTAAGCTGTCTTGTTTTTGACAGACGAAAGTCAATTACTTCATTGAAGCTTGAATACTTATTCATTGAAGAAAGATTTTTTTCACACAAGCACATTGATACATACGAAGCATGTTTAAATGAAACTGGACCAAACTGCAACAGGTGAACATACGTACGATGTGCATGATGACGTCAATTCTGATGTAAACAGCACATACCAACCGCCAAGTTTACAAAATTTCATTATCTTCTGTCTCATAGTTTCCTCAGCAGCCCGTTGAAAACATGGCAGGTGTGATACAGAATTCGTCCAGAGTTGATTAGCAAGCGGTGATTCAGTTTCTAACAGCTGAAGGATGTCGACCAGTTGACATTCATCACAGAATGCAAGCAGTGTATGGTGACAACAGTGAAGAACTGAACAACGATGTTTATAGAAGGACGTGAGTTAACGAAAGATCTTCTGAGACCGGGTCAGGCGCATATTGTTGCGTTAACTCATGTCCTTCTTTAAACATCGCTGTCCAGTTCTTCACTGTTGTCTTCGACGCATTTTAGTCACCTGCCTGCATTCTGCGAGGAATGGACGGATTCCGGTTTCATTTGAACACGCCTCGTATATAAATACACACACACTGAAGCCGTTGAAAGATAAACTTATTTCAGTTAAAAATACTTTACAATTGTCTTCAAAAGCTGAGATATTTGTTGAAACTGTGCACTTTATAGTTGTAATTCTTGTGTTCTTCTATGATTTTTTGCACAAAAAGACATTCACTGTCAAATTATATAATTGTTCTGATGCTATATAGAGATTCAGTCCTGTTAAGATTGTCCACGAGGTGTCATTTAAATTATTTCTAGTCTTTATTTTCATATGGTTGCATTGGTGATGACATTACAAAAGTGTATAGTGTGATACAGCAAACCAAACTAGGATGTGTTTGGATTCATGAATATGCAAGGTTGGTTATAGGATTTGATCCCACTAAAAAATGTGTGCAGAAGTTGGATGTAATGAGCCATAAGGTGCATACCGCAATGCAATGCACTCCGCATTAGGAAACAACAAAAATGAAGAACAAATTTGTTGTGCATAATTGCTATGGTTGAGATATGAATTAGCGCAGGCCAAAGCCTATGTGTGAGTTACCACAGACATGATGTACCACCTGTACAATAACACCTCGAGCATCAAGGTAGCAAGAATCAAGAGCTGGATGGCAGAGGTAGAGGGAACAGTTGGACAGATGACCACAGTTGAGGCGATAATCTAGGGAGTAGAATGGGTCCAAATTGGCAATAGATGAGTAGATTACCACGTCATCGTATCCTTATGCAGGGAATACAGAGAGTGGGATAATGGGAATATAGAGAGTGGGATAATGGGAATACAGGGAGTGAGACAATGGGAGTGCAGAGAGTGGGACGATGAAAATACAGAGTGTGGGATGATGGGAATGCAGAGAGTGAGACAAGGGGAATACAGAGAGTTGGACGATGAAAATACAGGGATTTGGACAATGGGAATGTAGAGAGTGAGACATTGGGAAAGCACAGCTCAGTGTTAACACGCTAAGTGCTAACACACGTGATAGTGATGCAGTCAGATATTCTGATGGATTGAATCTATGCTGTGGGAAATCAGGTTAGGGAGCTTGTGAGAGGTATTTGCTGAGCAGAATGGGGAGTACAGGACAACACCTCCAGTAAGAGAATGGTGGGCAAGGATTTCGCTCTGGAGTAATTTTTAACGAGGGCAGTTATCTTGTCAAACTTCAATCCTTATTTTGAAAGACATAGAGAACGGAGCTAAATGTGTACAATTCAAATGAGCTACATGAGTCATTAGTATCCACACCCCTTGCTGAGAGAGATTGAGAGATGCCCGAAGTGCAGTGAAGTTGATTCTTAAGCTATGGTTTACATCTGTCAGTCATATTAACAATTAGCCTGTTGAAATAGACAATCTTATCCATTAAAAAAAATGGTAGTATAGTAAAAAAAAACCATTTGTTATTAATTTTTAGTCACTAAACAAATCTGCAGCACTTTAATTCCTTGTTTAATAAGTTGACAGGATTGATATGTAGTTAATTTATCATACAAGTGCTCATAGTACCATCACTAATTGTTTCTCTTTTTAGGAGAAACTGACAGAAACTCCGGCAGATCTACCAGAAGTGGTCAATGACTTTGACATTGAAGAAGAAGAAATTGCCATTGAGAACAGGTTGATACCTTGATTTAAGTAGTATTATTTTCTTTGTTACTTAAATAATGGCTATTGATGCTGTTCATGTGTGCCCTACGCGCGGTAGAGTTTGTCACACTCAGATCGAATTGAACAGTCAATGCAGTCACATCTGAATAAACATTTCTGGTGCTGTCGCCATCTTCACTTGCGATGGTCAACTAACTATTGATGTACATCCACTTTCAGATTGCAGTGCTGAGAAGTATTTTCATATACAAAATTTAATTAAAATTGATTGTGAAAATATTTTGTTAACATGGTTGTTTTACCTGTATGCCTAGCTGTTCAGTCAAATACTACGAGAGGTGCTACAAAAGTATTGCCTCCTATTTTATTCCATAATAACCATAACAGATAAAAATAGCACAATAACAGAATTTTTCCTCGATAGAGAATTCACGTCGCCACTCCATGGACTGCCATTTTGACTTAGTATCATGGTGATAGCACCATGTCTTATCACCAGTAATGATGCGATCCAGGAAAAAGTCTTCATCCTCGTAATGGTTTCAGAGGTCATAACAAACTTGCATGCAATATTCTTTCTGTTCCTGTGTGAGCATTTGTGGGACCCACTTGGTGCAAACTTTGTGATATTCCAATGTTGCCACTATCGTTTCCAAAGTATTGAAGCCGATATCCAGCTCCATAGACAGATCTCTGGCTGTAATCCTCCGGCTTGTACAGATAATCTGATCGCAACGTTCTTCATTGGATGGTGTGACAGCTGTGTATGGTCGTCTGGAACGTGGTGTGTCCTTCATGTCACTTTCATATTATTTCTTGATTTACAGTGAACATTTTCAACGTATTAGTCGACCTGTACTTGTACAGTGTCTGATGTCCTTGTGTAGGTCTCAGTTCTGGTGTGAGCTGAATGTAGCTGGGAGAAGAATTTCCTGCTTAGCTGGCCAGGCTTGAGCAGCTTATTACTCCGCTGCGTTGGGACAAGTGCCATGGAGTGTGGTTAAACGATGTGCGAGTCCATCTTAAAAGACCCAAACACTAGAGCAAAGTAGACCCACAGCCTATTAGGCCCCATCTGTGCTGCTCTTAACAAACCACATAACCATTGCTGATGTTATGCCATGTCACACAGTTAGTTGCCTCATACGGCATGCTCTCTGTGGTGCTGTTCTTGTCATACACAGTATGAAAAAGTAAAAAATGCAAAATGTTATAAATTCATGGGCAACGCCATTTGTATGTAACTTTCTGAAAAATAAATCTGTACTTTCTGACTTCATTATTTTACACATCTTTACATGCAGGCCCACCTATGTAACGTAGGCATGTAGTACCAAATTATTGGTTGCCCAGGACAGGAATGGATTATTTACACAAACCAACATTTTTTTAGTTGAAAGAATGAAATTAAAGGTACTTTTAGGTAAACAAATTGCTAAAGCAACATATTACATTATTTGACCAAATATTTTGTATTAAATTATATAAAAAATTGTGATCAATTAAAAATAATCCTCGGATAACGTAAACTGAATTTGGAGAATTAAAAGAAACACACTTTTCTCATCCTCACTTAACTCATTCACTCCCAAATATTTTGGACCTCTGGACACAATTTTTTTCTTATGTAAAACTGAAACACAGCATCACTTAGTTGTGATCTATTTTTCTTCACCGCCCCTTTGTCAGTAGGTTTAGTTTTACTTTCATCGCTCAACTTAGAACTAAGACTAGATAAATAAATTGAAACATCACTATCATAACGATCGATATCTTCATCATCACTACCATTATCAATAATATAATTTATCAATTACCAATCTTATACTGAAAAAAACTTAATTTGGTGTGGCTGAAGGTGTATGGAATAGTTTAAAAGTTGCCCTCTGAAAAAAAATTACGGTTTCCAAGTTACTAAACTAAACAATTTTTTAACGAAACACACGCTAACTCTTCCGGAAATGAAAAGTGCAAAATCTGGACTTCCGCCAATAACCAAAATAAAACATTTAGGGGAACTAGGAATTGGAAAATATGTGATTTTGTGAACACAGTAGCAAAAGTCAATATAGCGGCTCCTGGGTTTTCTAGAAAAAAACTGTGGGAGTGAATGAGTTAACTCTTAGTTTATGTACTGAAAAGTCTAAGAAGTCATGTTTTTGGAGTGAATTTTAGAGGTCTAATATGTGTTAATAATTTCAACCTAATTTATTTATGTAAAGTGCTACGATAACGGTTGAAATACCAAAATGTTCATAAATGTTTATGCTATAACAATATATTATTTTTAATGCTTAATTATAAATTTGTATGCATGTATCATATGTAAAAATAATTTTTTTTAAAAATTAATTGAAAAAATATTTTTAAAGTTTTGCACTTACTTCAATATTGAGAGCCTCACACAAAACTGGAACTTCTAAAACCACATCAATGTCAAAGTATATCCATTTATAAATAATCCATGAAAAATCCAGCTGTTTCTGACAATTATTAAAACTTTTATCGCCTTTGACAATTGTATTATACATTTCTAGAAAACAAAGGTCCATAAACAATTAAAAGTGAAACTACACATATAAACAGAGTCAAGTCATTTAGACTTCAATTTTTTAAAGCGGAATTTTGCAAAACAATCACTGGGATGCAGGAATGGATGATCTGTGCAACCGTCACAAACAAATGTTGTCCTCACCCTTGCTTGAGGGGTGCTGCAGACTACGCAGACTCGCTGGAGTTTAGAATTTTTAATGATATGTTTTGTTCTTCCTGGGACCGGACTTTCCTTTATTGATGGAGGCACGGTCTGGTGATCCACAGCAGAAACACGAGACAGCTCAGCTATTAGATGGCTTCCTGGGTCCAGACTTTCCTTTGTTGATGGAGGCACGGTCTGGTGATCCACAGCAGAAACACGAGACAGCTCAGCTATTAGATGGCTTCCTGGGTCCAGACTTTCCTTTGTTGATGGAGGCACGGTCTGGTGATCCACAGCAGAAACACGAGCCAGCTCAGCTATTAGATGGCTTCCTGGGTCCAGACTTTCCTTTATTGATGGAGGCACGGTCTGGTGATCCACAGCAGAAACACGAGACAGCTCAGCTATTAGATGGCTTCCTGGGTCCAGACTTTCCTTTGTTGATGGAGGCACGGTCTGGTGATCCACAGCAGAAACACGAGCCAGCTCAGCTATTAGATGGCTTCCTGGGTCCAGACTTTCCTTTGTTGATGGAGGCACGGTCTGGTGATCCACAGCAGAAACACCTGACAGCTCAGCTATTAGATGGCTTCCTGGGTCCAGACTTTCCTTTGTTGATGGAGGCACGGTCTGGTGATCCACAGCAGAAACACGAGCCAGCTCAGCTATTAGATGGCTTCCTGGGTCCAGACTTTCCTTTGTTGATGGAGGCACGGTCTGGTGATCCACAGCAGAAACACCTGACAGCCGAGCTATTAGATTATTCTTGAACTGCAGCAGGTTCAGTTTCTTTGCTTGTCTTGTAAGTGCAAACAACAGAAATGCATTCCACTGTGTCATTTCAAAAGTCCAATAACAAATCATCTTCCACCACTTTCTTGTACGTCTATTGAAGGTTCCGTATGTTGTTATGCATTGGTCAACTCTATCACAACCATTCATTAGGTGATTGTAAGAATCAATCATTACTGGCTTGTGTTTTGTTGTACCAGCACGATTGGTAATCTCTTTTGTATCGACAGATGCACTACTAGATACAAGAATACATGGCTTTTTAGCCTTTTTAACTCTAAATAGAACACAGAGAAATCTTTTCTCCTGCTCCATAAACCATTTCATTTGGAGATGCCTCAGCTGTGTGGTTTTAAGCTCCTTTGGAAAATTTTTACAGTTTATGTTCACAGTTCCAGTACAGTATTGACTGTTGTCAGTAAGATATTCTAACAATTGAAAGCTAGTATAATATCTGTCAGCATAAATGTGGTGACCTTTGCCACATGGTTTTAACAATGTATCAAACACTCTAGTGACTTGTTGGCTTCCTGCATGCAGTTCTGGACTATAGGATGTGTTGGCACCATAATATACCAGTATATTAAAGACATAGCTAGTCCTTCTATCACAAAGGCCGAAGGTCTTGACGTAATATTTTTTGGGTTTGCAAGCATTAAACATTTTTGTGCGCCCACCTTCCTTTCCAGCCAATGACCATTTCATCCACAGAAAGGTCTTTAAAAGGATAATATCCCTCCTGATAATTTTTCAACAGCTTTTGCATGAATGGCTCAATCTTTGCTTTTCCAGTAGCATCAATATCACAAACATGGAACATAGTATGGTACAAAACTTGAAATCTCTCCCTTTTCATTACATCTTTGAACCAGGGAGTAGGCATGTATAATTCCTGTGACCCGTAATCACTCACTTTTGGTTTCTTTAAAATGCCCATGGAAATAATAATAGAAAAAAATTTACATAGTTCCGGAAGCGCGATGGAGTACCACTTGCTATAAACTGATCTTGCAGAGGCTGTGGTAACTTTGGACTCCCATAACTTATGAGCATAATCATTGATAGACACTAGCAATTCTTCCATGATTTCCTCAGTGAAAAGGGCTTTCAGGCAAAACAGTGGTGATGAATCAAAAGGAACAACATCTGGGTTTACACCAGGAGTTCTAAGATTAGGTTGAACAAAGCCAAAAGCATTTTCTGTTGAACCATCACCAACTTCACTCCAGCTGACCTCCACAGTAGAACCTCTAGCATGAGAATGAACTGGAACATTGATGTCTGCTGCTGCTGCTGGTCTAAGATATGATCTTGACCTATCTGCTCTTCCCTTCATAGGAACTGTCTCCTTTCCTTGTATCACCACCCTACCTCTACTAGAACTAGTGACGGTTAGGCGAGACGCCCCCTTATCCTCAGTAAATGAGACGTCATTTTCAGAATCTGTAGACAGATCGCTACATTGGTATTCAGAATCTGAACTGTCAATGATCGATAATTCATCTTCCTCGTTGTCATTCTCAGTTTCAATCAAAGATTGAATCATTTGCGATGCTTGTTCAGCCGATAGTCTTTGTTTGCGACCGTTTGAACTGGTAGCCATTTTTTTCGCCTTAAAAAAATACTGTTTGTCTATAGACGGCACTTACTTTAATTGAAATTGAAAACGATTACAATGTCTCACAGAATCAACTTTGAACAACGCATTTACGTCAAGGCCGGAAGTGTTTTTATATAAATTTTGGATTGGAAGAGTTCCGAAATGTTTATGTAAAACTAGAATTCCAGGACCCACCACCAATCGTCTACTCAATAGACATTACATTAGAAAAAAGTAGACTCGTCTATTCAATAGACGATACGTAATGTAAGAGTTAAGGTACACTAGAATTTGAGACAATGAAAAAAACCATATACATTTCTAGAGTTATTAGGGGAATTCAAATCAAACTTTCTGTTCTGGTTCTACTTGAATGGGTATGCATGCTGGAACTATTATCATTAGTTAAGGGCTCTTGTGTCCTATTACTGCTAGGTGGCCCACTTATCGACGCATAACTTTTTGCGAAATTGCACAAGAAGCAAGTCTTTTTTCTGGGTACGGTGAACACAATTATTCATGAACATTTGCATTTTCGGAAGGTTAGTGCACGATGGGTTTGATCACAAAGGACGTCCTGCTCAACCTCATACAGCTCACCGCACTATGTGCCATCTGCGGCAACTTGGATGGGAGGTATTGCCCCATCCACCTTACAGCCCAGGCCTCGTTCCAAGTGATTTCCACCTGTTTGTACCCCTAAAAGAATTCCTGCGAGGTCAGCATTTCAGTATGGATGACGAAGTGAAACAGGCTGTCCTGGATTGGTTCAGACATATCTTTCAACCCTGAAGCTGTTCAAGCATTACTTGAACACTGAGATCAGTGCATAAACATTGCAGGAGATTATATAGAAAAATAAATGATCCTTACTAAAAAAAAAAGTCTCGCTTTGACTTGAACGCCCCTCGTAAAATAAAGCAGTCAGTCTAAATGATCGAACAACACTAATCAAATTTAAAACAGGGTGTTAAATTGTTGGCCAGCAAGTTTAGCCTGTGTAATAATTTTCAGCTCGTAAAATCCAAGCTAACCTGGAATATAATTGTATGAGTTGATGAGACTCAGGATTAAAGACAGTTCTGTGTTATCTGTATTTGTGTCATGCGGAATCTGCAATGCTTATACAAATATTGTTACTAATAATTACAAAGACAAACTACAGTACATGCTCATTTTGTATCTTGGGTCGTACACCGACGGTTCTGTAACAAACACAGAACGGAGGGGCAGGAGCATTTCTGAACCTACCAAATGGCAGAAAAATAACAGTCATTCGCTACTGGAAAATACACAAGCAATTTCTGAGCGCAGGCAGAGGCACTGAGGGCGGCAGTGGAAGAAATGGTGACAGGTAAAAGGAATTAAAGCCAAATAGTCCTGCTTACAGATGCTTTGGCCGTAGTCACAGTGCTAAAAAGCCAGAAAAATGCTGAACTTAATGATTTAAGAGCAGTAATCTGTCAACTATGCCAGCAGTCCGCACCAAAAAGAGTAGTCGTACAGTGGGTCCCATCCCACTGCAAAATCCAAGGCAACGAGGAGGCAGACAGACTGGCAAAAGAAGGTGCAAGACTACCACAACCAGATACTAGTATGACGTACGAAGAGTCAAAACGACTTATTAGAGCTAGATATATGACCAAATGGGAAACAGAACATACTGGCTACACAAAAAACGATGCCTATTACCAGTTTAACAGAAGAGAGCAGGTCGTGGTCTTCAGACTTCGCACTGGCCACAATAGACTGAGGTACCACCTATTCAACAAATTGAAGATAGGTGGCACTGACGAATGCCCGTGTGGTACCGGTAAAATGACCGCTGAGCATTTGCTGCAAAACTGCCGCCATCACCAGTGGCAACACTAGACAAGCTCTATGGCAGTGTCGACAGCCTCAGGATGACTGCTGCTTTTTTTGAAAAAAATTAAGGTTGATGTCTGACTGCGTACGATGATGATGATGTATCTTGGGTGTACTTTTAAATTTCAGAGAAGAGTACTTGATTAAGATTGATCGACGTGTGAAATCCTATAAAATAAACACTCTCAACGAGTGCAGGCCTGGGAAAAAACTTCTTGTTTTAGACATTGACTACACATTGTTTGGTAAGTAAGTGCTCGGAGTGTGTTTGGATGTGAAACAATGTGTTGATGTTGTTAATAGTGAATAGCACTACACTATTGCAAAACACAATGGAAACAAGAATTTGAGAGAGGCAGTTAAATTGATGTTTATCTTGAGATTCTTAAGGAATATAGAACTGCAGAGGTCATTTTCCACAAGTTTATATATGGACCTAGAGCTAGGTACATATGTCAAAGTTACCAATATCTGGTTGTTCGTTTTCAATCTCCCGCAACCAATGGGGTATTCCTGAGCCTAGAAATGGTAGAAAAATAACACTCTCAGTGGCAACTGGAAAATTCTCAAGCAATTTCAGAGCGGGGGCAGAAGCACTGAAGTCTGCAGTAAAAGCAATGCTGACAGGCAAAAGCCAGATAGTCCTGTTTACAGATGCACTGGCCGTGGTTACAGCATTAAAAAGCCAGAAAAATACTGAACTTAATGATTTAAGAGCAGTACTCTGTCAACTATGCCAGCAGTCCGCACCAAAAAGAGTAGTGGTACAGTGAGTTCCATAACATCCAAGGCAACGAGGAGGCAGACAAACTGGCAAAAGAAGGTGCAAGACTACCACAACCAGATTCTAGTGTGACATACGAAGAGTCCAAAAGGTTTATTAGGGCTAGATACATGGCCAAATGGGAAAATGAACATACTGGCTACACAAAAAATTATGCCTCCTACCAGCTGAACAGAAGAGAGCAGGTCGTGGTCTTCAGACTCCGCACAGGCCACAACAGACCGAGGTACCACCTATTCAATAAACTGAAGATAGGTGGCACTGATGAATGCACCTGTGGTACAGGGAAAATGACCGCTGAACATATGCTGCAAAGTTGCCCAACGTACGAGGAATAGAGAAAGCACATGTGGCCATCACCAGTGGCAACACTAGACAAGCTCTATGGCAGTGTCGACAGCCTCAGGATGACAGCTGCTTTCCTCGAACAAATTCAAGTTGACGTCTGACAGCGTACGATGAAGAAGAAGAATCTGCCACTACCAAGTCCTGAAAAGGGCTATGCAAGTACCCCACTACCAAGTCCTGAAAAGGGTTATGCAAGTACCCCATTACCAAGTCCTGAAAAGGGCTATGCAAGTACCCAGATGTTGTGTGGAGAATGGTAAGCGTTGTATCATAGTTTAACTGCACCTTTTGCTCCAACATGATGTCAGCTTTTGTTGGTACTAGGTTTAGCCTTCCCTCTTCAATCCCTTCACCTTAGCCAATCTGCCCTGTTGCAGTTTAACTGCACCTTTTGCTCCAACATGATGTCAGCTTTTGTTGGTACTAGGTTTAGCCTTCCCTCTTCAATCCCTTCACCTTAGCCAATCTGCCCTGTTGCAGTTTAACTGCACCTTTTGCTCCAACATGATGTCAGCTTTTGTTGGTACTAGGTTTAGCCTTCCCTCTTCAATCCCTTCACCTTAGCCAATCTGCCCTGTTGCAGTCTGTTATCCAGGATCACCATGTGCAGGGAGAGAAGGTTGTTTTTTTCCCCTTGAGATTCTTAAGGAATATAGAACTACAGAGGTCATTCTATACAAATTTATAAATTTATTTATAGATCTAGAAATAGGTACATATGTCAAAGTTACCAATAACTGGACATTCACAACAGAACATGATTTCCCCACTCCTGAAGCTTGCGTGCCCCAAGGACCAAGTGAGCTCTGCCAGCAGGAACTTATGTTCTGTGTAGGGCCACCGAAACTGGACAGGTCATTAGAGAGAATCTGAACTAAGAATGGTAGCAGCTGGGCAGGTGGTGTTCTTCTTCTTCGTACGCAGTCAGACAGTAACCATTATTTTTTCGAAAAAAGCGGCGGTCATCCTGAGGCTCTCGCCACTGCCATAGAGCTTGTCTTGCAGTTCCACTGGTAATGGCCACATCTGCTCTCTCTGATCCTCGTATGTCGGGCAGTTCTGCAGCAGATGTTCAGCGGTCATTTTACCAGTACCGCACGGGCATTCGTCGGTACACCCTATCTTCAATTTGTTGAATAGGTGGTACCTCAGTCTGTTGTGGCCAGTGCGAAGTCTGAAGACAACGACCTGCTCTCTTCGGTTCAACTGGTAATAGGCATCGTTTTTGGTGTAACCAGTATGTTCGGTTTCCCATTTGGTCATGTATCTGGCTTTGATAAGCCGTTTTGACTCTTCGTACGTCATACTGGTATCTTTTTGTGGTAGTCTTGCACCTTCTTTTGCCAGTCTGTCTGCCTCCTCGTTGCCTTGGATGTTGCAGTGTGACGGAACCCACTGTACCACTACCCTTTTTGGTGCGGACTGCTGGCACAGTTTGCAGAGTGCTGCTCTTATGTCATTAAGCTCAGTGTTTTTCTGAGGTGGTGTTCAAGAGTCCAAGAAGACAGATCACCTAGAAGAAGAAAACTCTACACAAAGCTCAGATCGATAGAGCTCGAGAACCTAGAAAGGGCAGCATCCCCTAACAGAAAAGACAACCTAGTTTGGGGTCAACCAACGGCTAGGAAAAGCAAAGCCAGCAATTAGCAGATGCACTTGGCCATAGAGTTCATAACAAGGTGCAATGTAGGCATGATATCATGCAGAGTGAGACAAAGGATTCTATATACAGTGCTCTCCCTATTTTGATTTTTGATGCAACACTTCTTCACCTCACAGGCAGTGTTACACTTATTATAGGGTATATTAATTTTGTTATGTTGGAGCATGTATAACAGTTCCAGTTCTCTGTGGAGCATATGTGTCAAACAGAAACTGAGGAAGTAGGTGGTTTGTATAAATGGTATAAAGAATTTCAAGCAAGTCTTTTCAAAATTGTCTGCAGACCATAGATCCACAGTGGAGCAAGCCAATGAGCTGATGAGACCTTACTTACATGAGTTCCTTACGGAGGCTTATCAAAACTACGATATTGTAATATGGTGTAAGTGTTTATTTGCTGCTCATCTTTCATCTTCTAATTCTTTGCTGCAATTGGTTTCTTAGATTTACTTAACATATTTGTTGCTTTAAAAGATGCAGACTAAAAGAAACTTGTGTGAACATTCGTTAAGTTGCTACAAATGTTTTCAAAATGATTATATTGTATCACAGTGTAAATGATTTTGTGATGTATATAATTCATTTTATTATTATTTTATTGTACTACTTTTTTTTCTATATTTATTAATCTTACAAATATTTTTTTAAGTTATCAATCATTTTTTGTTGTAAACAGAAAAGAAAATAAAACCCTTGGAAATAGTTAAAGCAATTTCATTACAAACTTTGAAGATTAGCAACACTATTTGTAGGATATGTATGAAAATATCAATCTATTTTTGTGCAGAAATTGTAAGGTATTTCTACTACATTTATTGGTATTTGCAGTTTGGTATTAACATGTGGCAAGATCAAGGTAGTTTTATAGTAGATGTTGTACTGCTATTAGGTATAATGTGTTGGCAACTTTATTGTACTAGGTCTCTGCTCATCTTTTGTTAGAAAGGCTGACTATTTTCTGTTCTTACTTCCTAGACTAACAGAGTCATGTACCCATGTACAGCTGCTTAGATTGGTGATCTCTATGATTTCGAGAGTTGTTCTGAAACGAACACCTCCTAATTCATTAAATTGGCCAACGGCATCAAAAGTGGTATGACAGTAGAATTTGTACCTTCCCGCCAATATCCATTAAATTTTGTTTCGGAGCAACAAGTGACAGCAGGGCATTTGAGGCAGAGGTCTGTAATTGAATTCCTTTAGGAGCAAAACAATTGCACCCATTGACATTCATCAACTTGGTGAACGTTTATGGAGACCAAACAGTGGATGTTAGCACAGTGGGTGGTGCGTTTCAGCAGTGGCAAAAGTGGGCGTGAAGGACAAGCCACGTTCTGGATGGCCATGCACAGCTGTTGCACTAAGCAATGAAGAACGTCTCGACGAGAGAATTGTCTACTGAGAGGATATAGGTTTAAATGCACTGGAAACAATGTTGACAATGTTAGAATATTGCAAAGTTGGCACCAGATGGTTTCCACGAATGCTCACACGGAAAGAACATCGCATGCAAGCTTGAACCTATTGAACCAACATGAGGATGAAGGGGACAGTTTCCTGGATCACCGGGGACGATGTCACCACTGTGAACCTGAGCCAAAACGGCAGTCCATGGAGTGACGGCATGTGAATTCCCCATCGAAGATGCAACCCTCAGCGGGTAAAATGAAGTGCAATCTTTTGGGATAGAAAAAAGGGTGATTCTTCTGCATTTCCTGGAACTCGGACAAACCATCAACTCTGAACTCTACATTGCAACATTGACTGAGCTGAAAGCACAAATTTTAAGTCAGGCCAGAGAAGAAGACAAAACTGTCTCTTGCAACACGATAACGTCAGACCCCATACCAGTTTGAAAACCGTGGAGAACATTGCCAATTTTGGCTGGATTGTCCTACCATATAGTCTGAATTTAATGCTTTCTGAAATCCATCAGTTCTGTTTGATGAAAGGAGCACTGCGGGGGCAACATTTACCCAGCAACGACGCAGTTAAAGCAGCTGTGAAACAGTGGGTCACCTCCGCTGGTGCAGATTTTTGCGAGTGTGACATGAATGATCTTATTCATCGTTGGAAAAAATGCGAAGCCAAGGGTGGGAACTAATAATAATAATGTTTGCTTAGGCCCATTGCGTCGGTCGGCCACATCCATGACCCACAGCTGTGGTGTGGTTCCAGGCCTCGTCCAGGTTGGAGGAGGAGGTTGCCACTTGCTGGAGCCATACTGTTCGGGAACGGCCTCTTCTGCGTCTCCAGCCATCGGGGGAAGACTTTTGTCGCTGAGGAACGACTTGTGGGCAGGGGTTTCTGAGATTGGGTGGAGGCCTGGTTTTAGCAGAGACTTCCACGTCGCCGGTGTAGTCTTGACATATCGGGGCCGCTGCGCCCTTCAGATGATTTCATGCCACCGATGGCGACTGCTACTGAAAAATAGTTTTCTGTCGCTAAAAAGGTGCTTTATCAAATAGTGTTATTGTGTTCTTTGTATTTGTTAGAGTTTTTAAATAGAAGGCTTTAGTTTCGGGAGACACTCGTAGAATGGTGAGAGGCTGTAACCAACCTGAGAATTCAATGCTCAAGATGCTGTACGATAACCAAAATAATTATTGGGTACTAAGATTAAACATTGGGACAGTTAACAGATAATATTAAGTGACTATCACTTTGCTTAAGCCTGTCTTTGAATCTTTGCATTTTAAACAAAAATGAGTACTTTATATTTGATTGTTCTCCTTGTATTTTAGCTGCAACAGGAATGAAGTGGATTGAAACGAAGCTGAATCTGCTTGGGGTCTCTTCACACCCAGACTACAAGATTTGCTTTTACCTTGACGCTGACGCAATGATCTCGGTGCACACACCAAAATATGGTGTCATAGAGGTGATCATCTATGGCTCCAGTGGCTTTTGTTGTTTGAAAACATAAAACTGGGACACAATCATTTGTCAACTGATAAACCTAGTCATAGTCAGTCAAGCTTAAATGAAATTGTATAGGCAGTTCTGAAGTTATATTTTTATGTGGATCCCAGGGTCAATTAGTGCAGATGAAAGAGTAGGTTACTAAGTAGGGTTGTTCATGGGGTTACAACTCATGTAAAGTAAATTGCCGCAAAAACCACAACTAAAGGAGCACACAGTGCAAGTTTCCAGAAGAGAGACCAAATATAGAAATAGCCTTGTGCTTCTATTTGAGCAACAAAGACAAAAGTGGTTTTGACTAATATTCGGCAGTATAGGCTATTCGCAAAGGCTAGTTACTGACAAAACAATAATAATTCATGTCATTAGTTTGTCCCATAGTAGCTTATTAGGCTAGTGTTTGCCAAACAGGGTCTACGTAACTTTGTTAGGTGATCCACAAGAATATTAGACTAAACAAATAACAATTGCCATATATTATGGCAAATAACAAAAGTGGTAAACTGGCAATCAGCTTCTTGTTGATCTTGGTTAACTTTGTTTGTTGATTCAGTAAACTTAATTTTGATTGGATAGTTTTATATTTATTGCAAATAAAAGTAAGATAATACAAAAAAGGAGAAAAATAGTTCATTTCCTTTCAATGCAACTCAGCACATCTTATGTGCGCGCGTGTGTGTGTGTATATCATTTCTAAATTCTTTGATATAGAAGTTACAGATATATAATAATAAATTTGTGTCAAGAATTTATCTGAAACACGGCAGAATGTAATACGCTTGGTTGAAGTGTAGAGGCCGACATTAGATCAGTGGTTCCTAGCTGGGATCAGAGGCCTTCATGCTACAGATGCAAGAATGGTACATTTAACTACTAAAGGGGCTCCCAGATTTGTTAATGTTTAAAAACTGCTGCATTAGATGATAAAGGGTGGCCTAAAAGTCAAGCTCCCATTTAAAAACTGCTGCATTAGATGATAAAGGGTGGCCTAAAAGTCAAGCTCCCATTTAAAAACTGAATAACTTTGTTATATTTATTGGTTTTTGAAAGAACGTTTCTGTAAATGACAATAAAGCATTTGTAAAATTTGAATTATGAAAGATGATGTCACACAAATGACCTCCATTTGCCACATCACAAGTCTGCGCCCTTTTAAGTACATTTTCCATAACACGATCAGTCTGTTTGGTTCCAGTGCATGGATTGTTAATGTACACATGATTCTTTAGGAGGCCACACCGGACAAAATCTGGGGCGGTTATATCAGGAGTATTGATTGGTCAGTTGAAATATGCATTTCTGCCATATCTTTAAAATGGACAGCATAATTCTGTCGTCGGTGGTAATCTATCACCATTATCTCTTGCACATTGTATACGTACATGTGCAGATCTATTTGGAGTCGCTGTAAGGGCGTTCTGGGGATATCAAAATCACGGGAAAGGAGATGAACATATGTTGTTGCATCTTGCTGAATGCTTTGCTCGGCATGATTCCTCTCTTCCTGGGCTTGCATGAAACATGGTCTCCTAACTCGTCAACCACAGAGCCCTGTCGTTAGAACTGATGAATTAGACGAATAATTTACGGTTTAGAGGGTAGATTCCTCACTTGATAAGGACACATGTATACTCTTTGTATGTGCATAATAGGCCGTCGATTTTCAAAACAAAATTCTACAATTTTGGGACGTATGGTCATGCTAAATAACTCAACTAATTTCCAATTGTTTAAGTGTTATTAACGGAAGCAAAATATGGTCATTATTATAAAGAAATTAAACAATATTTTTAAATGGTAGCGCGACTTTTTGGCCGCCCTGCATTATTTTGTATGCTTCATTATTCTTTACTTTTTGTGTGACGACAGGAGTTTGGGCCCAACTGCATTCAGAAAACCTGCACTAAAGCATTTATGTGCTCCTGCAATTGTGGTTTTTGTAGCACTGTCTTTTATATGATGAAGATGCTAGCTCCATACACAACTCACTTTAGTCACCTTTTACAAGATGTATAGTAGGGCTTGCTTATTCCTGTCCAATAAAGATCTGGGGATTTACACAGTGCGGTTATTGACAATGGTTAGACTAATACTGTCAGGAGCATGTTAATAATAATAATAATGTTGCTTAGGCGTCAAAGGGCTGTTGCGTCGATCGACCACTACCATGTCCAACTGCTGAGGCTATGTTCATATGTAGCGTGTCGACTGAAATCCCTACAGACTCCTCAAGTGGAGCCGAGTACTCCACTGAGTCAGGATGAGGGCCACGAGGAGTATGTGTTAGACCAATGTTTGTGTCAGGCTTTCTGTGTCTGTCCGTGTCTTACTCCGTTTTTTTGTGTTCCGCACTGAGATCTCTGGATTGTGTCCACCTTCAGTTCGCCCTTGCTGTGCTGAGAATACGAGGTTGGGAGAGGTATTGTGTAATCTTCAAGAAAAGGGGGATGCCAGAAGGAACGGGGCTTCAGTCAGAGCAGGGAGGTCCTTGAATAGTGATAATCTGGACTGAATTCTGGGTGCATTTAAGCAGATCGTTGAACACCATCTTGGACTGGTTTCCCACGGTTTAAGCCAGACATGAAATGCAGCATAACAAACAGGATAACCAATCGGAAGCACATCAATTCCACAGAATAAAGTCCTTTATACCACTTGGTGGAGTTGTGAATTGTATTCCGAACAAGAAGCCGCAAACATCAGAAAACGACACAAACACCAGAGCAAGTCGAGAGCGCGGCCATTCAGGCACGGCCATTTTACTTGTGTCCACACGTTTTGCCTAGGCCCAAAAAGGGAAGAAAGGATTGTTAACACTAACCTACCAGGCATGTAACAAGAGTAAACCAAGCAGGGTTGAACATGGAACTATCTTGAAGAAGCTGAGCTAAATCTGAGCAAATATCTACATCCAATGGTAGAATAGAAACAGCCAAGTCAAGGCACAACTAGCAGCTGTTCTGTTGAATCTGAACCAGCTTAGATCTTTTGCTGGCCGTAATATTTCAGCAGCTTTCCTTACTTGATAGTCTGAATTGAATAACATTGTAAGAATTGTTAGTGTTTGTTGTTAATGAAATGCATGGATAGCAATGGTAATACATGTCTATTGTCCTTAAGGTGAAACCACTGGGTGTAATATGGGGCATATACGACCACTGGAGTGAGAAAAATACCATCATGTTTGATGATGTGAGAAGGAACTTCATCATGAACCCGCAGTCAGGTCTGAGGGTAAGTGATCATAAAAGATATAATTATGTTTGATTGTGTGTGGATATATATATAAGGTATTTATATGTGAAAGTGCTCAAAATATTTTTTTTTTAAAGTCAACCGCCACCGTCCATAGAAGACGATGATGGCATAATTTATTTGCTAGCGCTATTTTTAGTAAGGATTAATTGCACTACTTTTTATCCTCACTCTCTCGTCTCGAGCCGCCTGACCCAAGTGGCAACTCAAGGACATGGCAACTAGGGGATGACTACAAGATGCAGGGGACTCCGCATCAAGCATCTGTGAGAAAGACGACGGAGTCCGGAGTCGAACCCACAACACTTGATCACGAGGCCGTTGGCTTAACCACTTGGCCACAGAATCCACAATCAAAATATTATGTATAGCGAAAAAGATAAATGCAGATATCCTAAAATAACTGGATATGGAGGAAAAATTGGTTAGTAAACAATATCTTGTCCAGAAAGCTAAAATATTTTTCCCACATAAAATGCCATAATAGCCTGGAGAACGATACTGGGGGGTATGGTGTCTGGAAAGAGGAGCACAGGCAGACCGAGGAGAGGATGGACACAAGACATCACGGAGGTCCTGAAGAGGAGGCAGGAGTTCTGGCTAGAGATTGAGAGTCTTACTGTTGTGGGAGCGACATTCTGCAAAGGACATACTACATGATGATGATGCTTTGTGGATATATTTATGTCACAAGTCACCAAGTGTGTTGTTTGTTTCGAATGCCCACAATGAGTAGGTTTACTCTTTTGTGTGCCCTGAAAAGGACATTAAGTGGCGGGTTCCAGTAGCTTTCCTCACATCCTGAATGTGCTGATGAAAGTGAACCGGGTTCCTCCAGACGGTTGTGCTATGCTTGGCTTCATCTGCGTGTCGCTCACTACCACGGGGATCACATTGATCCTTCATCTCGTTAGCCAGGTTGTCATGAAAACAGCCCGTTTTCATGTAGGGCTATGAGGAAGCCAAGGTGACCCTGACTAACATGTCTAATCAGTATATTTTGCATGACCAGATGTTAGTCATCATTATAATATGTGCCCCAAAAGTTACTGCACCCTGGAATATATAGCAGACGATTGTATGGGTTTTGATATGAGATTTGTCCATTCTCCACTTGACATAACCTTGGCGACCAAGCAGCAGTCGGAATATTTTTTAAATTTAACTGCAAGATTAACTATCTTGGCTGAATGACAATGGTGTTGATGATTGAAGAGAGAGTGTTCCTTTTGAAATCTCTGAGAGAATAAACCGAGGAACAAGATCAGAATACCCGTGTCGTTAGCAGACCATGTGATCCACAATAAGTCCCGGAATATAGGGACCTAGGAGATCCTGAAACAGTCAATCTTGAGTTAGCAGTTGAGAGGAGAGTTATAAGTGGGAGATCTCTAGGACGAAGGACGGCCAGAAGAACTGACATAGACAGAAGGAAGAGATAATCAGAGACGGTTCACTATCGTAGGCCAGCGCTAGACTCCAGTAGAACAAAAAGGGTAAATATATAATTATCCAGCTCATTGACGATCACGGTGATTCAAGCTCTTTGACGATCACATCGACCGGTTCATCAATCAAGTTTTAGTATGTCAATCAAGTTGATGTTCGTCAATCAAATTGTAGTTTCTTAATCAAGTTTCTTTTAGTTTAGCTTAGCTATAGTTAAGTTCATAATTACTTACAACCAGACACGTTTTGTTTTGAGTGAAGATTGGGGAGTCATTTGTGAACGAGTAGTAATAAAGTTTAATTGTATTGTGTTTAGTTAAATTAGTGTCGAAGTTAATTTGTTTGAGTCGGGTGAAGTGGGAATATAGTTAGTGCAGACTCTTTTCACCGTCTGCTACGGTATGTCAGCAAGCTGAGCCCTGCTACATACCTCATCAAAGATTATTTAGAAAGTTAAAATCACTTGGAATATATGGGAAAGTTGCGAAATGGATTGAAAACTGGTTAACCTCTAGAAGGCAGAGAGTGGGCATAAATAGGGAGTACTCTTGAGTGGTGTGAAGTAAAAAGTGTAGTGCCACAGGGCTTTGTTTTGTAACCAATTTTGTTCTTGTTATATATAAACAATTTTGACATTGATATGGGATCCATGATTGCAAAATTCACGGATGACACAAAACTATGCAGGAGTGTCTCATCTAAAGTAGAAGTGGATATATTGAGGTCGGATATAGCTAAAATTTGAGAATGGTCTGGTAGCTGGCAAATTGAGATTAGATAAATATAGTCATCCACATGGGTAGATCCAATTTGGAACATAATTACAGAATGGGCGAGAACAATATTAGAAAGATAGGTATGGAAACGGACCTAGGGGTTATAATAAATCATACAGGTAGAAGTGAAAAAGGCAAATGCAATGTTAGGTATGATAAAAAGAAATATTAAACATAGGAGCAAGAAAGTGATAGAGAAACTGAATAAAGCTTTACTTAGACCTAGATTGGGTTACTGGGACTCTGTCCTACAGTCACACTCTTGCACAACTTTCATACGCGCCCTCAGGGTGAGGCCATTTCATTGCACTTTGGTTGGGCTAGCTTCTGAGAGCGCACAAACCTAGCATAGGTACATACACACACACATCCAAACACTGGTTTATGTGTCTTAATATCGTCCAAATTGACTACGGTCTAGGGTGGAATAGGCGCGCCTCCGCCAGTAGAAACTAGTGAGGCATACACGTAAAATTAAAAAAAACTATAAAAAATTGGAGTACTGTGTACAGGTGCAGAGTCCTTATTGAAGAGAAGATATAAACATGCTGGAAAGAATACAAAAAAGAGCGACAAAGCTGATAGTGGGATTCCAGAATTACAGTTATAAGAAAAGACTCAGAAAAATCGGCCTACAGTGTCTAGAAAAGAGAAGAATTCGAAGTGACTTAATACAGGTTTATAAGATGACCAGAGGAACGGATAAATCAGACTATAGCACGTTTTTCAAAATACAGCCACCCACAAGAACAAGAGGGCATAGCTACAAATTAAGAGAGGTCCAGATTAGATATTAGGAAATATTTTTTTAGTCAGAGAGTGGTGAATGCTTGGAATGCATTGCCACAGGAGGTAGTAGAGGATGGACAATTAATGCATTTAAGAATAAATTGGATGCGCATAGCTTTGAGAGCAAGGAAATTTAAATGAAATTGGTTGCATAGAGACTACAGTTTTCTAAAACAGTTTAAAGACTTTAAGTTATGGTAAAAATGACTGCAAGGTGCACACTGAACTGGTAGGTTTCAAAAAAAGCAGTTCTCAATATCCAGGACAGGATAATGCAAGTCCAAGTAAGTCTGTGTGAGACTGTTGTCCCAGCAGGCGCACATGTCAAGGATTACAGCTCACAAGATTCTGAAAACGATGCATTCATAACAAGGTGTCCATAGCGCATCAGCTGAAAGAGAGATCACCAGTTCTGTGTCAACTACTACACCTGATGATCATGACGATATAAAGTCCCTTTAGCTGTGGGCTGGTTACTTTTGACAGCCCAATGCCTCCTGGACAAAAGTACACCTCTTCCTAAGCTATTGTGGTGATGTGTTGTGTATGGTCCAGTACCGTGGAAGCAGTTGGTTTTACAGATCGGTTTGCCCTGGACACAGGATCAAGCGGTGCTCGACTGATTCCTTGCGATGCTGACAGAGTATGCAACTTGGTTCATATAGTGAGCACAGGGTCAAGAGGTGTACTCGACTAATTCGTCGCAGGGGTTATAGAGTCTGCAATTTTGTTCATGCAGTGGGCACAGGAGAATATTCAGCGCCAGTATCAAGTCGGTGTTGCTGTATGTAGTGGTCTTTATCTCAGGGAAGCAAACCCTTAGATAATGCTGGAGGAAGTAGACCGTTTACATAAAATGTATGCTGAAGTTGGATGCACTGGGTCGACAGGCGTGAAATAAAACATAGTGCAACATACACCGCCTTGGGGAATAGAGAAATAAGGTGAACAGCCGCCACCGGCCGCGCCCCCCCCAATATGGTACTATTGTAAAATGGAAAAAGTGTGTTGGACAGAAAGAAGACAAAATGACCATGTCCTCACTGAGGTGACACACAAAGATAAATATTGGAAATGCTAAAAGAATGAAGATTGGGTTGGCTGGGACACAATATGCGTCTTGAAAGTCTTCTACGGAAGATACTAGAGGATGAGATCGAGGGAGAAAAGAGGAAGGGGATGACCAAGACTCACTTTGACATCTCAAGCATGCAGATACTTGCTTAGATTACCCGTTACAACCATTCTCAGGACTAATCAACCAGATGATGATATTGTTTCACATTTTCTGCAGCTATGTCTAACACAGAGGTACCGTCTTCTTTTGCCGACAGATTAAAGCTTTTCGTGAAGGACCCCTGAATCGTTTCACAGACACAGAACTCCTGAAACTGTCCGAGTACTTGAACTGCATAGCAGACCTTGAGGACTTCACTGTCCTAGACCACAGAAACTGGAGAGAGTGAGTAACTTGTGTCTGACAGTAACTTAGTCTCATTAGGCAGTCCAACATGATAAGAGCTTTCATGATCTTCTTCTACGTTCGTTCTCAATCTCCTGCTATCTAGCCCTGAACAGGGCTTCGGAAGTAGCAGAATTTAGTCTGGAGAACGGAATGCGTCATGTCGCTAGTTTACAGCTTTACTGCGATATTTGCACCTTTCTGTCCGACATCCGTCTTCGGCAGATATATATATATATAAAACAATTTATTACACCTGTCATTTTGTAATGGTAAAACTGTGAATGGTGATTTTTCTGACATAAGTTGATTATAAGTGTTAGACCAGGTGGTTACATTTAGTTACTGTTAACTATCACTAAGTGTTAGACCAGGTGGTTACTTTAGTTACTGTTAACTATCACTAAGTGTTAGACCAGGTGGTTACATTTAGTTACTGTTAACTATCACTAAGTGTTAGACCAGGTGGTTACATTTAGTTACTGTTAACTATCACTAAGTGTTAGACCAGGTGGTTACATTTAGTTACTGTTAACTGTCACTGAGTGTTAGACCAGGTGGTTACATTTAGTTATTGTTAACTGTCATTGAGTGTTAGACCAGGTGGTTACATTTAGTTACTGTTAATTATCATTGAGTATTAGACCAGGTGGTTACATTTAGCTACTGTTAACTATCACTGAATATTAGACCAGGGGGTTACATTTAGCTACTGTTAACTATCATTGAGTGTTAGACCAGGTGGTTACATTTAGCTACTGTTAACTGTCATTGAGTGTTAGACCAGGTGGTTACATTTAGTTACTGTTAACTGTCATTGAGTGTTAGACCAGGTGGTTACATTTAGTTACTGTTAATTATCATTGAGTGTTAGACCAGGTGGTTACATTTAGCTACTGTTAACTGTCATTTAGTGTTAGACCAGGTGGTTACATTTAGTTACCGTTAACTGTCATTGAGTGTTAGACCAGGTGGTTACATTTAGCTACTGTTAACTGTCATTGAGTGTTAGACCAGGTGGTTACATTTAGTTACTGTTAATTATCATTGAGTATTAGACCAGGTGGTTACATTTAGCTACTGTTAACTGTCATTGAGTGTTAGACCAGGTGGTTACATTTAGTTACTGTTAACTGTCATTGAGTGTTAGACCAGGTGGTTACATTTAGTTACTGTTAATTATCATTGAGTGTTAGACCAGGTGGTTACATTTAGCTACTGTTAACTATCACTGAATATTAGACCAGGGGGTTACATTTAGCTACTGTTAACTATCATTGAGTGTTAGACCAGGTGGTTACATTTAGCTACTGTTAACTGTCATTGAGTGTTAGACCAGGTGGTTACATTTAGTTACTGTTAACTGTCATTGAGTGTTAGACCAGGTGGTTACATTTAGTTACTGTTAATTATCATTGAGTGTTAGACCAGGTGGTTACATTTAGCTACTGTTAACTGTCATTTAGTGTTAGACCAGGTGGTTACATTTAGTTACCGTTAACTGTCATTGAGTGTTAGACCAGGTGGTTACATTTAGCTACTGTTAACTGTCATTGAGTGTTAGACCAGGTGGTTACATTTAGTTACTGTTAATTATCATTGAGTATTAGACCAGGTGGTTACATTTAGCTACTGTTAACTATCACTGAATATTAGACCAGGGGGTTACATTTAGCTACTGTTAACTATCATTGAGTGTTAGACCAGGTGGTTACATTTAGCTACTGTTAACTGTCATTGAGTGTTAGACCAGGTGGTTACATTTAGTTACTGTTAACTGTCATTGAGTGTTAGACCAGGTGGTTACATTTAGTTACTGTTAATTATCATTGAGTGTTAGACCAGGTGGTTACATTTAGCTACTGTTAACTGTCATTGAGTGTTAGACCAGGTGGTTACATTTAGTTACCGTTAACTGTCATTGAGTGTTAGACCAGGTGGTTACATTTAGCTACTGTTAACTGTCATTGAGTGTTAGACCAGGTGGTTACATTTAGTTACTGTTAACTGTCATTGAGTGTTAGACCAGGTGGTTACATTTAGTTACTGTTAACTATCACTGAATATTAGACCAGGGGGTTACATTTAGCTACTGTTAACCGTTACTGAGTATCTGAGTGTTAGATTTTCAAATCTAAACTGACTGGAAACATAACCCAGTTAAATCATGTTCCTGTCTACCCAATTGTAAATGAATACCAGTCCTTAAGGGAGGAAGGGAATCGATGATGATAAAATTACTTTAACTGTGAGCTGGTAGCTCTTAACAGCCGATTGCCTCTGGACAAAAGCACATGTCCTCCTCAGTTGTTGGGGTAATGTGTAGAGGGTATTGTGGGATGTGGTGGAAGCTACCAGTTACACAGATTGTTTAGCCCTGGGCACAGTCAGGAGGTGCTAGACTGTTTCCTCGTCGTCATGTTATAATCTGCAATGTGGTTCACGTAGTGAGTCTTATATTTTAGGGCCAGGGTGAGCTGGAATACAATATTTAGTTTGAGGATTGTGCTGAGGATATTTTTAGCTGACGAGCCTCTGCTTTTATCTATCTTGACAGCATGAGCATTTTTAGAAGTATTTTACACTGCTATATTTGTTCTCAGTTCGAAACTTTGTACGCCAAGGGGTGGTCACCCTTGAGCGGGTCCCAACTCAGGTTCCAGTCATTTCTGTCACGGGCGTGTGTCGTCTAATAGGATATTAGTTTGTGTGTTGTGCTTGTCTAGTGAATCTCGTCAGCGAGTTGGGGTCCGTCTCCGAGGTCTCGTTTTGTCGCGCGGGTACCACGTTGTGGTTATGGTACTCCATCTTTCGTCTTGTCGCCTAGCTATATGACCTGCCCAGTAGTGTTTTGAATGGTTGATGTGCTGTAGGACATCCTTGATGTGTGACATTCTCAAGATGTCGCAATTGTGTAGTTTGTTTTGCCGCTGTTGTCTGAGAGTAGGTTGTACTCCATTTATTGACAATTTTTATTTGTGACAGGTACAGGAAAAAACCAACTCACAGACAAAAAGTGGAAGTGGATAAAAGCAGGGCAGTAGATCCTGATAACTCATTGTAATTTTGGAAAAATGTTCGGGGTATTTCACACTACGATATCACTGCTGTTGTAAACCTTACAAATGGCTCGGAAGATACTAGGAGACAGCTTCATTAGAAATGTATCAAATATAGATTGCAAATTATTACTTACACAGATAATAGCATGTTTTTATTTTGCTTGCTTTTTATGAGAGGATAGCTAACTGCTAGTGTCATATGCAACAAATGTATCCAGTGCTTTTGTAGGTGATTAACTCTTTACACTGAAAACTCTGAACAGGCAATATGTTCCCTACCCCTAGGTGCAAACTTGCATTTGCTTATACTTGTACAATTATTTTTTTAAACTATTGATGTAATTTTAAATAAAAATGAGAAATTGCATTGAATAACGAAATATTTAAAACTTCAGCAAAATATAAACTGATATCAGTTTCCAATTGATGTGAAACAAATTTTCAACACAACAATTGCTATTGATGTAGATTAATATGGTTTTTGTAAAAAAATTGTTATATTTTATCAAATTGTAATGGCTTTTACTATGACCTGAAATATCAATGTCGTTATCCCATGCACAAATAGACAGAACACAATAAGCATTCATTAACAGTCTAGACAAATTCAATACAGCCAAAATAATCAAATCTGAACTCCCATGGTCCACTGTCATTTGCTGACATCTGTTTAGTAAAAGTGACCACTGTTTGTCTCTGCAGACGTATGGCTTACTTTGTAAATTTGTTTCCAACTGTCATTGTTATCATTGACAAAAACATCTACGTCTGATCCAATTTCACTTTCTCTATCAATATTGCACATTTGATCACTGTTTAACACATCTGTCCTGTCTTGAAACCAGCCACTGAGCATGATAAGTGCCATGTTTTGTTATACAATTAACCTCTCTCTATCTTCAGTTGTGTCGTGGAGAAGTGTGACCTCCTTTGTTTTCATATTTTTGGCAGGCGAAAATTCGCTGGTGACTTGCTAGGTCAATCCTAGCGGTTGGTAGCTCCTGGAATATACGATCGCCTATTATTGGGACTGATGGTGGTGGAAGCGTAAATTAGAGCAAGGTAGACTCGCAACCAGTCAGACGCCATCTATGCCACTCCGCTAACCACATAACCAAGGCCTAATGTCATAGCCACACAGTCCCCTTTTTGCAACATATTCAATGTGGAGCGAGAATCTATTGAATAATTTGAGTAGATTTTTAACTTTAATTTTGCCCGAGCAGTGGCCATTAAGCCTACTCTTTTCGATTTCAAACTGCCAGGGAATTTTTAATGTGCGCACCACTGCACATGGGTGTCTGATCTCACTACTCAGAGATCAGGGGAATTTTTAACAGATGATCCATGTGAACAAATCTTGGTCTCTGTCATGATTTGAACCTGCGAACACCTTACCTCAAGACAAGAATTTTTTTTTTATACAAGTGTCTAATTTTATAAAAAATGTTAGCTTCTCTCATTAGCCTGGCAGAGAACATGTTTGGTAGCAATTTAAACTACATGATATCATGTGACTTTAAAAATTAAACCCATTTATTTCCGCTATTGAAAATAAAACTAATTGCTGTCTGTATTATGCTTATTTTTGAGCGTATTTGGGTGTAAAGCGTTAATCAGAAACTAATTCCTGATCCTTGCTTTTGAGCATGTTAGGATGTAACGGGTTAATCATAAATTAATTCATGATCCTTGCTTTTAGGTGTGTTAGGGTGTAAAGAGTTAATCAGATAAGAAATAATGGCATTTGCAAATTGTGATCTTATAAATAGGTAAACTTGATCTACTTTTAGCTGGCGTTGAAACATACACACATTGCATTCAGCTTAATGTGCCCTGGCAAAAGTTCGTGATATGTTCGTTAGGCATTTACTATCCGGTTAGGTGCCATGAATTTTGAATGTACATTTTGAAGGAATGTTCGAGACCTGGAGAGAAAGAGGGAGAAAAAATGTTTGATATGGACAGAAAAGTTGGACGAGCAAACACTTTCTGAAGTTTTGTCACTTTCATGGTTTGCTTCTGATGTTATTTTATCCATGTATCTAATGAACAGAAGTGGTGATAAAACATGTCCAACTCGCGTGATAATTTCAAATACATATGTATGGCCATCTCAGATGTTCTGACTATGCCTTGGAACAGGGATGTCACATTTCATCCTTACTTGAGCTCATTAATCTGGAAAATTATCTTGTCTGACTATTAATCCTTACTTTGTCTCTTAGGGTGGCTATCATAGACCTAATTAATAAGGGCAGGCATTGTCCTTGACTATTAATCCTTAATTTAGCTTATTAATCTGGGCCGTTATTGTGTCTGACTATTAATCTTTGCTTCAGAAGTTACAGAAGGGATGACTATGGCATGTGCAGATAGAGACCTCAAACTGTTAGAGTTTTGTGTGGATTTACTGTTCTAGTCATTCTCGAGTTCAAGACAATGAAAGAGGTGAGATCCCAACTTTAAAAACACACTTAGTGAGGACACTAAATTACTCATTAGAGTTCCCTCAGATACTATCAGTCGATTACCCACCTGCTGGCAGAAGTATATTCTCATTGCAAGGACATAATGCTGATTTCACTATCTGACATAGTACTGGAGTGGTGAATGTTTTCACTAAGTCAGGAACTGTCCTTAAAACATATTTACTTTCTGTGTACTGGGCACCATGATGACATATTTCCAGTGGGTTTGGGCAGATCATCAGGTGGTCTAGGTATTGTGTTGTTTCACAATCACATGTCTCATCATCTCTCAATTCACATCTCCTTAAGTTCTTCCTGCATCGTGATACATCAGTTGGGAATCTATTTAGTGACTTCGATGCTGCGTTAGGCAAGTAGTGTCCAGACTCAGGTTCCTCCCACAGTTCGATCCAGGCAATCCATGTCAGTTCATTTCCATTTTTCAATGTGGCCTTTTCCGGAACTAGTCTGTAGGGGTTGTGTTGACTAAGAAACTTCACCTAGATTTCAGTCTTGGGAACTGCACATAGGCAGACTGCAGTAATTGTAATGCTGTAGTAATGCATGGTGTCTGTAATTTGTAATGATTAATGGACTCCTTATAATAAATAGTAGTTGTATGGAGTAATCTATTGTGATGTGCAAAGAACACTTGACCTGTGCATTGCCCATTACTGACCAGGACGTCGTTGTCAGGCACAATATACTAATCAAAACCACAATCTCTCTTTGATGTAGCATTCCCTGGAAGAAGGCTGTTTTCAAGGCAGTCTGGCTGCGAGATGTAACACAACAGCACCTTCATCAACGTGTTCTGGATGTGAGGAAAGCTACTACAACCCGCCACTAAATGCCCTTTTGAGGGCACACAAAAGAGTAAACATACTCATTGTGGGCATTAAGCAACAGCAATGCATTGCCCAATGGTAATGGTGACATAAATAGACTATATAGAAAAGATCAGGGTCTCATCTTTCAGTTCTGAACAGGACACACCAGAGTCATTAGCCACTTAAACGGCATCAATCCTCAGCACCTGCCCGTGTGCAGACATTGCTCTCACTGTGATGAAACCGTTAGACACCCATTCCTTGAGTGCAAAGCACTTACGGACATGAGCAAAATATTCTTACAAGCACTGCCGACAATTGCCAATTCGCTGTACAAAGCAGTGAAACAGTTGAAGAAGACCTGTGTTTATTATTTATATAAGAAGGATATTGGGCTACCAATACCAGGCTTGCTTGGCAGCTATGGGATAACAACAACAACACAATGCATTGCCCATTTAGGCCTCCTGCTCACAGTAGGTCAGATCCTCACACTTATGTCCAAACTCAAACATGCAACATCTAAATACCAACAAATAGGCTGTGTGTGAGCAGACTTTCTATGCAATGTGTCACTGTATAATGTTTGTCTGGTTACATTGTAGAAGACATTGAGAATATCCAGGTAATTATCAATAGATTAACAAATGTAAGTAGATTCAATTTAATACATGTTTCAAAGCTTCCTCCTGATAAGTTGCACACTTTACCAGCGAAACCAACAATTGTATGCAATTCTTCTTCATCGTACGCAGTCAGACAGTAACCATTATTTTTTCGAAAAAAGCGGCGGTCATCCTGAGGCTGTCGACACTGCCATAGAGCTTGTCTTGTGGTTCCACTGGTGATGGCTACATCTGCTCTCTCTGATCCTCGTATGTCGGGCAGTTCTGCAGCAGATGCTCAGCGGTCATTTTCACGGTACCACACAGGCATTCGTCGGTACCACCTATCTTCAATTTGTTGAATAGGTGGTACCTCAGTCTATTGTGGCCAGTGCGAAGTCTGCAGACAACGACCTGCTCTCTTCTGTTCAACTGGTAATAGGCATCGTTTTTGGTGTAGCCGGTATGTTCAGTTTCCCATTTGGTCATGTATCTGGCTCTAATAAGCTGTTTTGACTCTTCGTACGTCATACTAGTATCTGTTTGTGGTAGTCTTGCACCTTCTTTTGCCAGTCTGTCTGCCTTCTCGTTGCCTTGGATGTTGCAGTGTGATGGTACCCACTGTACCACTACCCTTTTTGGTGCGGACTGCTGGCATAGTTGACAGAGTACTGCTCTTAAGTCATTAAGCTCAGTGTTTTTCTGGCTTTTTAGCGCTGTGACTATGGCCAGAGCATCTGTAAGCAGGACTGTATTGCTTTCATTTTCTTTATGTGTCACCATTTCTTCCATTGCCGCCCTCAGTGCCTCTGCCTCCGCTCTGAAATTGCTTGTGTACTTACCAGTAGCGAATGACAGTGTTATTTTTCTGTCATTTGGTAGGTTCAGGAATGCTCCTGCCCCTCCGTTCTGTGTAGTGTTTGTTACAGAACCGTCGGTGTATGCATGGGGGTCCATTCCATGCTTGGGTAGTTTTCGATATAAAGCTTAGGGTAGTATCTCTCCTTTCTTTTTCAGTCTGGCAGTTTTTGTTTCCAATACCTGGTATATTTTCTACCACCTCTGGAAATATATCCTGCCTCCAGGTAGGTTTTCGTACAGTAGTGATGGGCTTTTGTGTTGTTAGTGCGTTTATGGGATCATCGTGCATCTTTGCTTTGGCTATTTCTGCAAAGTTTCTCCGCTTTAGTTTCCCATTTCCCAAATTGTTTAGTCTCTGGTGCATTGGATGGTCAGTCAGTCTTCGGAGTTTCTCTGACTGCAGCTGGGCTTTGCAGTCTCTTCTATCGGTCATGGATTGCAGTTTTGTAATCTTTTCAAGTTCTACAATTGGCGTTGACTTCATGCCTCCTGTTATGGCTTGGTTTTGAAGTTTGCTAACTTTATCGAAGTACGCCTTTGCTGCTGTTATCCATGCCGCAATGACATACTCGAGAACTGGTCTCACTCTTCCAGTGTACAGTTTCTTTAGTATACTTTCGTCTGCTCCCCAGCTTGTGCCAGCAAGTTTCCTCATGATTGCCATTCTTTCTCTGGCTCTCATTCGGTATCTCTCGATCTGACTTTTCCATGTCATGTGCCGATCAAATGTGACTCCCAGGTAGTTTGGGTTGTCGTTTGGCCGCAGATATTTGCCGTAAAGACTTATTTTGGTGTTCTGGGGTTTGTTTGAAAGCGAGAATATCGTACATGTTGTTTTTTCCTCATTTATTTTGACCAGCCATGAGTTTTCCCACTCCTCCAGCGATGTTAGGGCCTGCTGCACCTGATTACTTGCTATGGTGAGATTTTTTTCAGAGGTCCACATAGCCAGATCGTCTGCAAACATGGGGTTATGGACTCTTCTTGGTATTTTCTCTGTGATATTGTTTATATACATCAGGAAAAGTGTGGGTGACAGTACTCCCCCTTGGGGTACTCCCTGCTTAAGTGTCACCTTTTTGCTCATCTGCCCTTGTACTTGAGGTAGTGGCTGATCCATCTGTACATTTTCCCACAAACTTCACTTCTTCGTAGCTTGACTTTAAGTCCCTCTTTTCACACCTTGTCAAATGCCTTCTCTAAATCCACCCAAACCGCTACTGTGTGTTTTTTCTCCTGGTAAGCATCCTCTATTTCTTGGGCTATGAGAATGATCTGATCCTCAGTGGATCTGTGCTGTCTAAAGCCTGTTTGCTGTGGAATTAGTATGTGTTTTTCTTCCAGATGCCACATCAGTCTGGTGAAATGTTGCATATGATTAACAACCTATGTGCGGGGCTCAATACTTGTCCTGGTTGGTGATCTCACAACCAAAATAAAGATTTTAAGCTTTCTTTATAAGCGGTGTAACGGGACTACAAATAGAGCATAAACAATCCGTAGTGTCACAAGACATCGTGAATTATACCTGTCTCACTTACAAAATCCACAACTCAAATGGTGACAAGAAGGAAATGTGGTTGCAATTACTGCTACAGTTGTGTCAACCAGTTAGCGCTCAAAGTTATGTCTTATGGGAAATTATGCACTCGACATATAAGACTTCAGCTGCTACTCAGATATTTAAACCTGAAACCCCACCACTAGAGTTGATTCATGGTTAAGTTTATATTGGTAATCAACATGTCCAAATTAGTTTTAAGAAAACTGCTTTGTCTCAGATATATTCTGACTGTTTGTTACCTATCCGCATTTGACAGAAAGCTGTAGAAATATAACCTCAAATGCCACGCAGGACATGAACTAACAAATAACTTCTCTTGGGCAATGGACGAACAGCACTTTATCCCCAGAAGCAGTATCAGCTATAGCCATACCTCTGCTTTTTACTATATCATCTCTCCATTTCATTCTTGTTTTTCTCACTGCCTCCAGATGAGAAAGTTCAGCAGGGCTCAGAACGACTGAGAAAGTTCAGCAGGGCTCAGTATGACTGAATAGTTGTTATTTAGTGCCATACAAAGTATATGTGTGGATTTTGCAAGCTGCCATTGGTGTTGATCTCATTGCTCCACTAATGAAGCGTAGAGCACTATTTTGCAGCCACACTGAAGTTATAAAACAGGATAAGCAGCCTAGAACCCTATACTCGTATCGAGTCCAATAAGGACATGATTGATTGCCAGTTCACTGTGGTACATTTAACAAATGTGCAAGTTGATTACAAAGTGGAATATTATTTTTCATGTGATTAATCTAGTGTGTAAATGAGGTTTACAATATTTTCTGACTGTGTTAATAAAGAAATATATTAAAAATAAAAAGAGGTTCAGTTGTGATCGTCTGAAAAGGCATCTAGTTCAGAATTTCATTTTTTTTGGATATTGTTTCTCAAGTTACATTGTTCCAACGCTCATAAATGTTTATTTTAATTATGTTTACATAACAAGCGATGGAAACCAGATGACACAGTTGTTCTCTCAAAGAGCTCTGCGGGGCTGGAACGCATGATCCTGTTGGTAAAACAACACAGTGAAGATAAAAATCTATAACTGAATATAAGTATTACCAAGAGAATGAATACAGGCAAGACAAAGACCAAATCTAAAGTTATTCTAGACCAACGGAAGATTGACAAAGTCACAAGTTTTGAGTACCTCGGCTCAATTATAAACAACAATGGAGATTGTTTGAAGTAAGTCAGGCGGAGAATGGCGGAGGTTGTATAAAATGAGAAATGTATGGCAGAACTTTAATAAAATAATAAACATAAAAAATCCTGCGAACTTGCATCTTCCCGGTGGCAACATACGAAATGTGAAACGTGGACCACCACAAAAAACACTTAAGAGAAAAATTGAAACTCTTGAACAAAAATGCCACAGAAGGGTACTCAAAATACCATGAATAGTGAAAAAACGAAAATTGCAGATATCCTAAAAGAAAAGGATATCAAGGAAAATTGATTTTTAAATAATTTTTTTTCCAGAAAGCTAACTTATTTTGGTCCCTCAAATGCCATAATGGTCTGGAGAGAACGATACTGGAGGCTTTGGAGCCTAAAATGTGTGGCAGAGACACCAAGGAAAAGATGGACACAAAGGTCCTGAAGATGACAGTGACAAAGGTGGGAGTTCTGGCTATAGATCGAGAGTCTAACAGATCAACTGTTGTGAAAGTGACGTTTTATAAAGGACATGTTACATAATGAATGTTTGCATGTTCAAAAGGCGGGCACATGACACGAAATTTAAAAGATACAATGTGATGTTCGTCCATCACTTGTGATGAAGACCACTCTCTTTGTTCAGTCGTGTGGACAGTCCTTTCTCTTGCTGTGTCTGCTAAAATAGATGACTCGTGCAGTGATTTAGATTAAAGTGAGGAAGAAACTGCGACTTTTGTCAACCTCACACTCTCGTTCTGAGTTACCTTTGGCCAGTGGCAAGACATTATCGAGACAACTGGTGATAGCACAGGATGAAGATTTTTGCTCAGGATTTACTCCTGAAGTATTTCCAGTAAACAGGTAGCCCGAAAGGAAGTGGATAGGGTATGATATCTAACGCTGTGTGTTGTGCCTTTCCCATAACGTCAAGAGGTCGTAGGGACATCACTCAGCATGTGAGTGACTTAGGCATCTCTCCCAGGCTGTATTCTAGTCTATTAAAGTCATGTCTAAATTTCACACACCAAAACCAACATTGTTTGCAGCTAGGGCAAAGGTTGCTTATCTCGTGAAGTTCAGCCGTGTGAACTCAACTAGATTGTGTAATGCGACACAGGTTTAAGCGTAGTGCTATCCATATAGCCGATGTCCAGATCAGGATAATCAGATGTAAGAAAAGACAAAAAACAAATGAATTAACCAGTCCCAATGGAAAACAACAACACATTTCAGTGAACACACGTGTAAGTCGTCGACTAGTGTCAACAATAGGATGTTGACAAAAGGTAAAGTGCAAAAAAACATTTCTAGGTATGGTCAGATACAGCGCTAAGACGAAACCAGAAATGAAACCTATATTACGACATAAAGGCCTTCATAGAGGACAAATGAAATAGGAGCTATCAAATCATAGAGGAAGGGATGAATATATCAAATAAAGGTGTGAACACATACATTAGACAAAAGGTAAAGTACTCGCTTATTTTAATCTTGCTCCTGTAAGCAAACAATGGATGGCCTAAGTGTTCTCCATATTACATACCAGTCTTAGTTGACCTGTATTTCTACAGGGACAGATATCCCTGTGCAGGCCTCAGCTCTAGCGTGAGCTGGATGTAGCCGGAAGGAGGATTTCCTGCTTAGCGGGCTAGGCTTGAGTAGCTTATTACTCTGCTATGTTGGGACAAGTGCCACGGAGGATGGTCAACCGATGTGCGAGCCCATCGTAATAGACTCAAACACTAGAGCAAAGTAGACCCGCAGCCTGTTAGACGCCATCTATACTGCTTTTAACAAACCACCTAACCATGTCCGGCGTTTTGCCATGTCACACAGTCGCCTCTCTGGGAGGCAGTGGTGCTATTCTTGTCCTTGTCATACGCAGACCAATTAGGCAAAAATGTAGTTTAAAAAAAATTTACTTATTAGTGCAAATATTATTACTGTGGATCTAGAATTTTTTTTAAAAAGCAACAAAGGTCATACCTCCCCACGACGTCTAACGACACAAATGGACTGAAGGTAGACAGGTTATTACTATACAAAAATTAGCACTAGATAGTTGCAAATTTGAATAATACTAACTGCTGAACATATATATATATATAGACATACTCTCCTAATCTATCAGATGGGCCCTACTGTCGCCGTTTAAGAAAACAGATTTTGTAACAGCAATTGGCCAACAAGGTAGGGATCAACATTGTTATCCCTATACTGGTGAGCTTACTAAGTCTCACAGTGCAGATTCGGCCAGGAGGACGCTGGTCCACCTTCTCAAGTAAGCTTCAGATTGCAAGCGATGCCACCACAATCCGCTACAAAAGAAACATTGTAAAGAACTCAACTCCGCAAAAGTATCTTCTAACAACTAATTCTTTTATTTTCATTGAAATATTGAACTGGAAGAAATATATACCACACATTCTTATCTCTGATCATCTTCTTGAGTTCATGCATAGATTCTTTGGCTTCCCTTTTCATTATTCTATGCCACGTGGTATTTAGTCTGCGTACTTGTCCAATTATCCATCTCCGTTATATCAACTTCATAGATGTGATCGCCGTAGTAGGAAGCAACACGCAGATGAAGCCAAACATAGCACAACCGCCTGGAGGACCGCGGTCCACCTTCATCAGCCTGCTTGGGATTTGAGGGAAGCTACTACAACCCGCCACTTTACGTCCTTTTCAGGGCGCACAAAAGAGTAGACTTACTCATTGTTGGAATTAAACAACAACATACCAACTTCAATCAAGCTCTAATGTATTTATCTTGTTTACCCTTCACCTAATGGGAAAATAGAGAGCAGGGCTTATGTGTTTGTATGTCCTAATTTACGGCTCCCAAACCTGGACATTGCTCAAAGATGAAATACCAATACTGGAGGTCTTCCCCATGCTCAACCAATGGCATGACTACATCCGCAGCATGGAGGTTTCTGCTAAAACATGCCTCCACATAATCTCGAAAACACTGGACTGCAGCCGAATTTCTTTGCTCTGTCACGTCATACGGTTCAGAAAACCCCAATTCACAAAATACTTCACAAGTCGTTACTCGAACGACAGAGGACCCCCTCCCTCCCCCAACCGGCTGGAGGCGGAGATGAGGCCGTCCAACAGTATGCCTTAAGGGGATTACAGCTTCCACCTTCGCTATTGACGAGGACTGATGCCGTGCCAAAACAGTAGGCGATAGATGCGGCCGTTCGACACAACTGGTCTCAGACGCCTGAGCGAACTTATTATTACATGATTCTGCAATCTAGTCACATGTTATATTACGTATAAACATGGGTGTCCTTTATAACAACACATGCTTTGACAACAATGGAGATCGTGGCAGTGACTTCGGCTCTGAGGTGGTTATCTGGGACCTCTTTAATGAAGGTCTTAATCGTCTCTGACTCAATCCTTGCTTCAGAATGTGCAGAAGGTCTGGCTGTGGCATAGTTGACATCAGGTAACAGATTGCAAATGGTTAAGAGAACGTTCATTGAAAATTGAAGACAAACAGGTCTTCAAAATCTAGAGCTAAAACAGATTCCGCAAATATCGCATTCTTGCCGCAAACTGTAAAGAAAACTAATGTGTTACTTTTTTTAAATAATGTATTGTTTCAGTTTAGTCGAAGAATCAATGTCATTGCACATGGTTTAACCCATAAATGCTCTGTTCTTCTCCATATTCTTTTTGGAGTATCTCAGCACAATGCACGAGCCCCGTAATAGATTGGGTTGATTTTTAACATCATTTTAATTTTGCTCGGACAGGGGCCGTTAAGCCTACTCATCTCGATTTTCAACTGTCGACAGATTTTTAACGTGCGATACACTGCTCACGGGCGTCCAATCTCTACTCACCAGAAATCAAAGGAAATATAAGATAATCCACGTGAAAAATCCAGGTCTCCACCGTGATTTGAACCCGCGACCTCCAGCACTGACGCCGATGTCTTACCTCGAGACCACTCAGTCCCACAATTGTTTCCCTTTGTTATAATGTATTGTTTCCCCTTTGTTTTAATATATTGTTTACCTTGGTTAAATGTATGATTATCTTTGTTATAATGTATTGTTTAACTTTGTTATATGTAACAGAGTTACAAGCGGCCAATTAGCCAACGCCAGGGAAGCTCTGAAAATACCATTCGTGGTACCCACACATAACTTGAGAACCCTGCCCGAGAGGTTCAGTTCATTGAACGGGGAATTGTCCTTAATTCTGAAATAATGCAGTTTAACTGATTAGCTACTGAATTGAAAAACAGGCTGTGGCAGAATTAAATTTAGGTCCCATTTTCCCATTTGCAGGTGTAAATACAAATTTAGCTGCAGTTTTCTTAATTATTAACATATTTTTATGAATGATATACCATTTTGTAGGTAAATGAATGTTCTCTAAGATAGATCTAAAACAATTGTGTGTTATTTTTTAGTAGGAAATTTGTAAATGGTAAATCATTATTTACAACAGAAAAGCATTACAAAATTATAAAAAAAGTGCCAACTCACCTTAAATTTGTGAATGTCCAAAACATTTAATGTCTTTTACTTGGTGGTTATCACAAAGTATATCCAACAATAAGAAAAACAAATCCAAGAACACAGAAATTGGATAATATTTACACTTCTAATAGCTAATGTAACCACATGTAGGCCAGATCAGAAAAAATTAAACATTTTTTGAAAAATAAACATTTGAAGAAAAGAAAATATATCTGTGGAAAAATTAACATTTAAAAAAAAATATATATCTCCAATTTATTTACAGTACATCAATGTCTTTAGTGAGCACCATCTGCAGGATCATGTGTATGGTACACTCTAAAACAGTTCTTCGGATGGAGATGTGGCTTTTCTGGGCAACCAATGCAATAAAAATTTGTGCGGGCTCTCTTTGCAGGAGTTGAGCATACAATGCAGTTCCTGTCTTTGTCTGAGTGATCCACAAGATGCACAGCACCCTCATATCTTTTAATTTTGTTTCCTTCTTTGAATTTTCTCCCAACTTTATTGCTGTTTGTGGTTACTACCTCTTGCGGGATTATGGATGCAGCCTTCTCAGTCAGCTGATGGATCAAATTTTCTTTGAAGACTTTCAAGGGCATAGGCTTCTCATCAGCATGACAGAGCGTGTATAATATATGAGCATTTACCTGTGAAACCTCAATGATCCAATAAAATATTTTTTTACACCATTTTCTTGTTTTTCTTTGGAAACTGCCATAGTATGATACCATCTGGTCGCTATGGTCACATCCATTCATACACATGTTGTATCGCTGCACTACTTTGGGTTTTTCAACTGTGTTGCCTCGTCTAGTTGTAACCTGCTCCATCTGAACTGTAGTCTTGGTGGAGACAACAATACACGGCTTTTTGGCTTTCTTATCTCGCCAAGCAACACATATCTGGGATCCATCATTATTTCTGTACCACCTAGCTTCTCTGAGCTGTAGAGAAATGGTCTTCAACTGAAGCGGAACATTTTTCCTGTTGATGTTGAGTGTGCCAGTGTAATCAATACCCCTACTCAACAGATATGTAATCACGGTGTCTACAGTGTAGTACCTATCCGCAAATACATGGTGGCCTTTTCCAATTCCTTGCAGCAGGTAATCAAACACCTTCACGGCCTGACTTGTACGGTCATTGCCAAGGAGATATGATTTGTTTTTTCCGAAGTATGTCAATACAGAGTAGACATACCCTGTAGTAGAATCACACAAGCCAAAAGTCTTGATGTGATACTTGCTTGGCTTGGAGGCATTGTACTGTTTGTGCTTCCAGCGTCCATTATAGCCTATTACCATTTCATCAATGGCCAAATCCTGAAATGGATAAAATGCATCCTGGAACTTTGCTATAAGTGAATTCAAGAATGGCTCTATTTTGTCTTTGCCTACAGATTCAGCATCTCCAACATGCATCATGGTGTGGTAAATGATTTCAAATCTCAATCTGGGAAACATCTGACTGTACCATGGGTTGTAGTTGTGCGGTTTATGTGCCCAATAATCCTTCACCGATGCTTTTTTACCTAAACCTATTGCAATAATCACGGCCAAAAATGTTAACAGCTCATATTCAGTGATAGGCTTCCAACTTGCAAGTGTAGACTTTTGTAAAGAAACTTGTTTGGATTTCTTCAATTCTGCATATTCATTGATCATTGATACCAATGAATCTAACACATCTGGTGTTATCAAGGCAAACCAACAATCTAGTTCAGAGGAAGATGCATCTAGTTTTGCATGCATACCTGGTTCACGAGTTGGAACAAAGGGAATACTGCCTGTTGTTTCATCTTCAGTTACTTGGTGCCACTGTTCTCTTTCTTGAGCTCCATTTTTTACTGAACTATTTGTAAATCTAGCACCGATCTTAGCCTTTTTAGGGACTTTTGATGGTCCAGGACGTGCACCATCTTCGCTATCACTACTTGCGCTGTCAGTACTATTTTTTTCGTATTCATCAAAATCAATTGAATCATTATTATCGACATCTGTTTCACTTACCTCATCTTCACTAGATGTATTATTTATCTGTTGAAACAAGTTTCTAGCCTGTTCAATAGTTAGACGAGCCGTACAAGTGCTTTTGGGGACCTTATCGCTTGTTGCCATGGTAAACAATTTTTTACAGTTTGGTAACTAGCTTGAAAATATGATAATTATGACAAGAATACAATTTTTAACATCCGATTTGGTCCACATGTGATTCAAAAATCAACTTCCCTTCGGTAAATTATAATCTCGTACCGAAACGGAAAGGAAAACTATAAATTTATAACTTGTTTTACTATGAAACAAACATTGTCGCTCACAGCGGCTTATGGCCGCGGCTAAATAAGTGTTCTGGCGCTGGGAGCAGCTTGTGGTAGTTAACCAGTTAAAACTGTCCAGCCAAAATGGTTACTTTCTCACGAGTTCTACTGGAAATTCCACGACCTCTAGGTCATCTATGTCAAACAAGGTAGCCTTTCTCTGGGACACGCCACTTCAAATACAGTTTGAGGGAAATTAACTCAAGAAAATAGAAGTCATTGAACACAGAGGGGAGGCTTAGCATTTAATCTGGGGGAGACAGATCGGACATATCAGAAGAAGCAGAGAAGAGAATTCTACCGTGCAGTTTAGTAGGTAGCAGATAGACCGAGAAGAAGTAGCTAGATAAAACTACAGAACTTAGCTAGTGAGTGACATAAATAGAGAAATAGAATTAGAAGCAGACCACCATTGAAAGGAAACTAGAGATCACGCACGTTTTAGAATCTGTCTGTGTGTGATGTAGTGTTTGAGTCGTCGCTAACACCTGCCTCTCGCGACCCGACTTCATTCTCGTCAGAGGGAGATGTGTTGCTTCAACACGAAACTGTCATCCTGGACAACACGTCGTAACTCATGTGTTTCCTCTGACAACCACTGTAACAGATCCACTGTCGCCTGTCAAAGGCACAGCTACAGTCGCCAACTTTCTGACGTTGAAAAGAGAAGAGGCTCAGTAGACATCTGCTATACGTTGAGACGAGACAAGAGGCTCGGAAGACATCCACGTTGTGTAAGCTGAGAGGTGGAACATACGGCCATCAGACGAGCGAGGACAGAGTGATTAGGACTGAGAACATGTATCTAGACAGCATTATATCAACGGACAGAGATATAGATGGTGAATAGAACAATTGCTAGATTCCGACCACGTGACTAGAACCATGGGTAAAGTTAAGTGCAAGAGAAAGATCAGTGCTAATTCCACACATCTCTTCAAAGACGTTTTAGTTAGTTATAGAAGTGTGATAACAAAATTCTTGAGAGACATTAAAATTAGTTAATTGATAAACAATATAATACGATTTACGAGCCGAGTTTATTTATATGATGTGTACTTTGTGAAATGAACATTCTATGTTTTGCTTTTGTTTAAAGAATTGTTAGTGGTTTAATTAAAAATGTGAGTTAAAGTGTGACAGTGGTAAGGAAGAGAGTTAGTATAAAGTGATACAATAATAGTAAAATCCTGTCATATATAATGTATTGTTTACCTTTCCATCTGGGGTAGTTGTCTGGCCGCCGCGATTCAATTTCAACCAGTGTTCGTAAAGCGATCTCAGTCCCGCCAGGCGGAGCGATAGCTCGGGCTTGCGGAAAACGCTTGCTCTCCTTTCCCCGTAGAGCTATTGGGATGCGGTTTTTTTTTTGCGTCTCCTCCGCCGAGGTGCGCTGCTCTGGTCCGTATCAAAAAACGTCAGTCGGTGGTGATTTATCTAAGGCTTATAGCAGAGCTCGACAGTTCGTCTCGCTGGTGGTCAGACTCTCGCAAAGAGCTTGTGACCGACAAATGGAAAACAGGAATCGCGCCTGAAGGCCCTGGGTTCTCCCGGGGACCAACCCTCGGGAGAAGGGCAGGCCGGCAGGCCAAATTGTCTCTAGTCCCAGTGAAATTCATCGCCGGGGTCGTTGGGATCCGTTTTGCACAGAGCGCTGCCATCCCTCCTCGAGCGAGCCCGGTTGTTCGGTCGTCTGGTGCGTGTAGGGGCCCCTGTCAGGCGGTCCTAGGTCGACGGAGTGAGGGACGTCCGTTCCGTCAGTCGGTCCCTGCGGCCGTCCCAGTGAGGCTTTTTACACACCAGTCCTCCGCCTACCAGTGTGTGCGGTACGTACGTCTCCGACAGATATCTGGTTGATCCTGCCAGTAGTCATATGCTTGTCTCAAAGATTAAGCCATGCATGTCTAAGTTCACACTGTCTCACGGTGAAACCGCGAATGGCTCATTAAATCAGTCGAGGTTCCTTAGATGACATGATCCTACTTGGATAACTGTGGCAATTCTAGAGCTAATGCATGCTTACCAAGCTCCGACCCTCGCGGAAAGAGCGCTTTTATTAGTTCAAAAGCAATCGTCGTTTCCCCTCGCGGGGTTGCGGCGTCCCCACTGGTGACTCTGGATAACTTTGTGCTGATCGCATGGCCTCATGTGCCGGCGACGCATCTTTCAAATGTCTGCCCTATCAAATGTCGATGGTACGTGACATGCCTACCATGTTTGTAACGGGTAACGGGGAATCAGGGTTCGATTCCGGAGAGGGAGCATGAGAAACGGCTACCACATCCAAGGAAGGCAGCAGGCGCGCAACTTACCCACTCCCGGCACGGGGAGGTAGTGACGAAAAATAACAATACGGGACTCTTTCGAGGCCCCGTAATTGGAATGAGTACACTTTAAACCCTTTAACGAGGATCTATTGGAGGGCAAGTCTGGTGCCAGCAGCCGCGGTAATTCCAGCTCCAATAGCGTATATTAAAGTTGTTGCAGTTAAAAAGCTCGTAGTTGGATCTCAGGCGCAGGCGGGTGGTCCGGCTCACGCCGGTTCACTGCCCGTTGTCTCCTGCCCTACCGTCTGCCGGCTCTCTCCCACGGGTGCTCTTCGCTGAGCGTCCTGGGTGGCCGGCGCGTTTACTTTGAAAAAATTAGAGTGTTCAAAGCAGGCCTCGGCTGTCTGAATAACGGTGCATGGAATAATGGAATAGGACCTCGGTTCTATTTTGTTGGTTTTCGGAACTGGAGGTAATGATTAACAGGGACAAACGGGGGCATTCGTATTGCGGCGTTAGAGGTGAAATTCTTGGATCGCCGCAAGACGAGCTACTGCGAAAGCATTTGTCAAGAATGTTTTCATTAATCAAGAACGAAAGTCAGAGGCGCGAAGACGATCAGATACCGTTGTAGTTCTGACCATAAACGATGCCGACTAGCGATCCGCAGGAGTTGCTTCGATGACTCTGCGGGCAGCTTCCGGGAAACCAAAGTGTTTGGGTTCCGGGGGAAGTATGGCTGCAAAGCTGAAACTTAAAGGAATTGACGGAAGGGCGCCACCAGGAGTGGAGCCTGCGGCTTAATTTGACTCAACACGGCCAACACTGAAATGACTGACATGCCGAGACCACTTTCCTTGGGTCTAATATGGAACGGGTGCTGGATTTAGACCCTCAGAAATCTGGGGTTATGCCCTCTGTGGCTCGGTTGGTCTGCATTCAGTGTTTGATAAATGAATTGACGGAAGAGCACTACCAGGATTGGAGCCTGCGGCTTAAATTGACTTAACACGCCAATACTGTAGAATGACTGTCAAATCGAGAGCACCTTCGTGGGGTCTAATAGTGAACATGTGCTGGTATTAGACCCACGGAAGACAGGTCAGTCTCTTAACCCCCTAATGAAAGAGCGTCTGCTATGGTGATCTGGTCTTAACCCTGCAGAAATCGCAGGTTCCAGAAACTTGGCCATTGACAAACTAAAAACCCTCTATTGATACGTCCGGTCTAATATTGAACGGGTGCTGGAAATAGACCCTCGGAAGACTGGTCAGTTTTACCCTACTAATGACAGGGCGTTGCTACGGTAATCCTGCTCAACTCGAGAGGAGCCGCAGACATTTGGTTCACGTACTAGGCTGATAAGCCAACGGCGCGAGGCTACAAGGTGAGGGACTACGGCCGAACGCCTCTAAGCCAAAATCCCGCCCAAAAGCTCAGCACGATTGCATAGGGAGGCTTCGACATGGTGGGGACCTGGGGCTCCAGCCCCGCCCGGTCGAGCCGCAGTATGAGGTCTCTGCCGTCCGCCGATCAAAGCGGGCGGGAAGCTGCTCAATATTCACCCCATACGGCGATGAGGTATGAAACCATTTGTAGAAGACTTAGTTCTCGTTCGGGGTGCCCTAAGCAGTAGATCAGCTACCTCACTGCGAACTGCTGAGACTCAACCCTTGACCATGAGATATGTCCGCACACCAGGCGAACAACATCTCCGTGCAATAACCAGGCTTGTCCCCTGGTCAAATGCACTATTTCGAGAGGAATCACAGGTCGCTGACATTTGGTCCACGTGCTTGGCTGATAAGCTACCATCTGAGGGATTACGGCCGAACGCCTCTAAGCCAGAATCCCGCCCTAAATCTCAGCACTGCTGTGATGGGAGGCTACGACATGGTTGGGGCTTGCGTCTCAGCCCGGCCCGGTCGAGCCGCAGAAATGCACCTGGTAAAATGCACTCCTGCCTCGCTCTTTGCCTCTGTCTGCTATCAGTCATCCCAATGGACGCAGAAGAGATGCAGTCCAGCGGACATTGCACCTCCTGCCCTATTGTGGCAACCTCCCGGGTGGCGGGGAATGCTAGGCGTACCACCACTGCAGATGAGCCGAGAAAATAAAGGGAGCAAAGAGATACCTCACTCACATGCATTTGCTACGTTTCTGGCAGGACGTGACGATCCTGGGACAAAGTCACACTGGACTGCCTCTCTTCCGGGATAGTACAAACTAGTACATAGTCCATCATACCATTGCCAAACCCTATAGACACGAGTAGGGAAGACTCGATAGTCCTGCAAGACAACTTCCCAAGAGAGACAACTCTGACCAAAAACAACTGCTGCCTTGCAGTTAGGCTGGGGACAGCCAAAGGCTAAGGAGGGCAACCGTACAGAAACGCCTATTGAAATCGGATGCACTGAGCCACAGGCTTAACAAAATAAAACAGTGCAACGTAAATATCGCTGTAAACAGCGTACGAAGAAGAAGTTTACCTTTCCTATAATGTGTTGTTTAACTCATTATCTTATTGAGCAGCAAAGGCGCCATAAATGGCTACGGGTCTACATTGCTCTTCTGTTTTAGTTCATTATAGATGCCTCCAGACCACGGATTAGCCGGGAATTCACACTAGTCTACGACTTACACTTGTATTCACGGAAACGTGTTGTTGTTTTCCATTTAGTCTGGTTAATTCGTTCGTTTTTTGTGTTTTCTTCCGTTCAATTATCCTGGAATTGACATCGGCTATAGGAATTGCACTACGCTTAAACATATGTCATATTCACGGTCTAGTTCACACGGCTAAACTTCACGAGATTAGCGCCTTCGCCCTAGCTGAAGACAGTGTCAGCTTTGTTGTATGAAATTTAGACACAACTATAATGAACTGCTACCTGGAGAGAGACGAGCTCCGTCAGTTGTGTAGCGATCCAAGATACACAATTGTTGTATGGCGAGAGCTAGTACTACAAACTGCAATAACGGTGCCTCAACGACCTTCTAGGTTATGGGACTGATGATGATGATATATATCTCACCTTGATACAAATTCTACAATGATACAAGACTAACCCTAAACCATCCAGCACATTCCGGCAGTTGCAAACAGGCTCCAATATTTTCTTTCTCTTTGCTGTCAGTCATGAAAAGGACGTTTGGGATGTTGTGATTGACAGTTGTGCATCTGTGCCTTTCAGATCAACACTTCTGATATCAGAACAACACTTTTGGGACTTGACATGTCTTCCCTCTTTGTTCCCTAATCTCTGAGCCAGGTTGTAGTCTGCTTCCAGGCCCACAACTTGCGGTGGAATAGAGTATAAGTCAGTTATTGGTTACTGACGTTGATGCAAGCAGCCAGCTATGTGTTGTTCGTTGCTATAACTTCATACAATGCTGCATCTTCTGCCACATGCTCCGATGTAACCAAACAAATTTGGTCTTTGGCTGAAAGTGACCGTATCAAAAGAAGACCCAAAATCCTAACAAACAACAAAATAACCTAAAGTATAACAAAAACTCGAATGAGGATCAACATATCCAATGTAAGAAAATAGGAATTGTAATTCATGACATCTATATATAGCACACACACATACACACACGAAAAAGGTAACGAAGCTTTTAAAATATTCATATAAAAAAATATTTGATAAAAAATCATGGAAGCTGAAACAAACAAAATATGAATGGCAAAAAATATAGTGAAAGACTTAAAAGTTGAAATGTAAAAATGTTTTGAGCATTGAAAATGATGTAACACTCACTTGACATCTATATTGACAGGAGAAGAGGATGACAGTGATATAAGAGGGAAGGAAACATCAAGAGATGGATGGTTAAACGGCTGTTGACATCGATCAGCAAAAGAAGACAAAAATATTGACAATCTATTGCAATCAACCAATGTTTTATTTGTGAAAATTGTAACCAAAAGAGCAATATGTGATTCTTGACGCCTCAACTACCCCCAAGCACACATTGACATAATTAATAAATGGTGTTTACTAAATTTATGATGTCTATTTCTAATGCTGTAAATATCTATAGATGAACAGAATCTCTTGAGGAACATCTCACCAATTTGAGAAGTTTATGGGTTTCTGATGTCAGATGCTTGAAAACCATTGCTTTTGCATGTTTAATTCCATTTTGTGTTGAAATCAATCTGTCTGTCTGTCTATCTATGTTCTTTTAGCACCAAAATACGACGCATAAGGCAGAACCCAATGCCATTCATGTATTTTGGTCTAATCTCACTCGTTGTAATTCTTGTATGTTGTCAAAACACATCATGGCGCCTGTCTTGTAATTCTCCTGCATAGTGTCTCTCTTGGTCTCTCCCACTTTCTGGTGCCACTTGGTTTCAACATAATCCCTTGAACTGGAAGTCTGTTGCTGTTCATTGTAAGGACATGTCTGATGTACGCTCAACATTTTTTCTTTGTACTAGTCAAAACATATTGCTGGTTGGTCTCTTTGTTTGTCTTAAATTCTTTCCAGCCAATGTTCAATAATTTTCTGTGACATTTATTTTCAAATGCATTCAGCCTATTTTCAAGATGTCTGGTCATTTCCCAGCTTTAAAAAAAAATATGTTAATACTGATATTGTGTTGGTGTTGAACAACCTTAGTTTCAAGTATTTGTTCAGTGTTTTCGACTTGTTATTTTGGTAAATGCACATGACGTCAATGCTATTCCAGAGAAAATTTTAGTTGCTGTGTCTCTGTCTTGTGCTATTTTTCTGCCTAAGTAGGAGAAATGTTCTAGCTTCTGTAATATATTTCCATTCAGTTTTATATCAGAGCCTTTCTGAGATTGATGATTTTTGTTTCCGAATCATTTATCCGTAGATTTATCTGTTCGAATAGTTGACAGAGTTTGTCTATCGTTTCCATTTATACCCTCAACATTTGTACTCAGAAGAGCCAAGTTATCTGCGAAAGCAAATCTTTTAACGTCTTAGCATTTATTCAATTTAGGACAAGTGAATATTGCATTTCCACAGAAAATTATAAAATTATCCCACTGTTATGGATTTGGTCTATGCATGATCGCTTTGGTCTACAACTAAGTTGTTGTTCTTCTCTGAGTTGTTCATTTACTGTTACTGAGTCTTTCTAGTATTATGCTGCATTGCACTTTTCCTGGCACTGGCTAGAGTGTTATGATATGCCAGCTATTGCAATCTTCGCCCTTCTTTGGTATTTTGACACTACTAAAAATAATGAGTGTCGAAATAATCTGCTGAAAAAAGTCATAAACATCTGCTATTTTTATAACTTGGGTATAGTAGCAGTCATACAGAAACACTATAACTTAATATAGTTGAAACACCTAGACATTTAGCAAGTGAATCTTCATTTGTAATATGTTCTAACAAACAAACCAACAAATAACAAACAGACAAATAAACAAAACAAGCAACAAAAATTACATTCTTGCTTCTTTTCTCACATTCACATACAGACATAGTGTTTATGAAAGTATATATTGATAGTTACAAGAAGAATGGTGTTAACATATTCAGTTTGTGTGTAAATTATCTGCAATGACACATTGATAAGGTGCTATTTCTTAAAATCCTTTCATACATAATAAATCACAGCTGCTAACTTTCTCCCTCTCTCTCTCTCTCTTTATCTCTCTCTCTCTCTCCCTCTCTCTCTCCCTCTCTCTGGTACTTGCAGTCTCTTTCATCTAAATGAGCACTAATTATTAATTCCCCGCTAGCATTAAAAAAACAGTAGCATTCATTATGTTGTGTTTACTAAACAGATCATTGAGAAATAAACAGCCTTAACGGAAACTCCAAAAACTATATTTAAATGGCAAGTTTATTTCCTCCATACAATTTATGTATTGATTTCCCAAAAGGAAATCATTTCACAGAGTCACATTGTCATGTGAAACTTAACAATGATCTCATATTTAGTCATCTTCATGTAACTAAAGTCCGAGCTAATTAGCTTAAGACATGGCAAACTTAGTAATTCTTTGATTTCTTAATATTCATCTCAATAATGCAATCTACAACGTTGGCCAGTAGCTCCTTCATCATAGGTACATCAAGGGCACAGCAGACATGTGTATACATGTGTTTGCTGGCAGGTTTGTTCTGGTGAAACTGATCTTTGATGTACTGCACGCAGGATTCCACATTGGGGGAGCCTGCAAGTGAAGAAATAGTCATTGTGATTAGGACAAATAATTCATAATTGTAAGCCAACGATGATGCAATAAAGCAGATAAGATCATTGGACAATGAACTCCAGTACTTAATTGCAAGCATGTGACAAAAATTACAAAACGAGCTAGACAACACGGTTTTCGTTCCGACATTATAACTTAACTTAACTTAACGTCTTTATACTGGTTTAGAAGACCCTGCGGAGTCTGTATACAACCAGTTACATTTACATCACCTTGCTCTAAAAGATATGCGCATCCAATCTATTCTTAAATGCATTAACTGTCCCTGCCTCCACTACCTCCCCTGGCAATGCATTCCAAGCAGACACCACTCTCTGACTAAAAAATATTTCCTAATATCTAATCTGGACCTCTCTTTAGTCAGCTTGTAGCTTTGCCCTCGTGTTATTGTGGGTGTCTGTATTTAAAAAACAACTTGTTATAGTCTAATTTATCCATTCCTCTGATCATCTTTTAAGCCTGTATTAAGTCAACACGAATTCTTCTCTCTTCGAGACACTGTAGGTCAGTTTTTCTGAGCCGTTCCTCATAACTGTAATTCTGGAATCCCACTATCATCTTTGTCGCTCTTTTTTGTATTCTTTCCAGCATGTTTATATCCCCTCTATGATAAGGACTCCACACCTGTACATAGTACTCCAATCTAGGTCTAACTAAAGCTTTATACAGTTTGACGATCACTTCCTTGCTCCTATGTTTAATAATTCTTTTTATCATACCTAACATTTCATTAGCCTTTTTCACTGCTACCTTAACTTGCTCCCTAACCTTTCCTGTATGATCTATTATAACCCCTAGGTCCCTTTCCTTATCTATCTTTCTAATATTGTTTTCTCCCATTCTGTAATTATGTTCCATATTGGATCTACCCATGTGGATGACTGTACATTTATCTACATTAAACTCCATTTGCCAGCTTACAGACCATCCTCGAATTGTATCTAAATCCGACATCAATATATCCACTTCCGCTTTAGATGAAACACTACTGCATAGTTTTGTGTCATCAGCAAATTTTGCAATCATGGATCCCATATGCTACCAATGTCAAAACTGAACACCTACATCACATGAAAAACGCTACATCTAACAGCAGAAATGAAATGCCTGTGAAAAATATTGGGCGTAACAATGAGAGACATGATCAGAAATGATGAAATCAGAAGACTAGTAGGAACAACACCAGTATTAGACTACAGTAAAATACATCAACTAAAATGGTTTGGCCACGTAACAAGACTACCACCACATAGCACACCCCACCCCACCCCCTTCCCAACAAGCAATGCTATTTAGATACAACGGGTTCAAAGCCAAATGCAGACCACGAAAAAGGTGGCTTACAGAAATTATCAAAGGTGGCAAATGCCACTGTGCCTGAGGCAAATAGACGGACTCGTTCTAGAGATCTCCTTATGATCTGACGCTTAAAGGCACACAGACGGGCTAGTTCTAGAGATCTCTTCATGACCTGACGCTGAAAGGCACACAGACGGGGTAGTTCTAGAGATCTCCCCATAACCTGACGCTGAAAGGCATATAGAGGGGCTCGTTCTAGAGATATCCCCATAACCTGACGCTGAAACACATATAGAGGGGCTCGTTCTAGAGGTCTCCCCACAACCTGCCTCTGAAAGTCATACATACGGGCTCATTCTAGAGGTCACCCCATAACCGGACTCTAAAAAGCATAACAGGATAAGCGAAAAACACGGACGAAGCCAGTGACCCAAATAAAACAAAGAAACAGACTTACAGAACCAGAGAAATAAAAGGCCCAAAATGTACTTAGGAAAAAAATAACAGGATAAATAACTTCCCACGCAAAGACAACGGACGAGGGTTGACCTAGAGGGATAGCAACATCATCATGTTAAGTGAACTACTACAACAATCACTAAAGCAATAACTCATAAAGTGTTTCCTTGCAGGTTTCCTGTAAAGAAAGCCAGCTGACTTTCTGGTCCATGATGAACTGCCACATTCCCTGCCAATACTTTGTATGGGGAAAAAGGGAAGCAATGGGGATAATCAGATGTAACGAGAAAAGTCATTAATGGGCACGGACAGAAAATCACACAATTAATTGTTTAAATACCCTTAAAATTAATTGCTACAGGAACGGCATGACATGTTGACAAAAGTCATTAAATTCTTCTTCTTCTTCTTATTTTGTCCTACTGTCTTTGCCATACGGTGTCGCAGAGGCGGAATACGTAGATTTCTTGTTATTCCCAAGTGGGAGGCTTGTGCTGTCGTTAGGTGTAACTTCCTGAAAGTGTCAGAGACACCCTAGATCCACCGACGTCGAGGTCTGCTCCTTGCTTGTAAACCGGAGACCTGCATATGATGTGCTCTTGAAGCAGGATTGTTATAATACAATCTAACTAAATGACCAAACCACTTGATTTGTTTGGTGTCAATGTAGGCACTAAAACTGGGTTTGTCCAAAACCCCCTACAGATAAAAGACCAAAGCACAACAATGTGCAGAAGTCGTGACATAGACAACAGACATCCGTGACAAGTTTTCTGTCAGCGATCTTTCAATTCATACCAACATCTATGTTCTTACCTAGTCAGAACGTATTCATAACTAAACGTGTTTAGTTTAATTTAAACTAGTCTATATTTCATCAAAGTCGTCGTTGACGATGCCTTATCACTGTGCTGCTCCAAGCTGTCGTAGTAATTATACAAATGGCCCACGTGTTTCGGATTTTAAGTTCTCAGACGATGCACTGTTTCGAAAAGATTTTAAGCAGAGAAAACTTCACTTTAGCTGATAATGCCAGAATGAGTAAAATGTTTTAACATTTTTATTTAGTAAATTAATTTTAAAGTAATTATAAAACAGTGATATCTACTTGAGTGGGAAATCAACGGATAGTTCTATACAATTAGCTGTGACATGAAAATAATAAACAAGAGGAAAATATGAACGGGTCCAGCAACGAAATAGGGGATAGATTAATCCAAATCTCTGAAGGGTACAAGCTTTGTGTATGCAACGTTTGTTTAAATTTTTTAGGAAGAAGGCTTATGGCACCCCAGAACATTTGCATGTTGTATAGATTAGCAAATGAAAAATAGATTTAGGAAAAATGTCAGTAAGATAATGATTGTGCACAATAAGAAAGGTAGACCTTTGTATGAAGAAAATAAAGTGGGAAGTGGTTGGTTAGACTAAAAACAGATATAGAAAATTATATTTGATGATGAAGATATTTCAAAAAAAGTGGGCAGAATATGTCAGTGAATTATTCCATGAAAACAAAGTCCACAAGTCCAAGGTACAGAATAATGAAGGACCAGAAATACTAAAATCAGAGGTGGAGAAAACAAAGAATTTTCAGGGATATGATGACACAGTGACCTGATAGATATTGATATAGACAACACCAGAAGTAAAGAAAATGGATAAGAGATCAACATTAGAAAAGTAATTTTTATTCGTCCTTAATATATGATGCTGCTGAGATGTGGACAATGAATAAACAGTTGAAGGGGAGAATTAATGCGTTTGACCACCAGAGACAGAGAACGTTGGAGATCCATTGCAGCCGACCTTCTTAAATAAGTTTTGTAACTGGCTGGACAAATGGATGGCCAGCAAGTATACAGCAGGAGTTATGACTAGAGAAACATTAAATTCTTTAAGACACACAACACATTCTGTATTAAAGCTAACATCCTATTGTGCAAAAGAATTGGGATTTTCATATATTTTAACAGGAAATATTCAAACGTAGTTTTGAACAGTTTCGCCAACTTGCTGGCGCGCAGTACTTAATTTCTTATCAACAGATCTTTGAAATGGAAAGCAAACTTCACTTGCAGAGTATTAACCCTCTGAAAATAAATTTAGCAAAGTATGGGGAATATCATGTTGATGTAGATAACAAAAATAGTAAATAAAAGTATTTATAACATCGCAATAAAATATATATTTCTATATTCCGCTTTCAATTAAACAAGTCCCAAGGCAACGATAAGCATCGAAATAAAATATCCTTTTCCAATATTTCTCTTTCAATGAAACAATTTCTAAGGCTACCATACCGTTCAATGCGCTTCGCGTACCCATTGTAAATAAGGCCTACCCTCCGTGACATCATGACATGGTGCTTAGGCTTTCTATGTAGGGGGTATTGGTTTTTCCCCACTGTCTGCCTCAGCGTGGTATTGCGGATTCGGTCACGGATTGTCTTTCCGGCTGCATTTCTCCCACAGCGCATCTCAGATCTCTGGATCTTACTCTTATGTGTTTCTAGTAAGGACCAAGATTGACGTTGGTAACACAGTTTAGGAATGGATATGGAAAGAAACTGCTCCAATATTTTTTGTGTAATAACTCACAAAATGAATTGCTACAGAAACCACTGAAGCAAGAGTTCGGCAAGTGTTTTCATGCATGTCTCCTTTTAAGAGAGCCAGCTGGAGTGTTGGTCTTATGCTTAATGATGTTCGTCCATCAGAAGAGATGAAGACCACTCTCTTTGTTCAGCCGCATGGACAGTCTATTCTCTTGCTGTGTCCACTGAAATGGGTGACCTGCACTGTGATTTGGATTAAAGTGAGGATTAAACTGCGTCTTTTGTCAACCTCCCTCTCTGGTCCTGAGCTACATTTGGCCAGTGGCAAGATATTTATCGAGACTACTGGAGATAGCATAGGATGCAGATTTTCCCTCAGGGTTTACTCCCAAAGTCTGTCCCGTAAACAGGTATCCCGCAAGGCAGCGGAGGACGGGGGGAAATGACATCTAACGGTGTGTGTCGTGCCTTTTCCATAATCACAAGAGGACGTAGGGACATCACTCATCGTGTGAGTGAGTCTGGCATCTCTTCCCGGCTGTGTTCAGTTCATTATAGTACTGTCTAAATTTCTCACACGCCAATTTCGTGAAGTTCAGCTGCGTGAACTAGGCCGTGAAATACGACACAGGCTTAAGCGTAGTGCCATTCATATAGCCGATGTCCAGACCAGGATAATCGGACGGAAGAAATCACAAAAATGGAACTAATTAGCCAGTCCAAACGGAAAACAACACCACGTTTCCGTGAATACAAGTATAAGTCGTCGACTAGTGTGAATTCCAGGCAAATCATAGTCTGACGGCATCCATAATGAACCAAAACAGTAGAGCAATGTAGACCAGCAGCCAGTTACGGCGCTATCTTTGTTGTGAATGCTTAATATAGAGCAACAAATATACAAAACAAGAAACCACGTGTAATATCTAAAATGTCAAGCTAAATGGAGGACATACACAAATAGAAGAACAGTATTAGAAAGCCGGGCATTGCTAATTATAGGGTGTATCCAGAATAAAGTAATTCACGAACGTAAAAGGTGCGATACAGATTGTGGAAAGACCGATGCGAGAAAACTGAAGACCTAGAAAGAACAGATACATTTGAACAAGTACATACGAACGTAAAAGAATACTTTAGTAAAGAAAAGGACATACACAATCATAGATGATTTAATGATAAAAATAGATCTAGAAAGCATAAAAGAAGATTGAGATTTTCTATGAAACTGTATGAGGCTGGGGTCTGAATAAGGCTAGAAAACGCTTAAATGACATGTTTTTGATAAAAGAAAGAGTACATAAAAGGGAGCTCAGTGATCTCGAGGTAAGTTGTCCGCCTCGGGAGGAGGAGATTGCGAGTTCGAATCACGGTGGAGACCGGGATTTTTTGTCACGTGGATCTTCAGGTAAAAATTCCTCTGATCTCTTGGTAGTGAGATCGGACTCCCGTGTTCAGTGCCCGGACAACATTTTAAGTTAAAAATCTACCTAAATTATTTGTACCTTCCCCTAAGCCTAGTAAGCCGAATGAAGCTGTAAAAATATTACCTACTACGTAAAGTCGAAGCATTCGGCTACCTGTTTGAATACCAGGATTCCAAGTATTCCAATTACATGTAACCGAAGAAAAGTTTAATAAGGAATTTGGCTCAAGCTCGAAAAACAAATCACCAGGGATATATGAGACGTCTATTGAGCTGAGCTTCTTAAAACAGCGAGAGAGATTTCACACAATTTACTTTTTAAGCATGTTAATGCTATTTGCCACAATAGAATATGGCAAGGGAACACATAACTTACATAATAATTAAATCACGCAATCAAAGATCATTGCTTCTCTTGGCCAGTGAGAACATCCCACGAGCATACACGATTCTGGGATGTTCTTTCTGCCTCTCTTCAGGTGTAAAAATGTAATCTTTGTTCTTTCTCACATCCTCTTCTCCGTGTATTTTTGGGTCTACCTGTCTTTCTCTTCCCCTGAGGATTTCATGTAAGAGCCTGCATTACTATGACTTTATCAGCGTATGCCCAATCTAGCCCATTTTCTATGTTCAAGTTCTTGTTCCAGTGGCTGTTGTTAGCTCCTTTTCCATAGGTCCTCATTTCTTATCATGTGCTGCCACTTTAAGCCCATTATCTTCGTAGGCATCTGTTAATGATGTCCTGGAGTATTTGTTGTAAGGCCTTGGTCACTTTGCAGGTCTCCTCTAACTTTGGTCTTGATTTCTCTCGGTCTCCATTTATCGTTTAGTGCCAGGAATGAGACTCTTACCTTTTCAATTTTGGCCATTACATCTGCATCAATTATAATTCCTTTCTTCAACAATTTAATGCATTTAAATGCGATGGGGCTAATTCCGAACGATAAGCTTAATGCTACACGCTACCGAAGACAATTAAAAAGAGAATTGATGGAAAAATAGAGGAGATGCTAAAAGATAGCTAGTCTGAATTTTGCAAGGCCAGAATTACAAGGGATCATTGCGGTTTCTTGCAAAAATAATGATTGCTTAAGGATGACCACTATTATATCTACTTCTTCTTCTTCTTCTTCTTCTTCTTCTGCGTTCGGGTTTTTATGATCATGTTAAATCTTCAGTCCTATTGCCAGGATGAAGTCCACAGTCCAGGTCTGAGCGGTGACCCCATAGTTTTTGCCTCAAGTTCTGCTCCATCCGGTCAGGTCTGGCATCTTAGTTCTTCGTAGGCCGGGCATTCTTGAAGTACGTGTTCAGAGGTCTGGACTCCTGTCCCCCATGGACATTCATTTGTTTGGTAGATTTTGAGCCGATATAGGTGGCCCAGTAGCCTGCTGTGACCCGTTCTCATGAGGAAGATTGCAGTTTGCTGGTATCTTTGTAGCTGGTGGATTGGGTCTGGACTATTACTCTGTCACATTTCTTTCTCCCATTTTATGTAACACTGGCTGCGAATAATGGTTTTGGCCTCCTTATATGGCACTTTATGGGTGTATTGTTCCCTTTTTCCACTTGCTTTGGATAGAGCATCGGCTCTCTCGTTTCCCATAATTCCACAATGAAAGGGGAAACATTGTAATGTGATCTTTGAGATCTTTTATATAGCATTTAGCTCTGTTCTGATTGTATGTGTTATGTCCTCATTTGTTGAATTCTTTACCGATTAGAGTAGTGCTTTACAGTTTGTGAAGATCACTTTCTTCGCGTGTGTTTGAGCTTCCAATTTGGTGACAATTTTCCGTGCTTGTAGAAGTGCCATTAATTCTACCCTCAGGCTAGAATACATTTTCCCTGTTGAAGACATGGGTTATCTTTCCGTTATTTTGTCTTATAAAGATGCCTCAATCACCATTTTATGCGCTCCTTCTGCAGATCCATCTATGTACACATGTGCCCATTCTTTGGGACTGTATTTGTCTTCAATCATCTCTTGAGTCTTGGCTCTTAGGTGGGGGTGGTCTGATGATCTTTCTTTTCTATTCCGGGCACCTCTGTGTTAATTGAAATTGTATCTAGATAGTGGTTTGACTCCTCATAGCCCGACAGCATTTCAATGTATGTGCTTTTACCTGGGAGGAGGTCTCTGTGACAACTATGTATTTGTTGTGATGTGTGTAGGAAGTTAGTCCTCTTCAACCTTTTTGTTCTCCTGGATTTTGGTGTTTGGCCTGTATGGAATGGTTTGACCTGCATGGAATGGTTTGGCCTGCATGGGATGGTTTGGCCTGCATGGAATGGTTTGGCCTGCATGGAATGGTTTGACCTGCATGGGATGGTTTGGCCTGCATGAGATGGTTTGGCGTGTAAGGGTTGGTATGGCCTGCATGGGATGGTTTGACCTGCATGGGATGGTGTGGCATACGCGCAACTTCTGGCTCTGCACGAGCACCTTCTCTTCTCGTCTATTTTGCAGGGATCTGAGTTTGGTGTGTTTTTCCATTGCCTGGATTGGGGTACTTTCAATTCTTCTGTAATTAATCGGAGGCCTGCGTATTGTACTTTGGTTATGCGATCTGGATTTGTTTTGGACGCTGTGTCCCAGACTGACATGCCGTATTCCAGAACTGGCCAGACTGTCCCTGTATAGACGTTTTTGAAAATGCGACTGTTTGCTCGCCAGCTTGTGCCTGTCAACTTCTTCATTAGGGAGAGCTTTCTTGTTGCTCTCTGTACTATGGTGTTCACGTGTAGCTTCCAGGTGAGCCTTCTGTGTAGCTTCACGCCAAGATATGTAGGGTTTTCTTCATATGTGATTTCCCTTTCTTGTAGTTTTAGTTTGAATGTTTCTTCCCGGTTGGATAACGAGAAGCATGTTACTCCGGTCTTTGGGGAATTTATTTGAACGCCCCAGTCTGACGCCAATGTTCCTATGATATTTAGTGCTCCCTGCATCTTGTGTTTATCAGTGAGCAGGTTTTCTGCAGCACACCATGTTGCAATATCATCTGCATGGAGAGCTTAGGAATTGTCTCCACTATGTCACAGATGAAAATGATGAAAAGGGTAAGTGATATGACTCCTCCTTGTGACACTCCTTGCTGGAGAGTGACATGATGGCCCAGAATCCCATCTAGCTTCCCTCTTGCTGTTCGACAGCGGAGGAAATCACGATCCAACTGAACATTCTCCCTTCCACTTGATTTTTAAGCATCTTGATGAGAAGTCCGACTTTCCTACCTTGTCGAATGTTTTTGTTAGGTCTAGAAAGACTGCTATTACTTTTTCCTTGTTTTGGAATGCGTCTTCCACATCCTGTGCCAGGCAGAATAGCTGGTCATCTGTGCTTCGATGTTTTCCTATATGGCGACTGCGAGTGATTTAGTATACAGTTTTTTTCCAGGTGTGTCATTTGTCTCGTATTGACTACTTTCCCCATGACCGAGTTCATCTACTGTATTCACTACAAGAAAGCTTTTGATTGAGTCCTCGGAACAAACTTTTTAAGATGTACAGGTAAAGAAAGACGTATCATTAGTTTAATCTAGAAATTTGTATGAAAATCAAAATGAGATTATTTTAATCGAAGAAGAACTAATAGATCTAGTTTCAATAAGACAGGGGATACAACAAGGTTGATGGCTCTCATTGAATCTCTTTAACAAATATTCTGAGATGATACTGATAAAAAGAATTATTTGGAGTTGTAATAGGGGTGTCGAAGTAAATGATATGAAAGTTATTGCTCTAAAATATGGCCAATTGCACTGTATGGAACTGAACCATGGATTCCAACAAAGAAGGACGAAAAGAACTTGGAAGTGTTTAAAACGGGGTGCTGTTGTAGAATGCAACGAGTGAGTTAGACAGAAAGAAGGTCCAATGACATTCTCCTCATTGAGGTAGGCGCACAACGACAAATATTGAAATTGATACAGAAACAAAGATTATGCGATATGAACGTTTCCTACAGAATATTGTAGAGGATGGGATCCAAGGGAAAAGAAGAATTGGGTCACCAAGACTCAGCGTCACATCTCAGGCATGAACAGAAACATCGAATTAGGAGCCATTGCTGAAATTGCAGAGGGCATGGGCAAACGGAGAGACATACACAGAAAACTCTGCAACCACATGACTGATCAACCAGATGATCATGATGAATGAAAGCAAACAATAGACAATAAGACGAGAAATGGCATACAAATGATTATTTTATAAGTGTTCAGTGTTCACTTGGGGGAGCTTTTGGGTTTTTATAACTAGGGGAGATGACTATTGTTGAATAAATTAGTAATAGTAATAATAGTTGCCCATGATAAGAAAAGATTACGACAGCGTCAGACCTGTGCTGTGAGATGTGGTCTGGTGTGACTGTAAAGTTCAATCCTGGCACGGCATACTCTGCTGCATTTGAACTCACATATGAGGAATCAACTGTGGGGTCTACATGTATTTTTTTTCTTCGGGAGACTCGCTTTCTCTGAGCCTCGCAAAAATATTTCGCTTGGCGATCTGAGTACCTTTCAGGCGCACACATGCATCCGAGCACTGGTTTATGCGTCCTGCTATCGCCCAATGGACTACGGTCTGGGATGGAAAATGGCGCGCCTCCGCCAGTAGAAACTAGTGAGGCAAACATCTAAGCAACAACAACATTTCAGGATGTTAGTGCGCCAGATGGAATAATTTTGTGCAAGCATCTGCCAGGAGGTGACATCAACGTTGAAACTCTTCAGAGACATTTTTTAGAAATCTCAGTAGCATTTAAATAAATTACAGCTGAATCAAAGACCAAAACAATCGATAGACCACCAGCCATATTTAGATTCACAAAACCACCAAGCCATCATTGAATAAAAATAAATTAAAAAACAACAACTCACTCTGATACATCAAATAACGCTAGTATTATTGTTCATTATGAACCGACGCTGCAGTTTCTACAAACAAACATGGCGACTACTGTGTATTGTACACTTAACCTTATCGAACTTTGTCAAATAGAACATGCATGACAAATGAACTTTTCACAGTTTCACTCGACTGGGATCAGTGACGTACACTATCTCAGTTAAAGTACGATTCAATCGAACTACATGTGTTCGGTCTGTTGCTAAGCTACGACGTTTCGGGTTATGCAATAACATTTAGTATGACAGAATTTCAGCTGCATGCTTAGCTTTCGTTTAATGATGAGTTTACATCGGACCGATATAAACGAATCTAGTTAATTCTTAAACTTCTAGCGTCCTGCACGGAATTGACACGTCAAGAGTTCAGAAATAACTTATTAACTGATTAGTACGACATGCATGGAGGTGCAGAGTGGCATATTCTACCCATCAAAATAAGAGACCCTGGCAGAAATCTTTGGATTGACACATGAAACGCGACTTTCGATCGCGCCCCCATTCTTGGTCTAACAGCTCAAATGTGACTTCCGAATGGGCCTAAATTCTTGTTCTAACGCTCAAATGTGACTGCCGAATGAATCTAAATTCTTGGTCTAACGCTCAAATGTGACTTCCGAACGGGCCTAAATTCTTGGTTTAACTAACAGATCAAATGTGACTTCCGAACGGGCCTAAATTCTTGGTTTAACAGCTGAAATGGGACTTCCGAAGGCACATCCATTCCTGGTCTGGCACATTAAACGTGACTTCCGAATGTGCCTCGATTCTTGCTCTAGCTGCCTAGCACATCAGACGTGACTTCCGAATGTACCTCAATTCTTGGTCTAGCTGCCTAGCACATCAGACGTGACTTCCGAATGTGCCTCGATTCTTGGTCTAGCTACCTAGCACATCAGACGTGACTTCCGAATGTGCCTCGATTCTTGGTCTAGCTGCCTAGCACATCAGACGTGACTTCCGAATGTGCCTCGATTCTTAGTCTAGCTGTATAGCAAATCAGACGTAACTTCAGAATGCGCCTCGATTCTTGGTCTAGCTGCCTAGCACATCAGACATGATTTCCTAACGTGTCCTCATTCTTTGGCCTAACACCGCAAAAGCGAATTCTGAACGTATCTCCATTCCAAAGTTAAACATGTCTCTTCCTATTGACACAACTGATCAGCTCTACTTATGAAACATGGAAAATGCACCAGAGGACATGAATTTGTTATTTATATTCTCGTAAAATTTAGAAACCAACTGACCATCGTATTGGGGAAAACATGTTGAAATTGATGTGGACTTTAGCTTGTTGATAAACAGGTCTCTCTTGTTGAGAAACAGCAGGAAGTCAGTTCTGTCCAGAAACTGACTGTGACTGACTTCATTAAACGCCTGCAGACTGTCCTGGAGACTGTTCTGTGGATGAAAAGCATACATCAATTCTCAGTTCGTGAGGGGGTACAAACAACCATAGCCGCTCACAGTACAATGTATGTTGTGGTACAAACAACTATAGCCGCTCACAGTACAATGTATGTTGTGGTACAAACAACCATAGCCGCTCACAGTACAATGTATGTTGTGGTACAAACAACCATAGCCGCTCACAGTACAATGTATTTTGTGGTACAAACAACCAGAGCCGCTCACAGTACAATGTATTTTGTGGTACAAACAACCAGAGCCGCTCACAGTACAATGTATGTTGTGGTACAAACAACCAGAGCCGCTCACAGTACAATGTATGTTGTGGTACAAACAACCAGAGCCGCTCACAGCACAATGTATGTTGTGGTACAAGCAACCATAGCCGCTCACAGTACAATGTATGTTGTGGTACAAACAACCAGAGCCGCTCACATCAAAATGTATGTGGCGGTACACACAACCAGAACCGCTCACAGCACAATGTATGTGGCGGTACACACAACCAGAACCGCTCACAGCACAATGTATTTCGTGGTACAAACAACCAGAGCCGCTCACAGCACAATGAATGTGGTGTACACTCAATCTCAGACGCTCACAGCACAATATATGTGGTGGTACGACTGTGAACTACGACTTAACGCATTCCGTTCTCTGAACAACATCCTGCTTCTTGCTTAATCCTGTTCAGTGCTTTGTAGAGGCAGCTTGAGAATGAACACAGAAGAAGAAGAAGAAAAAAAAGAAGAAAAAAGAAGAAGAAAAAGAAGAAGAAAGAGAAGAAGAAGAAGAAGAAGAAGAAGAAGAAGAAGAAAAAGAAGAAGAAGAAGAAGAATAGTACTAATCTATAAATAATAGTTTTGTTAATTGACAAACAAAGACTGAACATCTAAATGTTATGTTATTAAACACCATCATTCGATAAATGATGGCTTAAAGAAAATAAACAAATCCACAGAGTGAATGTTCATTTAGAAATGTGCTAGAGTCGATTTGATTGTTAAAATACACATTAAAAAACGCCTTTAAAACATAACATCCCCCCCCCCCCCCCCCCACAGATACGGCTGAGTTTATACCCATGAGGTATTCACAGATACAGCTTATACCCATGAGGTATAGATTGATACAGCCAAGTATATAGTCGAGATATACATATATATATCCACATTAATACCCGTAGATATATACAGCCAAGTTTATAGCCAAGATATACACAGATACAGCCAAGTTGATACACGTGAGGTATAGAAAGATACAGTCAAGTTTATACCCGTGAAGAATTACATTAAAAAATTTTTTTTACGTGTTTGCCTCACTTCTTTCTCCTGGCGGAGGCGCGCCTATTCCACCCCAGACCGTAGTCAATTGAGCGATATTAAGACGCATAAACCAGTGCTTGGATGTGTGTGTGCATCTGTATGTACCTATGCTAAGTTTGTGCATTCTCAGAGACCAGCCAAACCAAAGTGCAATGGAAGGGCCTCACCCTGAAGGCGCGTGTGAAAGTTGTGCAAGAGTGTGATTGTTGGACAGAGTCAAATGAAATAAGAGTGTGATTGTTGGACAGAGTCAAATGAAACAAGAGTGTGATTGTTGGACAGAGTCAAATGAAACAAGAGTGTGATTGTTGGACAGAGTCAAATGAAACAAGAGTGTGATTGTTGGACAGAGTCAAATGAAACAAGAGTGTGATTGTTGGACAGAGTCAAATGAAGCAAGAGTGTGATTGTTGGACAGAGTAACATGAAACAAGAGTGTGATTGTTGGACAGAGTCAAATGAAACAAGAGTGTGATTGTTGGACAGAGTCAAATGAAACAAGAGTGTGATTGTTGGACAGAGTCAAATGAAACAAGAGTGCGTGGAAAGAAGAAGAGGGGCGTTAGTTACTCCGTGAAGTATAGATGGATACAGGTAAGTTTATACCTGGGAAGTATAGATGGATACAGGTAAGTTTATACCTGGGAAGTATAGATGGATACAGGTAAGTTTATATGATATCTTTATACATATATATATATATATATATAATTTTTAAAGCTACTGGTACTGAGTTCTTGACCAATTTTCTTTGCTTACTGAGTTTCAGTGGCTTTCACATTTTTAGTATTTCACATTGTTAGTTTATCACATTGTTAGTTTATTACATTGTTAGTCTATCACATTGTTAGTCTATTACATTGTTAGTCTTTCACATTGTTAGTTTATCACATTGTTAGTCTATCACATTGTTAGTCTATCACGTTGTTAGTTTATCACATTGTTAGTCTATCACATTGTTTAGTCTATCATTTTGTTAGTCTATCACATTATTAGTTTATCACATTGTTAGTGTATCACATTGTTAGTCTATCACGTTGTTAGTTTATCACATTGTTAGTCTATCACATTGTTAGTCTATCACATTGTTAGTCTATCACATTGTTAGTCTATCACATTGTTAGTCTATCACATTGCTAGTCTCCCATTGTTAGAATACCACTTTTATCGGCCTATTCCTACCAGTGTCAGACGGAATCGCTATTCAAGGCACAGGAAAAGCAAAACTGTTACGCATGAAACGAAATGTCCCATAATCCCATAATATAAGAATTTACGACATTACCAGCAATGCTCGTGAAAAAACATTTTCGTGTCAATCAAACTATACATCATGAAAGATAAAAAGGGCAAAAGCTGTTGAACAATTATAGGATCTCCTTATTTCTGCCACCCATGAACATCTCACTCAACCCTCTCTATCCCCCACACTCTGCATAATAATGTATAATTTTGACTTGAGAATACAAGAATATTTTTTCCTATTCACCCTGTTATAAAAATATAGACGGTCATTGATTTTTCGAGCAATGATGCAAGATCTTTTGGTCATTGATTTTTCGAGCAATGATGCAAGATCTTTTGGTCATTGATTTTTCGAGCAATGATGCAAGATCTTTTGGTCATTGATTTTTCAAGCAATGATGCAAGATCTTTTGGTAACATTCCTCGACTTATTAGAAAATGTCTGACATCTAAATAGATTCTTATTTATTTTTTAGTTTCTCTAATTTATTGTAAGTTTGTAAGGGTATCTAATTTATAGCAAATATATAAACTATCAGCATGATTGAGAATAAAAATGAAAAAGTTTGAAAAAAATCAACGAGGCAGTACATATGCCTCAGCCAGGTTTTCGACAGACAGAGACATGAGAGATCACATCCTTAACATGTGAAATATTATTGAATAGTGCAGAGAGTTGAATGTCGACTTACACATCTGCTTCATAGACAACACCAAGGCTTTCGACTGTGTGCGACAAGAGACGCTATGTAAAATCATGCCGGACATTGGGTGCACGACGCACCTGATTTGACTGATCGAATCATAGTATAAGGGACAGCAAGCAACGGTCAGAATATCCGGAGAGACATCGGACTGGTTCAATGTGAACAAGGAAGTAAGACAAGGATGCATACTTTCCCCTTATCTGTTCAATACCTATGAAGAAAACATAAATAGAAATGTCAAACAGGACAAAGAGTATGAAAAGTTCAACCCGATCATAGTCGACGGGAATGAAATAGCAGAACTAATATAAGCAAATAATATTGTTGTCCTCAACTGTGCAGCTGGAACCGATCTTGGTCAAACGACAAAGAAAGAGACAAAATCTATTTATAAACACCGACAAGACTAAGGCAATGAGCACATGACAAGTTAAAAACACACGTAAAGTTATCATAGAGAAGCAAAAAGTCCAGAGTTAAGAGTGTTTAATATCTCGGTTCGACGTTAAGCGATAACGGAGATTGTCAACAGTAAATAAAGAGAAGAATAGTCATGACACTCAGAGGCTAAATAATATGAACAACGGAGGGCAAAACACGTACATCTTTGACAAACAAAACATCCTGAGGACTTGCATCTTCCTGGTGACATCGAACGGATGCGAGACCATGGTCAACCACACACACCATGCGGAAGAATATTGAACCCTTAGAGCTAAAATGATACACGAGAATGCTCAAAATACTGTTGATAGCGGAAAGGTAAAACGCAGAAATCCTACAGGAGCTCGACATAAACCCAAACTGGCCAGTAAACAACGCTGTCTAGGAAATTAGCATATTGTGACCACATCAAACGCTACATTGGGTTAGGAAGAACCACACTGAGGATATGGTACCTGGCAGAAGATTAGGGGCAGACCAAAGAGTAGATGGACAATGGACATTACAGAGGCTCTGGGACATTACAGTGGGTCTGGTAAATTACAGTGCAGAGATGTCAGAGCTTGCTAGGGATCGAGCGTCTTACAGATCGGCTATCATGAGAGCGACGTTCTGTGGGTAAGATGGGTAGAGATCGAGCGTCTTACAGATCGGCTGTGATGGGAGTGACGTTCTGTGGGAGAGATGGCTAGGGATCGAGCGTCTTACAGAACGGCTGTGATGGGCGCGACGTTCTGTGGGTGAGATGGCAAGGGATCGAGCGTCTTACAGGTCCGCTGTCATGAGAGCAACGTTCTACAAAACGCATGCTACATGATGATTATGATGAGAATGATTAAATATACTAAAAAAACAGCGAACATAAAATGCACAACATATGACTTAGATCGATATTTTAAATCGAACTTCATTGAATGAACATTTCCAGTTTGTTCTCTATTGACGTTCTGTAGTTCAGCCTTGAATTATTTATGAAACTAAGAATACTCTCGTTTATTTTCAAACCTAATGACTATACATATTTAATAACTTGTCAGTCGCAGGTTCTATGGTCAAACTAGACTGATTGATGCAGTAATTGACATCGACAACTTCGGGTTTATTGGTCAATTTACTGACATGATGTTAAACTTTTAATCCAGCTTACTCTACCTTTGCTTTCTCAGTCAATTCGTCTTTCATTTCCACCTTTTAATATTATGTTGTTAAAAAGTTCTGTATTCTGAGATTTCACTTGCAAGTTACAATCTCTTATGTCCTTGTATACCTCAAATAAGTTTTGTAATTCATTCATCAGTTCTTAATTAATTTTGAATTCAACAGTAATTATGTCATCTAACATGTAATGTTCGCAATGCTAAAAGGGAATATGTTTTTACGAGTTGGAAAAGGTCAGTTTGAAGCTCAGGCACATCAACTGAGTCCCTAGACAATTTCTAGCATCTATATAGAGAATACCCACCACTGTGGGGTCCTCTTCCAGAAACTCGTCAAACCCCGACAGAGAGACGAAGAAAGCTACAGCCGTAACTTCATCGAAAAAATGAATCCACTTCTTGCGTAGACTTCTCTGTCCAGCCACATCTATCATCCTGTAGACATGATCAGTTTCATAACAGTAAACCCCACCAGTAGCAAGATTGCATAACAAGTAACCACTCTCACGCCAAGACTGGAGACAGGTAACCACTCTAACGCCACGACTGAAGACAAGTAACCACTCTCACGCTACCACTGAAGACAAGTAACCACTCTCACGCTACCACTGAAGACAAGTAACCACTCTCACGCTACCACTTAAGACAAGTAACCACTCTCACGCCACGTCTGAAGACATGTAACCACTCTCACACTACGACTGGAGACAGTTAACCACTCTCACGCCACGACTGAAGACAGGAAACCACTCTCACGCCACGACTGAAGACATGTAACCACTCTCACGGTACGACTGAAGACAAGTAACTACTCTCACGCTACGACTGAAGACAAGTAACTACTCTCACGCTACGACTGAAGACATGTAACCACTCTCACGGTACGACTGGAGACAAGTAACCACTCTCACGCTACGACTGAAGACAGTTGCCATGTAAGTTGTCAGTCACATCCTGAATAGTCAAGAACGTTTCCAGAAAGAAGGTGCCAGAAAAGTTTTGAACTTTTTACAAACAGCCTCTCGTGTGAACAAAACCTGGCATTATATCAACATTCTAGTCAATAATTGTGTTTCTTCACACTAGCTTTTTACTATTACGCACGTCTCTTTCTATCACCTCCATCTTCCACACAATATTCTATTTCCTCCACACGCAATCAGGCACACAGTAGACTTTTCTCTCTTATACACACTCAATCATGCACACAATACACTATTTTCTCTCATTCACACTCACTCATGAACCCTATACACTCTTCTCTCTCATACACACACAACATCATGCACACAATCAATTATTTTCTCATTCACACACTAAATAATCGACACCATCACTGGTTACAAAATAATATGGGCCTAACACCATATTTGCTATTCGCCGCACGTAGTGATGTGATCTTTTTTTTTTTTTTACTGATTCACTTTCATACACACAGACTCAATACATCTCTTATTTACATGCCCATTCATCCACACAAAACATTATTCTATCTTATAGACCTACCAAATCATCCACACAATACATTATTCTATCTTATAGACCTACCCAATCATCCACACAATACATTATTCTATCTTATAGACCTACCCAATCATCCACACAATACATTATTCTATCTTATAGACCTACCCAAACATCCACACAATACATTATTCTATCTTATAGACCTACCCAATCATCCACACAATACATTATTCTATCTTATAGACCTACCCAAACATCCACACAATACATTATTCTATCTTATAGACCTACCGAATCATCCACACAAAACATTATTCTATCTTATAGACCTACCCAATCATCCACACAATACATTATTCTATCTTATAGACCTACACAAGCATCCACACAATACATTATTCTATCTTATAGACCTACACAAGCATCCACACAATACATTATTCTATCTTATAGACCTACACAAGCATCCACACAATACATTATTCTATCTTATAGACCTACACAAGCATCCACACAATAATTTATTCTCTTTCACTCGAACAATAAATTATTCTTTGTCCTAACACCAAGTCATTCACACAATAACTTATTCTCTCTCTCTCTCTCTCTCTCTCTCTCTCTCTCTCTCTCTCTATATATATATATATATATATATATATATATATAAATATATATCTCTCACACACACACACAACATACACACATTCTTCACCACAAAAAAATATATTCTTTCGCGCGTTCTCTCTCTCTCATTCACTCACTCACTCACTCACACATACACACACGCACGTACGCACGCACGCACGCACGCACACACACACACACACTTAAACCCAATTTTCCATGCAATAATTGGTTCTTACACATACACAGACACCCATTCATAAAAAAAATCATTTATTTTTACACACACACCAATTCTTCGAGACAATAATTTATAATTCTCTCTCTCTCTCTCTCTCTCTCTCTCGCTTTCACTCTCCCCCTCCCACCCCCCGCCTCGTCTATCACCGAATCATCTACACACTTAATGAATCTCTTACACACACCCAATCTTCCACACAATAATTTACTCTCTCGCTCTCTCCTTTTCTCTCCCTACAAATCTTCCACACAATAATTGACTTTCGCTCTCACTCTCAGTCATTCACATAATACATTAATAATAAATAATTAATTAAAACTCGTATTTTCATATCTAAAAAAATAAATATTTAACTAAATTCAAGAAAAGACAATTGATGAATCCAAAGACACATACCGGTAAAGCAAGCTGTCGACCAGGAATTTGTGTTCTTGAACGCCCAAAGTCGGCCATCTGATGTGTAAGATATCCTGCACGCTGGCCAGGTAATCTGGGCTGCATATACGGCCAATGTGTAGCAGAAAGCTTTTGATAGACGATATGAGCAATACGTATGTTAATCTGGTCCAGTACTCGAAACGATCGGAATGTTCATTTTGTGCTGTCAATCTTTCTCTCTCTGTGTGTGTGTGTGTTAAATATATGTGCGCATCCTTTCGTTCCTGTGTGTGTGTTTGTGATTCTGTTTGCGTGATATTTGGACGTTCTTTTTGAACTGTCAATCTGAGTGTTGTTGTGAATGTGTGTATTTTCTTTCGTGTGTGTGTGTGTGTGTGTGTGTGTATTTATATTTGCGTGACTATGTATTTATTTTTTTGTGCTTCTGAGTTGGTGCATGTTAATGTGTGTGTGTTTTCGTGGATGTGTGCTTGTGTCTTTTCGTGTGTGTATGTGTGTTTTCCTGCGTTTGTGCGTGTTTGTATCTTTTTGTGTCTTGTGCGTCTTTTCGTATGTGTGTGTGTTTTCGTGTGTGTTTGTATCTCTTCGTGTGTGTGTGTCTTTTCGTATGTGTGACTTTTTTCTGCATATGTGTACGTGTGTCATTTCGTATATTCATGACTTTTCGTGTGTGTGTGTGTGTGGAGTGCTTGTCTTTTTGTGTGTAGGTGTGTTTGTTTATGTGTGTGTATCTTTCCATGTGTGTGTGTCATTTCGTATGTGTGTGTCTTTTCCCGTGTGTGTGTGTCGTTTTGTATGTGTTTGCCTTATCGTCTGCGTGTCTGGGCGTGAAAAAAAAAAAAGTGGCAAACGAGAAGAGAAAAGAAGATTCCTAATGATTTTGTGCAAGTTTCTGCAAGGAGATCAGCTCTGGTCGTGGTTACATGGAGCGGAACAGGATAGGCGAAGATACAAATAACAACTTAGAGATATGTTACAATTGTTATTTTAAACCCTTTTTTCACTTTCAGTCGTTTTCTGCTTTTGTCAAAGTATTGCTGCATAAGGTAATTGGGAATCGCTGTTGTGGTGTATCTTAGCAGAACCGTGAGCGACTGACAGAAGTGTGTTCACTAATGCGAACGATTGGTCGAGTAGATTTTAGTTTACCCCTTCTCATGGATAAGAGCTTTCCAAGGCGTTTGTCGATTAATTTGAACAGACAATACGATATTGCGTAATTAACACGTTTTTGGTCGAGCCATGAGTGTTACCCCAACAGATGACTAAATTTATAAATTACATTTAATAAATGTAACAAAATTTGAAGTTCACTGAGTGGGCGAAAGTCTGCTCGAGTTTCTTGATCTAACAGATAGATTAGAAAACAAACTGGTGAATTCCTTAATACACTCGCTTTCTCTCTCTCTCTCTCTCTATATATATATATATATATATATATATATATATATATATATATATATATCAACATCATGTAGCAAGCCCTTTGCAGTTTGTAGGAAACTATCTTTTGCCAGTCTTCCGGCCTGCGCCAAGGTCAAATCCAGCGTCTCCTTGATGTCATGAGTCCATCGTCTTCTCTGTCGGCCCTTGCTTCTCTTTCCAGTGACCATGCCTTCCATAACCGCTCTCCAGTCCGTTGTGTCGTTTGACATGTCCAAACAAACCTCAGTTTTCGGGTCATTACGTCATTTATAAGCCAATTCTCCTCCACATTCAGGTCTTGCCGGACGGATTTGTTTGTTTCTTTTTCTGTCCACGGGATTTTCAGGACTCTTCTGTAGCACTGTGTTTCACAAGCACCGATCTTCGCTCTTATTGCTTTTTTAATCGTGCATATTTCACATCCATAGGTTACCACAGGAAACATGCATATTCTTATGATCTTAGTTTTAGTTCTTTGTTTGTATTTTGCAATAGGTTCTGCATACTGCTTATCTTATGCATTGCCATAGTCAGTCGTCTTCTTACTTCTTTTGTACCAGTTCCATTGTTGTTCAGTATTGATCCCAGATATTCAAAATGTGCAACATTTTCAATCTCTTCGCCAGCTATCTCGATTTTAGGTAAGAGTTTTGTCTTATCAGTTGTCATTATATTTGTTTTCTTTGTATTCAGGTAAAGATTCCGGGCTTCACTATGTTTTATATATATATATATATATAATTCCTTAATCCAAACATTCATCTTTTTAACAAAGTAATTTTTGACTGAGAGCTGGCAGAGGAAGTCAGAGGACGGAGAGACCTCTAACAGAGCAATTATTGACTGAAAGCTTACAGGAGACGTCAGAGGACGGAGCGACCTTTTTAAAGGAGCAATTATTGACTGTCAATGACCGGAGACAATGCTCAGAACAATGATTGACCAGGCACGGACAGACGAAGTAAAAACAGTATTATGTATACTCACTACTCCGTGCTGGAAACCAGCTTGTCCGTCTCAAATTTGTGCCGCCTCTGAAAACAGTCTTGTATTCCTGGGTCGGCCCAAAGAGTCTGCATGTCATCAATATTGGGCACCTCCGGGTTGTAAACGTCCAAAGAAGATAATCGCTTGGTCAGCTCTGCTCTTGTCGTGGCTGGCAGACAGGAATATCATTTATATTTGATGTTCAGTCCATTTTGTCATGTCATACTAGTGTTGGAGATACGGTTTATGTCATGAGTTTTTGGCAAGTGTGGGAACTGGTTCAATTTTCGTTACCCTGACTTACCTATTACAAAAAGAGTCAGGTACCAATGTACATTTGAACAACGCACTGTGTCAGTCATAATGTTATGGGAAGAGTTCTTACTGTAACTAGTTTCAAGTAAACAAACAAGAAGTCCCAGAGCAGACAATGCTGACATGGATGAAGTGTTAGAGACTTCATTAATACAAGAACTTAGCTATTTTGTAAGGTGGGATGAACAGATCGCTCCTTCGTTGTTTTGCCTTTCTTAACTGTATGTGAGGAACCTATTCCAGGCTGAGTAGATTGGAGCATGTCATCAGTAGGAAGGGACACCGTGCTAAATGTGCCGTCCATGAGAGACACTACTACCTGTACCGTCCATGAGAGACACTACTACCTGTGCCGTCCATGAGAGACACTACTACCTGTGCCGTCCATGATAGACACTACTACCTGTGCCGTCCATGAGAGACACTACTACCTGTGCCGTCCATGAGAGACACTACTACCTGTTCCGTCCATGAGAGACACTACTACCTGTTCCGTCCGTGAGAGACACCACTACCTGTGCCGTTCATGAGAGACACTACTACCTGTGCCGTCCAGGAAGGACACTACTACCTGTGCCGTCCAGGAAGAACCCTACTACCTGTGCCGTCCGTGAGGGACACCACTACCTGTGCCGTCGATAAGCGACACCACTACCTGTGCCGTCCGTGAATGACACCACTACCTGTGCCGTTCGTAAGGGACACTACTACCTGTGCCGTCCGTAAGGGACACTACTACCTGTGCCGTCCGTAAGGGACACCACTACCTGTGCCGTTCGTAAGGGACACCACTACCTGTGCCGTCCGTAAGGGGCACCACTACCTGTGCCGACCGTGAATGACACCACTACCTGTGCCGTTCGTAAGGGACACTACTACCTGTGCCGTCCGTAAGGGACACCACTACCTGTGCCGTCAGTAAGGGACACCACTACCTGTGCCGTTCGTACGGGACACTACTACCTGTGCCATTCGTACAAGACACCGCTACCTGTACCGTCCAAGAAGGACACTAGTACCTGTACCGTTCGTACGGGACACTACTACCTGTGCCGTTCGTACGGGACACCGCTACCTGTACCGTCCGTGAGGGACACTGCTACCTGTGCCGTCCAGGAAGGACACTACTACCTGTGCCGTCAATGAAAGACACTACTACCTGTGCCGTCCATGAAAGACACTACTACATGTGCCGTCCATGAAAAACACTACTACCTGTGCCGTCCATGAAAGACACTACTACCTGTGCCGTCCAGGAAGGACACTACTACCTGTGCCGTCTAGAAAGGACACTACTACCTGTGCCGTCCATGAAAGACACTACTACCTGTGCCGTCCATGAAAGACACTACTACCTGTGCCGTCCGTGAATGACACCACTACTTGTGCCGTCCGTAAGGTACACTACTACCTGTACCGTTCGTACGGGACACTGCTACCTGTGCCGTCCAGGAAGGACACTACTACCTGTACCGTTCGTACGGGACACTACTGCGTGTGCCGTCCGTAAGCGACCCCACTACCTGTGCCGTCCGTGAATGACACTACTACCTGTGCCGTCCGTAAGGGACACCACTACCTGTGCCGTTCGTAAGGGACACCACTACCTGTGCCGTCCGTAAGGGGCACCACTACCTGTGCCGTCCGTGAATGACACCACTACCTGTGCCGTTCGTAAGGGACACTCCTACCTGTGCCGTCCGTAAGGGACACCACTACCTGTGCCGTCCGTAAGGGACACCACTACCTGTGCCGTCCGTACGGGAAACTACTACCTGTGCCATTCGTACGGGACACCGCTTCCTGTATCGTCCAAGAAGGACACTAGTACCTGTACCGTTCGTACGGGACACTACTACCTGTGCCGTTCGTACGGGACACCGCTACCTGTACCGTCCGTGAGGGACACTGCTACCTGTGCCGTCCAGGAAGGACGCTACTACCTGTGCCGTCCATGAAAGACACTACTACCTGTGCCGTCCATGAAAGACACTACTACATGTGCCGTCCATGAAAGACACTACTACCTGTGCCGTCCAGGAAGGACACTACTACCTGTGCCGTCTAGGAAGGACACTACTACCTGTGCCGTCCATGAAAGACACTACTACCTGTGCCGTCCAAGAAGGACACTACTACCTGTGCCGTCTAGGAAGGACACTACTACCTGTGCCGTCCATGAAAGACACTACTACCTGTGCCGTCCATGAAAGACACTACTACCTGTGCTGTCCGTGAATGACACCACTACTTGTGCCGTCCGTAAGGTACACTACTACCTGTACCGTTCGTACGGGACACAGCTACCTGTACCGTCCAGGAAGGACACTACTACCTGTACCGTTCGTACGGGACACTACTTCGTGTGCCGTCCGTAAGCGACACCACTACCTGTGCCGTCTATGAAAGACACTACTACCTGTGCCGTCCATGAGAGACACTACTACCTGTGCCGTCCAGGAAGGACACTACTACCTGTGCCGTCCAGGAAGAACCCTACTACCTGTGCCGTCCGTGAGGGACACCACTACCTGTGCCGTCGATAAGCGACACCACTACCTGTGCCGTCCGTAAGCGACACCACTACCTGTGCCGTCTGTGAATGACACCACTACCTGTGCCGTTCGTAAGGGACACTACTACCTGTGCCGTCCGTAAGGGACACTTCTACCTGTGCCGTCCGTAAGGGACACCACTACCTGTGCCGTTCATAAGGGACACTACTACCTGTGCCATTCGTACGGGACACCGCTACCTGTACCGTCCAAGAAGGACACTACTACCTGTGCCGTCCGTAAGGGGCACCACTACCTGTGCTGTCCGTGAATGACACCACTACCTGTGCCGTTCGTAAGGGACACTACTACCTGTGCCGTCCGTAAGGGACACCACTGCCTGTGCCGTCCGTAAGGGACACCACTACCTGTGCCGTTCGTACGGGACACTACTACCTGTGCCATTCGTACGGGACACCGCTACCTGTACCGTCCAAGAAGGACACTAGTACCTGTACCGTTCGTACGGGACACTACTACCTGTGCCGTTCGTACGGGACACCGCTACCTGTACCGTCCGTGAGGGACACTGCAACCTGTGCCGTCCAGGAAGGACACTACTACCTGTGCCGTCCATGAAAGACACTACTACCTGTGCCGTCCATGAAAGACACTACTACATGTGCCGTCCATGAAAGACACTACAACCTGTGCCGTCCATGAAAGACACTACTACTTGTGCCGTCCAGGAAGGACACTACTACCTGTGCCGTCTAGGAAGGACACTACTACATGTGCCGTCCATGAAAGACACTACAACCTGTGCCGTCCATGAAAGACACTACTACTTGTGCCGTCCAGGAAGGACACTACTACCTGTGCCGTCTAGGAAGGACACTACTACCTGTGCCGTCCATGAAAGACACTACTACCTGTGCCGTCCGTGAATGACACCACTACTTGTGCCGTCCGTAAGGTACACTACTACCTGTACCGTTCGTACGGGACACTGCTACCTGTACCGTCCAGGAAGGACACTACTACCTGTACCGTTCGTACGGGACACTACTACGTGTGCCGTCCGTAAGCGACACCACTACCTGTGCCGTCCGTGAATGACACTACTACCTGTGCCGTCCGTAAGGGACACCCCTACCTGTGCCGTTCGTAAGGCACACCACTACCTGTGCCGTCCGTACGGGACACCGCTACCTGTACCGTCCGTGAGGGACACTGCTACCTGTGCCGTCCAGGAAGGACACTACTACCTGTGCCGTCCATGAAAGACACTACTACCTGTGCCGTCCATTAAAGACACTACTACATGTGCCGTCCATGAAAGACACTACTACCTGTGCCGTCCAGGAAGGACACTACTACTTGTGCCGTCTAGGAAGGACACTACTACCTGTGCCGTCCATGAAAGACACTACTACCTGTGTCGTCCAGGAAGGACACTACTACCTGTGCCGTCTAGGAAGGACACTACTACCTGTGCCGTCCATGAAAGACACTACTACATGTGCCGTCCGTGAATGACACCACTACTTGTGCCGTCCGTAAGGTACACTACTACCTGTACCGTTCGTACGGGACACTGCTACCTGTACCGTCCAGGAAATCACTACTACCTGTGCCGTTCGTAAGGGACACTACTACCTGTGCCGTTCGTACGGGACACTACTACCTGTGCCGTTCGTACGGGACACCGCTACCTGTACCGTCCAGGAAGGACACTACTACCTGTACCGTTCGTACGGGACACTACTACGTGTGCCGTCCGTAAGCGACACCACTACCTGTGCCGTCCGTGAATGACACCACTACCTGTGCCGTCCGTAAGGGACACTACTACCTGTACCGTTCGTACGGGACACTACTACCTGTGCCGTCCGTGAGACACTACTACCTGTGCCGTCCATGAGGGACACTGCTACCTGTGCCGTCCAGGAAGAACACTGCTACCTGTGCCGTCCATATCGAACACCGCTACCTGTGCTGCCATGAGGGACACCACTATCTTTTATTTCCCTGGAATGGACACTGCTACCTATGTCATCCAGGAAATGAACACAACAAACTGTGGCGGGAGAAGCCAACGATAAAACCACTCTGACACTTGCGCGCTGGCACGACCAGCCAAATGAGCCTAACTATTTTTGAAAGTCTTTATTGCTCAAGTTACTCCGCCATTTTGAAACAAAATAAGTTCAGAAAACATTTTTGACTAGTTCAAATTCTCTCATATGAATCGATTATCAAGTTTTGGAGGACGAAGGATTAGGCCCACTGCAGGTAATAAGGAGCGGATACTCAATACAGTTTCGCATAAGTTTTGAAACGTCGATATGTCAAATAAAACTGCAGGAACTGTAATTACAATCGCACACAAATATTTGGCCCAGGCTTCACTCAAGCTGAGTAATAAATACAACAAGAATCATAATATTTTAATGAAGCAACAAATAAAATGAAGGACAAACACTTACAAGTAAAACATGTTAGATCTTTTTTCTCTTCCCTGTATAATGAGAAATAGAAAAATACAGAAATCCCACAGGAGCTCGATGTAGAACAGCACCTGCTGTAAACAACGTTCAGTCTAGGAAATTAACGTATTTCCGCCACATCAAACGTCACAATGGCACAGGAAGAACGGTACTGGAGGGCACGGTACCTAGCCACAGAGGCAGACCGAGGAGAAGATGGACCAGGGACATTATGGAGGATCTGGTTTTGACAGTGGCATAAGCGGGAGAGCTGACCTGGTATCGAGTGTCTTTTAGATCAACTCTCAAGAGAGGGATGCTCTGTAAAGGACTCCTACATGATGATGATGATGTTAAACGAATAATTGACTTGAGTACCCGAGTTGTCCGCAGGGGTCTTTGTGCATGACAAGAACAAGAACAGCACCACCGCCCCACAGAGATGATGTCTTAAGAATCCACTAAATGTATGCCATGGCATAACCGCATGCCATGGTTAGGTAGTTTGTTCAGAGTAGCTTAGGTGGCGCCTAAGAGGCTGCAGGTCTTCTTTGCTCTAGTGTTTGAGTCTATAAAGATGGATTCGCACATCGGTGGTTGACCACCCTCCCCGGTACTTATCCCAACAAAGCGGAGTAATAAGCTGCTCGAATCTAGCCAGCTAAGCAGGAGATCCTCCTCCTGGTTACATTCAGCTCACTCCAGAGCTAGGACCTCCACATGGGCATCAGTCCCTGTAGAATTACAGGTCGGCTAAGCTAGGACCTCCACATGGGCATCAGTCCCTGTAGAGTTACAGGTCGGCTAAGCTAGGACCTCCACATCGGCATCAGTCCCTGTAGAATTACAGGTCGGCTAAGCTAGGACCTCCACATGGGCATCAGTCCCTGTAGAGTTACAGGTCGGCTAAGACTAAGACGAAGACCATGGGTGTATGCGAGACTGTTAGACTCTTACCAGACATATGCTAGGTGTGGATGTAGTTGATTTCTCGTCTCATTCACACACTGCCATACAAGAAATAAATTAAAGCATAACACAAAATCACATAATTAGCACCCATTCACTTTACAAATCACATAAGAAACTAGAGATTCATCAAGAAATTACACATTAAGTTCAATCTCATGTCAAATTATGTATAGCCAGTTCATACATCTAGTTTTAGAAAGGATTCCTTCACCTGGACATATTTCCTCAGCTTTTTCGTCTGCTTCCTTGAACTTTTTAATCAGGGTCATCAATGAGACCCTAGGGTGCTTCTTCATGAATGCTTCAGCTAATTGCTGGAGAGAACATGGGATGTAGGGAGAATAAATATGGGATACATTTGTTGTTTAATGTGGCATGTTGACACTTTGTGTGCACAGACAGACAGACAGACAGAGAGAGAGAGAGAGAGAGCGAAGATATGAGTAAGAGAAAACGAGAGAGAGAGAGAGGAGAAGAGAAAGAGTGAATGAAGAATAAGAAAACAAGAAAGAGAGAGATAGAACGAGTGAGGAGTAAATAACAGAGACAGAGTGAAACGTGAGAGAGAGAGGAGTAAGAAAAAACGAGAGAGAGATAGGAGTAAGAGAAAACGAGAGGAGTAAGAGAAACGTGAGAGAGAGAAGAGAAAACGAGAGAGAGGAGTAAGAGAAAACGAGAGAGAGGAGTAAGAGAAACGTGAGAGAGAGAAGAGAAAACGAGAGAGAGGAGTAAGAGAAACGTGAGAGAGAGAAGAGAAAACGAGAGAGAGGAGTAAAAGAAAACGAGAGAGAGAGAGGAGAAAACGAGAGAGAGGAGTAAGAGAAACGTGAGAGAGAGAAGAGAAAACGAGAGAGGAGTAAGAGAAACGTGAGAGAGAGAAGAGAAAACGAGAGAGGGGAGTAAAAGAAAACGAGAGAGAGAGAGGAGTAAGAGAAACAGAAAGAGAGAATGAGGAATAAGAAAACGCGAGCGCGAGAGAGAAGTAAGATATAGCGAGAGAAAGAGAAAGAGGAGTAAGAGAAAGAGAAGGAGTTGGAGTGAGGAGTAAGAGGAAGAGAAAGAGAGAGAGTGAGTAAGAAAAAACGAGAGATGAGAGAGAGAGGAGTAAGAGAAACATAAAGAGAGAAAGAGAGCAGTAAGAAAGAGAGAGAGAGAGAAGAAAAAGAAACAGAAAGAGAGAGAGAGAGTGAGGAATAAGAAAACGCGAGAGCGAGAGAGAAGTAAGAAATAACGAGAGAGAGAGAGAGTGAAGTAAGAGAAACAGAAAGAGAGAGAGAAAGAAAAATAAGACAAACAGAAAGAATGTGAGAGAGAGTGAGTGAAGGATAGAGCAAGCGATTTTCTTTATATTCCAGTCTGTATATTGCATAAAAAACAGTTATGTTCATTTGCATGTTGAGTATCCAAGGGACAGAGGGGTTAGGGCGCCTGCCAAGCGCACATTAGGTTTGGATTCTCTGCTCGGTCCTGCACGCTCCATTCTACATCAATACTAGTCTAACATTTAGAGATGGCGAGGAAGCATGGCAGGTAGCTGGTCAACCTCACAAAAGTTGTGAGCCATTACAATACAGATTGTATCCCTGACGGAAGTCTCCACTATTAAACAACCTAGAACTTGAAAAGATTACAAGATTACAAGATTACAAAACTGCAATCCATGACCGATAGAAGAGACTGCAGAGCCCAGCTGCAGTCAGAGAAACTCCGAAGACTGACTAACCATCCAATGCACCAGAGACTAAACAATTTGGGAAATGGGAAACTAAAGAGGAGAAACTTTGCAGAAATAGCCAAAGCAAAGATGCACGAAGATCCCATAAACGCACTAACAACACCAAAACCCATCACTACTGTACGAAAACCTACCTGGAGGCAGGATATATTTCCAGAGGTGGTAGAAAATATACCAGGTATTGGAAACAAAAACTGCCAGACTGAAAAAGAAAGGAGAGATACTACCCTAAGCTTCATATCGAAAAGCTACCCAAGCATGGACTGGACCCATGCATACACCGACGGTTCTGTAACAAACACCACACAGAACGGAGGGGCAGGAGCATTCCTGAACCTACCAAATGGCAGACAAATAACACTGTCATTCGCTACTGGTAAGTACACAAGCAATTTCAGAGCGGAGACAGAGGCACTGAGGGCGGCAGTGGAAGAAATGGTGACACACAATGAAAATGAAAGCCATATAGTCCTGCTTACAGATGCTCTCGCCGTAGTCACAGCGCTAAAAAGCCAGAAAAACACTGAGCTTAATGACTTAAGAGCAGCACTCTGCAAACTGTGCCAGCAGTCCGCACCAAAAAGGGTAGTGGTACAGTGGGTCCCATCACACTGCAACATCCAAGGCAACGAGGAGGCAGACAGACTGGCAAAAGAAGGTGCAAGACTACCACAAACAGATACTAGTATGACGTACGAAGAGTCAAAACGGCTTATCAAAGCAAGATACATGACCAAATGGGAAACCGAACATACTGGTTACACCAAAAACGATGCCTATTACCAGTTGAACCAAAGAGAGCAGGTCGTTGTCTTCAGACTTCGCACTGGCCACAATAGACTGAGGTACCACCTATTCAACAAACTGAAGATAGGTGGTACCGACGAATGCCCGTGCGGTACTGGTAAAATGACCGCTGAACATCTGCTGCAGAACTGCCCGACATACGAGGATCAGAGAGAGCAGATGTGGCCATCACCAGTGGAACTGCAAGACAAGCTCTATGGCAGTGGCGACAGCCTCAGGATGACCGCCGCTTTTTTCGAAAAAATAATGGTTACTGTCTGACTGCGTACGCAGAAGAAGAAGAAGAAACAACCTTTCTCGCCTCGTCCATCCAACGTCTATAAACTTTTTTTATACCTTGCGCTCACTTTTATAACTGTCGTGAAGGTCAATTTGTAGTACCGCCCACTTCTTTTTCTTCTTTGCGTTCAGGATCTTTTGGTCATGCTTTATCTGCAGGCCAGTCGTCATGATGAAGTCTGTAGTCTTCACCAGGTCGGAGCGGCTGCCCCACAGCTTTTGTCTCAGCTCCGCACCCTCTGACCAGGTCTGGCATCTCATTTCCCTATAGATTGGTCATTCTTGTATAATATTCTCAGGGTTCTGGCATCCTGTTCCACATGGGCATTCACCAGTGTGCCAGATCTTCAGTCGGTACATATGTTCTAGTAGTCAGCAGTGTCCAGTTCTCAGGCGAAATAAGGTAGTTTGTTGATTTCTTTTGAGTTGGTGAATTGGGTCTGGTGTGCTGCTTATGTTTCTTTTTTTTTCTCTATTGGTTTATACACTGATTTCTGATGATGTTCTTGATTTCTCTGTATGGTACTTGATGATTAAATTGTGCCTTTATGCTGCCATATTTTGTCAGAGCGTCAGCTCTCTCGTTTCCCGTTATTTCGCAATGGGAGGGAAGCCACTGGAGCGCTATTGTTGAGGACCTCTAGTTTTCACAGTTCTGCTCTGATCTCTGATAACAGTTGTTCGTTGTTTGTTTGTTGTATTGCCTCTAATAGTACTGCGCAGTCTGTGAATACAGCTATTTTTGTTTGAGGTGTACCGCCCAATACAATCTAAATTGAAGAAAATTTCGCGATTTTCTGCTGTCTGTGTATTTGGATGTTTGTAATCGTCATGTAGCATGTCCTTTGCAGACCGTCGCTCCCATCACAGTCTGTCTGACAGAAACTCCATCTCTTGCCAAATCTCCAGCCTGCTCCAATCATGCCCAATCATTCCTTGATATCTTGGAGCCATCGCCTTCTTGGTCTGCCTCTGCATCTCTTCCCTAGCACCAAACCTTCCATTACTGTTTTCTCAAGACCGTTGTGTCTTTTGATATGGCAAAAGTATTTCCATTTTCTGTTAATGATGCAATTTATGAACCAGTTCTCCTCATCGCGAAACTTGTCGAATGTCTGCATTCTTCTCTTTTTTTGGTCCACAGTATCCTGAGTATCTTTCTACAGCATTTCATCTCAAATAACTCGACGTATGGATAACTGTCCATGTTTTACAGCACAGCACTATGTTGTCACAGGAAAAAAACCAACAGGTTCTCAAAATTTCACTGCTGTTGGTTTACTGATATTCTGCAACAGCATGCACTTATTATGCTACCGTCCACCATCATGATCATCATGTAGCATGTCCTTTATAGAACGTCAATCCTAATCACAGTCCGTCTGAAAGAAACTCGTCCCCTTGCAAAACTCTAGCCTCCGCCATAGTTATATTCAGGAATTCCTGGATATCTTGGTGCCATCGTCTACTTGTTCTACCCCATTTCCTCTTTTAATTGGCACGAAACCTTTCATCACTGTTCTCTCGAGACCGTTGTGACTCTTGATATGACCAAAATTTTTGCACTTTTTAGCCAAAATGGAATTGATAAACCAGTTCTCCTCTATGCTCAACTCTTACGGAATGTCTACATGTGTCTTTTTCTCTGTCCAGGGTATTCTGAGGATCTTTCTGTACCATTTTGACTCAAAGGATTCGATTCTTTGTCTGTAAGTTTTGGTAATCGTCCATGATTCGCAGCCATAAGCTGCCACATGAAAAACACAGGCTCTCAAGACTTTTACTTTTATCGTTTTGTTAGTGCTCTGTCATAATTTCTTCAGGCTGTTCAGTCTTTGCATTGACATGGCTAGTCTTCTTATGATTTCTTTCGAGCAGTCGCCATTTTTGTTAATTTTGGAGCCCAGATATTCAAAAAGTGTGACCTGATCTATTTCCTCACCGCCCACTGTAAATTTATACTCTGACATTATGTTTTGTCGGTGGTCATTATTTTTGTTTTATTTATGTTTATAAACAGGTTTTGATCTTTACTGTGTCCATTTACCGCGGAAATTAGCTGCTCTAGTCCTTCTGCACTTCTTGTAAGTATTACTGTGTCGTCTGCGTATCGTAACTCTGGAATCTCGTATCCGCCAATCGTAAATGTATTAAAACTTTCAATTTAGAAAGAGATGGGAACAAACTATAGAAGTTAGTCAGAGCCATGAATGACGAAATCCCATCAAACAAACAAATTACCATCAAGCAGGGCGACAACATGCTCACTGGAAAAAAAGCAGCAAACGCCGTTATCGAACATTATGCCAGAGCAAACCACATTGATGTCCCTGCAGATAGGCATAAATACATTAGTGAAGAGCAAAAGGGGCACGACAACATCAATACGGCACCAGAAGAGCATATGATGGCAAAACTAACAATGAATGAAATGGAAGAGGCCATGAGAACGTTAAAGAAAAGGAAATCTCCCGGAAAAGATGCGGTAACAAACGAAATGCTGATGGGGCTGGGCCAAACAGCAAAGAGGAAGTTACTATCAGTCCTGAACCAAAGCAGGAAAAGGGGCATTGTACCCCAGGCATGGAAATATGCAGTACTTGTACCAGTACCAAAAAAAGGAAAAGATAAAACAGATCCAAATGGATACAGGCCTATCAGCCTACTGAGTTGTGTAGGCAAACTGATGGAACGTATGATAAACGCCAGACTGATGTGGCATCTGGAAGAAAAACACATACTAATTGCACAGCAAGCAGGCTTTAGACAGCACAGATCCACTGAGGATCAGGTCACCCTGATAGCCCAGGAAATAGAAGATGCCTACCAGGAGCAAAAAACACACAGTAGCGGTTTGGGTGGATCTGGAAAAGGCATTTGACAAAGTCTGGAAAGACTGACTTAGAGTCAAGCTAAGAAGAAGTGATGTTTGTGGGAAAATGTACAAGTGGATCAACCACTACCTCAAACAAAGAATGGCCAGAGTCCAAGTACAAGGGCAGATGAGCAAAAAGGTGACACTCGAGCAGGGAGTACCCCAAGGGGGAGTACTGTCACCCACACTCTTCCTGGTGTATATGAATAACATAACAGAGAATATACCAAGAACAGTCCATAGCTCTATGTTTGCAGACGATCTGGCTATGTGGACCTCTGAAAAGAATCTCACCATAGCAAGTAATCGGATGCAGCAGGGCCTAACATCGCTGGAAGAGTGGGCGAACTCTTGGCTGGTCGAAATAAACGAGGAAAAAACCACATGTACGATATTCTCGTTATCAAACAAACCCCAAAAATAAGTCTTAACGGCAAACACCTGCAGCCAAACGACAACCCAAACTATCTGGGAGTCACATTTGATCGGCGCATGACATGGAAAAGTCAGATCGAGAGAAACCGAATGAGAGCCAGAGAAAGAATGGCAATCATGAAGAAACGTGCTGGCACAAGCTGGGGAGCAGACGAAAGTATACTAAAGAAACTGTACACTGGAAGAGTGAGACCAGTCCTCGAGTATGGCATTGCGGCATGGACAACTGCAGCAAAGGCGAACTTCGATAAAATTAGCAAACTCCCAAAACCAAGCCATGAGAGTTATAACAGGAGGCATGAAGTCAACGCCAATTGTAGAACTCGAAAAGATTACAAAACTGCAATCCATGACCGACAGAAGAGTCTGCAGAACTCAGCAGCAAACAGAGAAACTCAGAAGAATGACTGACCATCCAATGCACCAGAGACTAAAAAATTTTGGAAATGGGAAACTAAAGCAAAAAAACTTTGCAGAAATAGCCAAAGCAAAGATGCACGAAGACCTTATAAACGCACTAACAACACCAAAGCCCATCCCTACTGTACGAAAACCTACCTAGAGGCAGCATATATTTCCAGAGGTGGTAGAAAATTTACCAGGTATTGGAAAAAAAACTGCCAGACTGAAAAAGAAAGAAGAGATTCAACCCTGAGGTACATAACGAAAAACTATTCAACCATGGACTGGACCCATGCATAGACCGACGGTTCTGTAACAAACACAATACAGAACGGAGGGGCAGGGGCATTCCTGAGCCTACCAAATGGGAGAAAAATAACACTGTCATTGGCAACTGGAAAATACACAAGCAATTTCAGAGCGGAGGCAGAGGCACTGAGGGCGGCAGTGGAAGAAATGGTGACAGGTAAAAGGAATGAAAGCCATATAGTCCTGCGTACAAATGCCCTGGCCGTAGTCACATCACTAAAAAGCCAGAAAAATACTGAACTTAATGATTTAAGAGCAGTACTCTGTCAACTATGCCAGCAGTCCGCACCAAAAAGAGTAGTGGTACAGTGGGTTCTATCCCACTGCAACATCCAAGGCAACGAGGAGGCATTGTACTCTTTCCATTGCGAGCGCTGTCGTATCAACTACTATCATTTCAGGCCACTTGCGAATATCATCCTGCAGCGATAGAGTGATCTCGTCTCCTCTTTGCCAGGAACTGCTACTCGAAGTATCACACTGGGCAAATCACGAGAACGTATTACATTGTCCTACCAGCAAAGCTTTTGTAATTTGATAATTGAAAGGACGCCAGGGTAAGGTGCCAGAGAATGTCGGGCAATATTGAGTACACTGACATTTGTGTCGTGACAGGCGACCTTTGCCATGAGCTTATTCAGTTATGTTGTTGTTACGGATCCAGCAGCATCAGGGCACACGTCCTTTGTTCCACTGCCATATAATGGTATCTGCACGTGTTTATCAGCTGTTGTACAGTGCTATACAAAGTATTGCATTTATCTGACCACGGATGAAGAAGCATTTTTCTAACATCGTTGAGGTCCGTTCACTCAAAGAGATGATGATCAACGGTTTCATATAAGTGTGTACACAGCTGGCACTCAGGAGTGTGTTACGGTTGGATTCTGTTCAGATGACTGTTAAGTGGTATGTATTGGTTTCTCAGTAGGAAAATGCTGCTCTGATCCTTCCTTGTGAGTTGATTGATACTGTCATTTGGACTGGGGCTTGCCATATGTCTGTAGACCTCCCTCTCCGTGTTTCCAATGGCTCATCTGTTCAGCCAAATTTCTGTTCTCATAAGCTGATTGTCTTTTCATCTGACACGACAGAACGCAAGTATGGCTTATCACCTTTCACCATCTTTTATGTCAGCTTTAAAAGGACAAGGCATTTATTGGTATCGACTGTCTAGAAAAGAATTTCTAAGTTTCTATAACAGTAGACGATTCTGTAAAGATACGCACATATACACGCACAAGACGCGCAGTTACATACATTCATGTTAGAGTAAATGTCTCAAACTCAATCATGAGTGTCACACGAAGCCAAGTTAATGGCACGAATGATGTATGTAGTCAAGATATTTGCGCAAGAGCCAGGTAAAGGTAATGTCGATGGCCCAAGAGCCAGGTAAAGGTAATGTCGATGACCCAAGAGCCACATGAAGGCAGCGTCGGCGGCCAATGAGTCGCACTAAGATAATGTCGATGACCCAAGAGCCACGTTAAGATAATGTCGATGGCCCAATATCCATGTAAAGGTAATGTCGATGTCCCAATAGCCATAACAGGACAGAACTGATAGGATTAGGGTCGAATGATGTCAATTAAAAACTAATATCTGCATGAAGGTAAAATATACACCATGGCTCCACATCAGTACATATGTATTTGTACTTTAGAAAAACCCCTTGGTCGGTAAGTATCTATACAACAGTTATACAATTGATCTATTTATCAGCCCTTGTACCCAGCGTTGTCCTGGTTAAATTATGAAAGTTGTTCATTAAAAAAAGTCTTTTCACACATCTATTTCTGCTCATAACCCGTCTCTATCTTCCCTCAATCTGAATAGCTTTTCCACTTTTCTGCTCTCCCAGCCGTTTCCACCCATCTCAATCTGCACATCTCAACCACTTAACCTGTCAATTTCTCAGATCTACCCATCCCCCCTTCCCCGACTCCTCCCGTTCAACCCGCTAATTTATACTTAGCAACCAGCTCCTCTCTTCCCCTAATCCGCCAATCTCTTTTCATCAACCGGCCCCTCTCTGTCATCCATATCCGACTCTTCTCTGTCCCCCATATCCGTCCATCTCTTCCACCGTCCTTGTGAAAAGTCGTAATGGTATGATCAAGACCATGAGAACGAACTGAATATTGCCACGCAATCACGAAGATGATGTGTGATAAACAATACAGTCTAGAGATACAAAATAGAACCTCTGTGTTGTTTAGAACGAAAAGTGTCACGCAATCACGCAGAAAATGTTCGATAAAAAATAGTCAAGAAATAAGAAATATAATCTCCATACACCCAGTAGCGAAGCGTGATGATAGTTTTAGGGTAAGCCGAGTCATGAACATAACGAGACATAATCGTGCACCTGTTCTAAAAATAGAAACCTAATTTGTGGCTATTGGGCTGGAAGAAAAAGTAGCGCCCTTATGACCGTCTCCTAGCTACAAATTGACTTGATTGCTACGCTGTGTTAGGCTGGATGCAATCAGCTATACTTAAAGAGAAATGGCCAACACAACTTCAATTTCTAATTTATTTCACATCTGTTTTATGTAAAAGGTTGTCTTCTCTATCTCATCAGTAAACATTTGCGATAACTCAGCCTATCATGTATGTTCTAACCCTTTGCTACTGCCTTACTAATTAAAAGGAATTCCCCATCTAAGTCAACATTTAAAAAATGACCGCCATTTTTGTTGTTCTCTATAAACAACCATGACCATCTGTATCTAGAGTAGGTCATGACACAACCCACTGATGATCGCGTCATAATGTGATCAACCAATCAAATCTTTACGGCAAACGGACAAACACACAGATACACTGACTTTAAAGCAACAGCATAATGATTTTTCTGTTAACATTTTCCGCAAGCTTGTGTCGTCACAGACTAAATGTGTTTTAACGGTAGTTAAAATCTTAGTATTTCTTTTATGTTATTTATCCATCTGTTCTTCCTCACATTTGGTAACTACATATCCTTGTGGTGTACGCGTGCAGTGTTCGCTAATAAGAATGTGCTCTTATAAGATAACCAAACTATCTTATTTTTTATCTTGCTATGCATTCAACTCATGGAGTAGTTCTCATAATATTCTATAATTAATTCTTATACTTTCTTCTCCTTCGTCTTCTTCTTCGTTCGTTCTCAAGCTCCCGCTATCAAGCCACGAAGAGGGATTGGAAAGTAGCAGGAAGTTGTCCGGAGAACGGAGCGCGTTGTATCGAAGTTTCAGGAAGTTGTCCGGAGAACGGAGCGCGTTGTATCGAAGTTTCAGGAAGTTGTCCGGAGAACAGAGCGCGTTGTATCGAAGTAGCAGGAAGTTGTCCGGAGAACGGAGCGCGTTGTATAGAAGTTTAAAAGTACAATCAATTCTCATTGTTTCAGGTGTCATCGATTTTCACACTTTCAAGTATCACCAACTTCATACTTTCAAGTATCACCAACTTCATACTTTCAAGTATCACCAACTTCATACTTTCAAGTATCACCAACTTCATACTTTCAAGTATCACCAACTTCATACTTTCAAGTATCACCAACTTCATACTTTCAAGTACTCGTATCTCCATTTCTCATATTTTGAAGTATCATCAATTCTCATACTTTCAAGTTTCATCAATTATCATAGTTTCAATTCGTAGTCTTTGTCTTAGTAGATCTCTACTTCTACTGAGGTAGATCCCCCATGTGCAGGTCCTAGCTCTAGTGTGAGCTGGAGGTGGAATTCCTGCTTAGCGGGCTATGCTCGAGCAGCTTATTACTCCGCTGCGTTGGGACAAGTTGCACGGAGAGTGGTTAACCGATGTGCGAGTCCTTCTTAATAGACTAGAGCAAACTGTTAAGCGCCATCTATGTTGTTCTTAACAAACCATTTAACCATGGCTGGTGTTGTTCAATGTCACACAGTTAGTCGCCTCTTACGACATGCTCTCTGTGGGGCAGTCTTGCTATTCTTGTCCTTGTCATACACTAAGGCCCCACCACTCGGGTGAGTTTCGAGTAACATCAATTATCATACATTTTCTATTGACGACATTAATGGATTTTCATTGTTCTGTTGTTCTACTACTCTTGTCTTGCGGCGTCGCAGAGAAGAGGAATCCGTAGACTTCTGGTTTGTGCTATATAGAAGGCTTGTTCTGCTGAAATGTTGAACTTTTCATTGATACTCTCTATCCATAGTCGTCGCGATCAACGTCTTGTTCGTTACTCTGAAACCTCCATGAACTAAGACCTCGCTGCAGGTTGATCATAGAGCATCTTTGTCAGATGACCCCACCACTTTATCTTCTGTTTTTCAATATAGTAGTTAACAGATGTAGTCTCCCCCAGATTCATCAGCGTGGTGTTACGAATTATGTCGCCAATTGTCTTTACTGCTACACTTTGCATCCAGCGTATCTCACATGTCTAGATCTTACGTTTGTGTATATTTAATAGGGTCTAAGTTTGACTTTAACTAACATAAACACCTCGTTCTCATGTAGATCTTTATCTTGATGACATGTTCCTCAGCGTAGTTGTGGTCCTAACTTGGTCTCCAGCGGACCCTGTCTTGGCCCATTGGGCAATACACGGTAAGCCATCCTTCAGAGGCATCTCAGATGTTGTTATATACAGCAAGGGGTTCTGACCAACACATTGGAAGTCTTCCAGCGGTCTCTTCTTACCTCGAGGGTACCAGATTGCTGTCGCCGTGCTCCATCGATCATCGTTTCGACTCAGCATGTGACCTGGCCATTTATGTTGTGCCTTGTCTGCATAGATTACGGCTTAATTCACCAAGAACAATCGTCTAATTGTGGAGCTTTGTTGGTACCAGACAGTGATTCCGACCAAGCGTCTCTTAAGAAAGGTTTGGGGTCACTCTCAATTTGTCCTTCGGTGATTTTGTTAGTGTCCACTTCTCAGCATCATAGCACATCGCAGGGAGTACAGTGAAGTTGAAAAGAGAGGCTCGTAGGTTCTGGTATTGGCAACCGTCAGAACCGTGTTAATGGACGAGAAGGCTTCCCAGCCCGTGCGGCGACGTCTTAGAAATTCAGGTTCTATGTTATTCTCCATATTGAGGTGGCGCCTAAGATAGATGTACTCGTTGACCTCTTCTAGTTGCCCCCCTCCCCCAGCCTAGTAAGACTGAATCACATGCAGATATGCAGACAATCTATGCCATCCAAGCTCCAGCATTTTGATTAGTGCGCACTTGTCAAAGGGCAGCTAATCAACAAGCAAACACTATGGGCTGGAGGGAGACGAGACGTTGCTGCATTCGGACAGAAGTAGTGAAACTAACGACCCTGCTCAATCCTGGCCCTCTGATCTGGAAACAGATGGCCAATAGCAACCCTCTCACCCCCCCCCCCCCTCCCCCTCAGATCCATCAGCCCAGACCCCTTTACCGCCAGCAACATAGTGCGGGGGGTGGGACTTTGGGAGGGGGGGGGGGAACTTCGGGAGGGAGGGATGACTTGTATGGGAGAGGGGGTGAGGGGCATGAACATTCTAATCGTACGCTGATAATTTTGTGACGTAACTACGAAATTGGTTGTCTACAGACTCTGCAGAATCTTGTGGAAGGGGGATGGGAGCGGGGTAAGGTGTGCGGGAGCTCGCTGTTGTCGAGATGTAAGGCACTTGCCTCACAAAGCGATGAACGAAAACTAGCCAGCGAGCCAGCCAACCAGCCAATCAACCAACCAGCCTGCCAACCAACCAACCAACCAACCAACCAACCAACCAATCAACTAACTAGCCAGCGAGCCAGCCAGCCAGCCAACCAACCAATCCACCAACCAACAAACCACCCAACCAACCAATCAACTAACTAGCCAATCGGCCAGCTAGTCAGCCAGCCAGTCAACCAACCAACAAACCAGCCAGCCAACAAATAAACCACCCAACCAACAAACCAATTGTTCAGGGGCCTAAGCAGTGGTGACAACTGATTAGTTACATCATGTGTATTATCACTTATCCCTTGTTGTGATAATACTAACTTTGTGAATACAGAATAAACATTAACGGGCGTACTTATGTTGATTGCCATAGACAGAGAGACGGATATACATATTGACATTTACGGAAAGACCGAACGACAGATAGATCCTAGGTAGCCTGGCAAGTAGGTAGTAACATAGATATATCAACAGACAAATAGACGTGCTCACACATATCTAGAAAGATAGACAACTAGACAGACAGACAACGACGACCAGACAGACATTTATAGACAGACCGACATACAGTTATGTTGATAGAAATACATACATTCATACATACAGAAACATTAACTTCTGATTATCGTAGTGGTAGAGCACTAGCTTTTCCCGGTTAAAGTACGGGGTTTAGCTCCAACAACCAACACGCTCCAGTCCTCCCATTTGCAAATGGGTACCTGGCAAATGACTAGGGAAGTAAAAGGCAGCTAGGAAAGGAACTGTCCGCCCTACCGGATACAAGCTTACCGGATACAAGCTTTGTATACTGAAGTCTCTAATAACTTTAATCCCTGACAGCAGTGTAAGTACAATGGTACACACCTTTATCTTTACCTATTTACAGAAAGACACACAGCTAACTAGCTAGCTAAACATAAATATTAGATAGATATACATATAGTTTAGATACATTAGGTAAATTAGATAGATAGATGTATATATGGAAAGGGATAGATAAGGAAAGATATAATTATATATATATATATGAGATAGATAGATAGACAGACAGACATACAGACAGATAGATAGATAGATAGATAAATAGATATATAAATAGATAGATAGATAGATAGATAAATAGATAGATAGATAGATAGATAGATAGATAAATAGATAGATAGATAGATAGATAGATAAATAGATAGATAGATAGATAGAAAGATAGATAGATAGATAGATAGATAGATAGATAGATAGATAGATAAATAGATAGATATATAGATAGATAGATAGATAGATAGATAGATAGATAGATAGATAGATAGATAGATAGATAGATAGATAGATAGATATATAGATAGATTGAAAGAACTGAACACAGCACTTACCTGGATCTTAGCGCTACCAAACTGTAAATCCACCTGTCCCATGTGCTCTATCAAGTAAACCAGGCCCGTAGCAACGTTCTGAAGAACCTGGTCACGGAAGTGACGCCTCTCGCTAGGAGGGAACTGATCCCCGTAGTGGAGACGCATCTGTTTGATAAACGTGCTCTTTCCAACAGCGGGGCTGCCTGCAACCATAATCATGAACGTTATCTTATTTCGCTACTGATTGATGGGAAAACCAGTTATTCCTCTTGGGATTGTTTATCGATATTATTTCTAGAACTTAATTTCAAACCCATTAGTATATTTCACATTCCGTAGGCATTTGGCCTGCATGGTGTATAATACATATGCGTTGGATAGTCTTCTTTCTTTGATGGTATCAACTGCGCTATTATAGTCGCCGTTTCAGTCATGACAGACTATAGTAGCCTCTTTCAGTCATAACTGACTATAGAATGTGTAACAGAGTCCAGGTTTTCAGTGGGGTTTTTCTATTTAGAATGTTACCACGTGCATCCACATAATTCACGACCTCACACAGCAAATAACATATCAAACTGCAGGTAATAGATTTATTACGTGAATATTAGCAAAACCAACATTTAGCAAACAAACAGTAACAATGATATTACAAATGAATATCAACAAAATATTTATATCTTCGCGGAGATTATAAGCACACTCCCCTCCCCTTATCTGCACCCTCAACACTCTCTCAAAAACTCTTCCTCACTTTCGTATTCTGTGCATTCACTCACACTAAGATCCCATCAGACGGGTGGTTTTGACATAATACATTCAATCTATTCAACGCATATTCACATGTGATCACACACTCGATCTGCGTATACACACATTCTGGAACACACATCGTTCCCTCGGTGTCCTTCACACACCACACACACATCCAGATCTCTCCTAGACGATCTGTACACTCGTGTAACCCTTCAGGACATACATCGTTCACAAGGTGTCCTGCACATACAACACACATTCAGATCTGTTCTAGACACAGAGCGCCCAACACACACCTTATAGAACGACTGACCAAGACACCAAGGCGTATGCTAGTTGAGCCACCCTGTATTCCATTCTATCTCACTAACATTCGTCAATCAGTGTATCAATCGCTCTTCTATCAAGTCGGCGAGTTAAACAGACTCCTAGCTAAATTCTCTCTCTCTCTCTCTCTTCCCACGGCCAGTCTGCCTGAGTTAAACTTTGTCTAGTATTTTATAGTCTTATGCAGTATCAAAGCTGTCCATTCGACCTCTGAGGGGATGTTTGCTCCAGCCATCACCTATTTTGGATTTACCTCCATTTAGTTGTTATTGGAACGAATCACTCTGAATTCCTGTCACTCAAAATGACGCAGCAAGCTCTGCTGGCTTATGTCTGTCACTAATTCCCCAATTCCAAAATCGGAACGCCAGAGTGGTCAGTTCCTAGCCCATACTTGCACTAGACACATTCTTTCCCTCAACCCCCTGTTTTCCTTTGTTGTCTTAGTATCGAGACGGAGAGTGACCTTAGCACACATTCAGGTACCTTTGTTCTCAGAGTCGCCGACAACATTATCCCGCCCTAACCGCTCATGCTCCGGCTTGTGTGACCTTGAAGCGGTAACTATTGAGTTTCTTGGTTGTTTTTTCCCCCTACGATTTTTTACTTCTCCGTGCTGCAACAACTTCTTTTCACCCAGCTCTTCAGGGTAATCTCCTCTTGCATCGGTCTGCAACTTCATTTTCTCAGACTCATGTTTCGTGCCTTCATGTCTCGCTCGCACGCATACTTGAACTTCAGCTGTTGTTCGCCGGCTGTTCCTATGCCAACAGTCAGCTGGCCATATAGAATCATTTTGAGGATGGACTATCTTCCATGCGAAAAACAAGACAAAGCAATCATGTCTTCACTGCCTAAGGAGAGTGTAATCCCCGCACCTCTGCCTTTGTCACTATGTCCCTCCGTGTAGTTCCAAGACTTGATCACGGGTGTCGTGGATGGAATGTTGTCTATTACGTTTATCCTTTACCAACTCTGTTGTTGATTGTCGCCCTTGCCATTCTCTCGGGCTGTCCAACATCTTCTCTCTCTGCCTTCCTCTGTCTCTCTTTACGGCTATATTTCTAGCTGATATAACGTGCTCCATGCATTCTCTTCTCATAACATGCCCGAAAAAGGATGACTGTCTTGTTCTGATCCCTGCAATGAGTTGTCTTTGTGTTTGTTCCTCTACGAGTATTGAATCATTAGTCTTCCTTGCAGTTCATCGGATCCGCAGCATTCTTCTGTAAAACCACATCTCCGTTGCTTCCAAATATCTATGCGCTTGCTTGCTGGTTGTCAATGATTCACTGCCATATGTCAGTACCGGTTCCACGTAACATTCAAGGACTCTCTTTCTCAGTTCCAGCAACAAGGATTTGTTCTATAAGATTCCCTTCACGTTCTGGAAGACCGATTTTGCTTGGGCTATTCTGCATTTTATTTCATAATTACATTTTCCATCTGATATTTTATAATACAGGAAGTAAAACATCTTTCTGGGGAACTGAGACGCTAGTCCGGTCAAGCACAACATACTGACCAGGACGTCACGTCAACGTCAGACACAATATACTGGCCAAGACGATTACCTCTCTTCCATATAGACTGTTTTCAAGGTAATCTGGGTGACGAGATGTGGTACGACGTGATCCCCGTAGTAGTGAGCGTTACAAAGATGAAGCCAAGTACAGTACAACCGCCTGAATGACCACAGTTTACCTTCATCAGCACGCTCAGAATGTGAGGGAAGCTACTACAACCTGTCACTTAGCGTCCTTTTCAGGGCGCATAAAAGAGTAAACTTACTCATTGTGGGCATTCAACAACAACAACAACAACAACAGCAACAACAACAACAACAGCAACAACAACAACAACAACAGCAACAACAACAACAACAACAGCAACAACTACAACAACAACAGCAACAACAACAACAACATCAACAATAGCAATAACAACTACAACAACAACAGCAACAACAGCAACAACAACAACAGCAACAACAACAATAACAACAACAGCAACAACAGCAGCAACAAAAACAACAACAACAACAGCAACAACTACAACAACAACAGCAACAGCAACAACAACAACAACAGCAACCACAACAACAACAGCAACTACAGCAGCAACAACAACAACAACAATTTACCTAGGATAAGAATCTGAACCTCCTTCTCCCTACGCTCCCGTTCCTCATCCAGCTGGTGGTCGATGCTCCTGCTGCGAGCAACGGCAGCCCGTCCGCCTTTGCTCATGTTGGTGAGAGAAAATGTCTGCAGATGATACAAGAAAACATTCTGGACTTACGAAAACAGGAGTAACAAATCATTGCCCAATGCTGTCAAACAATTCTCATCATTATGAACAAATATATTTAAAACGATGTACGATTTTATTCCCATTTCTGGGATAGTCGATCGGTTAAGAAGGCTTAGAACAACAGACCGCTTGCCACTGCTGTCACCGCATCGTGTGCTGGCGCTATGTGTGTTACTTTCATCGCAAACAGAAAATACAAAATATATCTTATCGAGGATTCGATCCGCTGACTTCCTTGCCAATAGGCAGGTATTGACACCATTCGACCACACAGTCATAATTATTACACGCATAATCACATGTTTTTTTTCTGACCAGCCCATGTAATCATGTCTATCCTAGGATCACGTTATCTCTTTATTGTCTGTCTCCTCTGTTCACCAATTAGTCTTGTTTCTGGTGATCAATCTGTGCATTACCGTTACTTGTTCCATTTCTGTCCTTCTTAACATTCATTCTTTACCGGACTTGTCGCCATTTTATCCCAGCTTGTTCTCGTTTCTCACAATGGGCACACAACAGGTGAAGTCATTTCTCCAGCTTCTTTAATTACTTTGACTGTCTTCCGTGGCTTCTCTCGAATATTTCTGTTAATGGAGTCTTAATACTCTTTGTTTGTCCGACACAATGTTTCTTGTAGCATGCAATGACATTCTGTTATATCAGTATGGTCATAAAATGTGTAGGGAATTGACCCTATTAGAGGGGTGTTTAAATCAAACCGGAACATTTTGGTTCTAGTTCTACCTAAACGGTTTGTATCGTGTTGGAACTATTATGATTAGGGACACTTGTATCTTATTACTGTTAGGTGGCCCACAATACGAGTTATAAGACACTCAGCGACTGTAAGACATTTGAATGGTGTAAACGTTTTAGAGAAGGCCGTACATCCGTGAGTGATGATCCCAGCCGTGGTGACTCTCAACCCATCACAGTCATTTCAGCGAACATCGAGACTGTGGAACGCATTATCCTGGAAAACCTTATCCTCGAACACCTTATCCTGGAAAACCTTATCCTGGAACACCTTATCCACCTTACAGCCCGAAACTCGCTCCATACAATTTCCAACTGTTTGGATCTCTAAAATAATTCTTGGGAGGTCAGCATTTCAGCACTGATGACGAAGTTCAAACATACTGACAAATTTTTCTATGCTGAAGCTTTCAAGCATTGCTTAAACGCCGGGATAAGTGCAAAAACGTTGCAGGAAACATAAATGGAATTTTGATTACTTGAACCAAATATATATATTTTTCTTTATATAGAAAGTCCTGGTCTGATTTGAACGTCCGTCGTATTTTGGTACCAAACTGCAGATATAATAATCTTTTCACACAAGAATTAATCGTATTTGGACATGAATATATCTCACATTGAAGAACGTTATCAGCGTATCACTTTATTTCATGGCATGTATTTGGTATAGCGAAACACGTGCATTCGTAATATTGAAATCACGTGTAACATTTTAATATCTTAACATATTAATGTTAAACTTTAACAATTTAGTGCACATACACATCACATTAATACAAACATATGTATAAAAATCGGATGATAGTGAGGAAGAATATGAACCATTATACTGCCAGGTACAAAGTACAGTGAACTCAGTGCATAAACAGGACTAGTTTTACAATAAAAATTGGGATGTCAAAGTAGACAATTTAAAGACGCACGCATCTAGCACGAACTCGACCCGTCCTTCTCTCGCAATGAGCTTTGGATCGGCAAATGGAAAGCAGGTATTGTGCCTAAAGGCCCTGTCCTCGCCCGACCAACCGGTCGGAGAAGGTCGGCATGCAAAAATCGTCTCCAGTCCGAGTGAAAATCATAGCCGGGGCCGTTGGGATTCGTTCTGCACAGAGCGCTGCCATCCCTCCCCGAGCGAGCCCGGTCGGTTGGTTGGTGTGTATACGGGCCCCTGCCAGGCGGTCCTAGGTCGACGGAGCGAGGGACGGAACAACCGTCCGTCCGTCAATCGGTCCCTGCGGCCGTACTCGTGAGGCTTTTCACCCATCCATCCATCGCCGACCGGTGTGTGTGGTTCGTCCGTCTCCGACAGATATCTGGTTGATCCTGCCAGTAGTCATATGCTTGTCTCAAAGATTAAGCCATGCATGTCTAAGTTCACACTGTCTCACGGTGAAACCGCGAATGGCTCATTAAATCAGTCGAGGTTCCTTAGATGACACGATCCTACCTGGATAACTGTGGCAATTCTAGAGCTAATACATGATTACCAAGCTCCGACCCTCGGGGAAAGAGCGCTTTTATTAGTTCATAACCAATCGTAGTTTCCCATCGCGGGGTTGCGGCGTCCCCACTGGTGACTCTAGATAACTTTGTGCTGATCGCATGGTCTCATGTGCCGGCGACGCATCTTTCAAATGCCTGCCCTATCAAACGTCGATGGTACGTGACATGCCTACCATGTTTGTAAACGGGTAACAAGGAATCAGGGTTCGATTCCGGAGAGGGAGCATGAGAAACGGCTACCACATCCAAGGAAGGCAGCAGGCGGGCAACTTACCCACTCCCGGCACGGGGAGGTAGTGACGAAAAATAACAATACGGAACTCTTTCGATGCCCCGTAATTGGAATGTGTACACTTTAAACCCTTTAACGAGGATCTATTGGAGGGCAAGTTTGGTGCCAGCAGCCGCGGTAATTCCAGCTTCAATAGCGTATATTAAAGTTGTTGCAGTTAAAAAGCTCGTGGTTGGATCTCAGGCGCAGGCGGGCGGTCCGGCTCGCGTCGGTTCACTGCCCGTTGTCTCCTGCCCTACCGTCTGCCGGCTCTCTCCCGCGGGTGCTCTTCGCTGAAAAAATTAGAGTGTTTAAAGCAGGCCTCGGCTGTCTGAATAATGGTGCATGGAATAATAGAATAGGACCTAGGGTTTTATTTTGTTAGTTTTCGGAACTGAAGGTAATGATTAACAGGGACAAACGGGGGCATTAGTATTGCGGTGCTAGAGGTAAAATTCTTGGATCGCCGCAAGACGAGCTACTGCGAAAGCATTTGTCAAGAATGTTTTCATTAATCAAGAACGAAAGTCGGAGGCGCGAAGACGATCAGATACCGTCGTAGTTCTGACCATAAACGATGCCGACTAGTGATCCGCAGAAGTTGCTTCGATTACTTTGCGGGCAACTTCCGGGAAACAAAAGTGTTTGGGTTCCGTGGGAAGGATGGTTGCAAAGCTGAAACTTAAAGGAATTGACGGAAGGGCACCACCAGGAGTGGAGCCTGCGGCTTAATTTGACTCAACACGCCAACGCTGAAAGTATTGACAGGCCGAGGGCACTTTCGTTGGGTCTAATAGGGAACGGGTGCTGGTATTAGACCCTCGTAAGACAGGTCTGTTTTACCCTACTAATGACAGGGCGTTGCTACGGTAATCCTGCTCAATTCGAGAGGAGTCGCAGATCTCAAACACTTGGTCCACGTGCCTGGCTGATAAGCCAATGGTGCGAGGCCACCATCTGAGGGATTACGGCATCTAAGCCGGAATCACGCCCTGAATCTCAGCACCACATCGACGGGAGGCAACGATATGGTTGGAACTTGGCGCTCGCGTCTCAGCCCGACCCGGTCGAGACGCAGAAAAAGGTAGCGACCGTCCCGCCGATCAAAGCGGGCAGGGAGCTGCTCGATATTTACCCCATACGGCATTGGGGTGTGAAACCACTAGTAAAAGACTTAGTTCTCGGTCGGGGTGTCGTAAGCAGTAGAGCAGCCACCTTCATGCGGACTGTTGAGACTCAGCCCTTGATCATGAGATATGCCATGACCAGGCTTGTCCCTTGGTTAAATGCACTCCTTCCTCGCTCTTTACCTCTGTCTGCCATCAGTCATCCCAATGGACGCAGAAGAGATGCAGGCCAGCGGACATTGCACCTGTACCCTATTGTGACAACCTCCCAGGTGGCGGAGAATGCTAGGCGTACCATCACTGAAAATAAAGGGAGCAAAGAGATACCCCACTCACATGCATATGCTTCGTTTCTGGCAGGACGTGACGATCCTGGGACACAGACACACTGGACTACCTCTCTTCCGGAATAGTACAAACTAGTACATAGTCCATCATATCATATCATTGTCACACCCTATAGACACGAGTAGGGAAGACTCGATAGTCCTGCAAGACAATTTCCCTAAGAGAGACAACTCTGACCACAAACAAATACTGCTTTTCAGATAGGCTGGGGACAGCCAAAGGCTAAGGAGGGCATACCTACAGAAATGCCTGTTGAAATCGGATGCACTGGGCCACAGGCTTAACAAAACAGTGCAACGTATATCGCTGCAACCAGCGTACGAAGAAGAAGAAGAAGAAGGATGATAGTGAGGAAGAATAGGAACCATTATACTGCCAGGTACAAAGTACAGTTAACTCAGTGCATAAACATGACTAGTTTTACAATAGAGATTAGGATGTCAAAGAAGACAATTTAAAGACGCTCGTTACATCTGGCAAGAACTCGACCAGTCCTAAATATAACGCTCCAACAGACGATCGCAGCTAGAGACCACTGGAATTTAGAAAATACAACAGTCAGTGATGTGCCGTTACTGGGCTAGTACTAGCCTACTTTCATACAACATTTGTGCCGTTACTGGGCTAGTACTAGCCTACTGTCATACAACAGTCAGTGATGTGCCGTTACTGGGCTAGTACTAGCCTACTGTCATACAACATTTGTGCCGTTACTGGGCTAGTACTAGCCTACTGTCATACAACATTTGTGCCGTTACTGGTCTAGTACTAGCCTACTGTCATACAACATTTGTGCCGTTACTGGGCTAGTACTAGCCTACTGTCATACAACATTTGTGCCGTTACTGGGCTAGTACTAGCCTACTGTCATACAACATTTGTTCCGTTACTGGGCTAGTACTAGCCTACTGTCATACAACATTTGACATTTTGTTTTGACTAACCTACTTCTATAGTAGGATTATGTGTTGATCACAGGCTGTGTACCAACAGACAGACGGCCAGTACACGCAGTCGGCTTTATAATCAACCCAGTACTGTCTAGATCATTGGTAGCCACTGCATATATATCGGAAAGAATATTGTTAATTCGTCTTCACAACAAGGAAGAAATGCTGACGATCGCGCAAGTGTATGCTCTTTGTAATGACAGCTATTCTGACGATGAGAAAGATCAATTTTATAGCGACCATTCTAACATATTTCACAGGGTCAAGGACGCAAACGAATTGTTTGTCTTGGAGGACATCAATGGCAAGGTTGGGAATCGCAGAGACCCATGGAAAGTACACCTCGGACCTTACGGTGACATTAAAAATCACACACAGAGGTTTTACAAGTGGGGCAATCTGCAGACGTCACCACAAATAGATTTCTTTCTATCAAGGGTGCGAAACCGCAAACGTATCACAGACTCCAAGGTGATTCCCAGTATTGAAACTGACCACCGGCCAGTTGTGCTTTACTTTAGACAGAGGGTGGCACACACTACCAGTGGCACTATTATATCAGAGGGTGGCACACACTACCAGTGGCACTATTCTGTCAGAGGGTGGCACACACTACCCGTGGCACTATTCTGTCAGAGGGTGGCACACACTACCCGTGGCACTATTCTGTCAGAGGGTGCCCCACACTACCCGTGGCACTATTCTGTCAGAGGGTGGCACACACTACGCGTGGCACTATTTTGTCAGAGTAATCGCTACAAAACGGCTAAAAGATGAGGTAGTGAGACTCAAGGTTTAACGAAAGATGGAGTTCGCTTTTGACCAGCAGTCGCATAACGGTACAGTGGAAAATTAGTGGCAGATATTCAAGTTCACTATTTTGAATATTTTGACAGAGGAATTTGGAAAAGTTAGAACAGGTTGGGTCAGAAAGAAAAAGGACTATTTGGTGGAACAAAAGGTCCAGGCAACAATCAAAGACAAAACCGCCGAAAACTACATAGCTTACACGCGAAAGTACTTGCCAGAAATACGGGGAAATACTTGATCAACTATGTTCCAGATCACCCAGACGTTTTTACCGAAAGATACGTGCTCTCCGTTTGCGAGATGAGAACTGCAATCCCTCCACAATTGTTAATGACAGTGAGGGTCTGCCAATCTTTGATCCAGACCAGACAAAGACAAGATGGGAGACTTTTTTCACAGAACTTCTAAATCCTGAAACACCGGAACATGATAACTCAGTACCTGAGCAAAATCAAACTTTAGTACAAGACCCTGTCCAAACTGGCCAACATCAAACTTTAGTACAAGACCAGGTCCAAACTGTCCAACATCAAACTTTAGTACAAGACTCTGTCCAAACAGTCCACCATCAAACTTTAGTACCAGACTCGGGCCAAACTGTCCAACATCAAACTTTAGTACAAGACCCTGTCCAAACAGTCCAACATCAAACTTTAGTACAAGACTATGTCCAAACTGTCCAACATCAAACTTTAGTACAAGACCCTGTCCAAACTGTCCAACATCAAACTTTAGTACCAGACTCGGGCCAAACTGTCCCACATCAAACTTTAGTACAAGACCTGGGTCAAACTGTCCAAAATCAAACTTTAGTACAAGACCCGGTCCAAAGTGTCAAACATCAAACTTTAGTACAATACCTGGGTCCAACTGTCCAACATCAAACTTTAGTACAAGACTCGGGCCAAACTGTCCCACATCAAACTTTAGTACAAGACTCGGGCCAAACTGTCCAACACCAAACTTTAGTACAAGACCCAGACCAAACTGTCCAACATCAAACTATAGTACAAGACTCGGGCCAAACTGTACGATATCAAACTTTAGTACAAGACTCGGGCCAAACTGTTCAACATCAAACTTTAGTACAAGACCTGGGCCAAACTGTCCAACATCAAACTATAGTACAAGACCCGGGCCAAACTGTCCAACATCAAACATTAGTACAAGACCCGGGTCAAACTGTCCAACATCAAACTTTAGTACACGACCTGGGCCAAACTGTCCAACATCAAACTTTAGAACAATACTCTGGCCAAACTGTCCAACATCAAACTTTAGTACAAGACCCGGACCAAACTGTCCAACATCAACCTTTAGTACAAGACCCGGACCAAACTGTCCCCCATCAAACTTTAGTACACGACCTGGGCCAAACTGTCCAACATCAAACTTTAGTACACGACCTGGGCCAAACTGTCCAACATCAAACTTTAGTACAAGACTCGGGCCAAACTGTCCAACATCAAACTTTAATACAAGACTCGGGTCAAACTGTCCAATATCAACTTTAGTACAAGAACCGGACCAAACTGTCCCACATCAAACTATAGAACAAGACCTGGGCCAAACTGTCCAACATCAAACTTTAATACAAGACCTAGGTCAAACTATCCAAAATGACAGAATAATACCAGAACAAGAGGACAGCGAGTCACTTAGACGAAGCCGTAACAACAAGGCCCCAGGGGTGGACAATATACCGACGACGCCATTAAAGTCTACCAGGAGATTGGTGTCCGGTGGTTAACACAGGTATTTAATCTGGCGTGGCTTGAAAGGATGGTGCCTAGAAATTGGTAGAGAGCGTTTGTGGTGCCTATTTGGAAGAACAGAGGAAGCAAAAAAGAATGCGGCTCATATAGAGGCATATCACTTCTAAGCCACGTTGGGATAATATTTTGCTAGGGTACTCGAACAGAGAGTTCGGGCAATGGTGGAACCACTGCTTAGTGCATCACAATCCGGTTTGAGGAAAGGCCGAGGGTGTATGGATGCCATACTCACGCTCCGGCAGTTAAGCGAAAAAACAAACATAGAATACAATAAAGAACTAAACGTGGCCTTTATAGACCAGGATAAGGCCTTCGACAGGGTAAATATGAGTAAGCTATGGAAGGTAATGGCGGAATATGGTATTAAAGGTCAGCTACTTGATAACATTCGTGCTTTGTATGTTAACAGCGAGGGTGTTGTGCGAACAAGCGCCGGTTTGACTAACTGGTTCTTGGTGAAGAGTGATGTACGCCAGGAAAGTGTTCTCTCCCCTCTTCCCGATTTACAGTTAGCAAATACCCTGCATGAAACCATAAATAAACTGATGTTCACTGATGATCAAACCATCTTCTATTACAACGGGGATGACCTACAACATCACCTCACCTCCCTCGATTCCGCCTGTCAAAGATAGGACATGAAGATCAACATAGAAAAGATTATGTCTATGAAAATAACGTAAACATGTGAAGCAACTCTTATACAGTGACCACAACAATCTTTAACAGGTTTAGAGAGTTCACGTTCCTGGGAAGTGTTTTCTCTGATGATGGCAGAGTGGACAGAGAGATAACACTTCGTATTCAGAAAGTAAGCAATGTCCACTACCAGCTTGCACCAATTCTAAAACATCATAGAGTGCAACTTTCAACAAAGAGAAGATTGATCAATACGCTTGTCATTCCTACTTTGTGTTACCTGTGTCAATCATGATCCTAATTGGAACGTCACAAGAGTAAGATTCAGAGCTGTGAGATGCGCTGTGAGCGAAGTACAGTTGGCAAGTCTTTCCTAGACCGTATCCGAAACACCCCGTTGAGGTAGATGTTAGAAGCCAACACAGTAAATGTCTACATTGAAGCCCAATAACTGAAGTGGTTTAGCCACTTGGTTCGAATGCGTTATGACCAAACAGCAGCAAGAGCCTATCACATGTAAGTATCAGGTCCTCGTGCAAGAGACCGCCCTCGTCGCAGATGGATAAAAGGTGTGTCTGAAACACTATGGAGGTTCCACTTGACGACCACACAAGCTTCTCACCTGGCCCAAACTAGAGATCTACGCATCCCGACTCCCTGCTGAGCCGCATGGCAAATAGCAGTAGGACAAAATAAGAAAAAGAAGTATTCTTAACTTTCTGAGTCTGAATTTGTGTGACAATACTCAACGATATTGCCGCTTTATGCGCCCCCAAATGACGGCATTCTGGCATCGAAAGTGTTCGAGTGTTATTAGCTTTCTCCTGGTAGATGAACACTCGAAGACAAACAAGTCCCTCTTTTCAATGAGATAAATGCTAGCCACTTGGCGTTCTGTGATAAGTAAATATAACTTTCGTTCGCTTCTTATGATTGGTAGTGTTGTGGCTTTTAAGCTAATGTAATTGTTCCCGTTAATGAAAGAGATCTTGTGTAGTGTTAAAGTGTTCGATTTTCAATATAGTTTGACAGTGGTTCAAAGGCTGAAATATGGAAAGAGACTCGGATTTGAAAAACTGTTCCCTCACAACAAAGCTTGTTAAACGGACGTAGCTCGATCACGTATCGTAATGCTGTGTTCTCGATTCACTTTTTCTATTGGAACCATCAGTTTTGAAGAATAACAGCAAGTAATAACAAAATGTAGGCTCAACTTCAGACATTTCTGTTAAATCAAAAATGAAAGACTAAACACGAAATTTCAAAGAGGAGTATTATACTTCTTCAAAACGGTTTAAATGCATGCAAATCAAGAAACAGACTGTATTGTTGGTTTTTGGGCACTGTTCGAAACAGATTAGAAAGTTTGGAATAATAATGGCTTTTGTGATTTCAGTCATTTTTTACAAAGCCAAGATGTGCAACGAAAAGACTTACTCACACCTATCTAAAACTAAAATAAAAACTTTCGGGAAAACCAGAGTAGATTTGTAAAAATGTAAATCGAATATATTTGTTTGTTAATTTCATTTCTAAATATTGTGCATCGGTTGAAGTGAACTGAACTGCGTAAATTGTGACCGGTAAAAGTGTCATTTGTAAGCGACATATTGTACATTATATGGAGGGTATTTATCTTCAACCAATCAGTGAAAGGTGTCCAATAACCTAGTCCCCTTTGAGAAAAGTCACCGGAAGTCACTGGTAACAATCTAACACTAGAACATTCATCGGGAATACACAGAACATCGAGAGGACAAACACAGCCTTCCCGATATAGATTACATCATAACCAAAGTGACTACTTTATGATATAAAGAAGGTTTAGATCAGGAATAACTGTATCATAGACAAGAGAAATCCCTCGTGCTGACAGGCAGTGATCATAATGTGCTGATGTCTAACTATCGTGTCAAGTTGAAAACTGTACATCAGACAAAAGAAAAACAAAATATCAAAGCCAGATTGAACCTTGACAAACTAAGAGTTCTGGCCAGGTTCCCTGCACCCATTGACATGATTAGAAACATGATAGCTCCACTAACTACTGCAAATGTAGGTATATAAATATTGACAAAAAGGTTCAACGAGGTTATAATAAGTACTGCTAATTCTGCGCTAGGACAGAAAGGAATTGACGTCAAGTCCAGAGTACCAGATGAAATACTTGCACTATGTGGTAGAAGAAGACGCCACAAATGGCAAAAGTGAAAACATAAATGTCAACAGGGGAAGGCGAGACGAAATACAAGATATGAAAAAAATATAGATTCTGAACAATACAGAGGTATTAATGTGTGTCATAACAAGTAAGAGTGAAGAAGAGTTTGAAATGGACAAATAAGGACAATTTGTAACAAAATCGAATAGGATTAAGATGGGAAGAAGAGCTTACTAGCGGACAAATCATGACAAATTGTACCAAAATCAAAAGGTTGAAATGTAAGTAAAAACATCATACGAACAGAAATATACATTCTGAACAGATGGACCCAGTACTGCCCAGAAATACAAAACAATGGAACCTTCGGTGATCAATGCACAGAGACATCAGAGAATGAAAATCCAAAGTGAAGTAGAAAATGCAATTACAACGATAAAAATTGAAAAAAAATGTGGGAGTCAACACCATCCCAGGGGAGTTAATTACATATGGCTGATCACCTTTAATAAATATGCTAATCATCCCGTGTAACACAATCTGGTAGACAGGCAAACGGCCATCCAAATCTCATTATCACTTTTCTAAAGAAGAAAACTAATAACTGTGAACTAATCACATAACGATTAGCCCGACTATGCATAAGATAATGAACAAACTGAACATTGTACTTGAAGAACAAACTGAACATTTTACTTGAAGAACAAACTGAACATTTTACTTGAAGAACAAACTGAACATTTTACTTGAAGAACAAACTGAACATTTTACTTGAAGAACAAACTGCATTTCAGGATCATAGAAGTACAATACAACAAATAAGATAATAATCAAGATAAAACTGAACATTTTACTTAAAGAACAAACTGCATTTCAGGATCATAGAAGTACAATACAACAAATAAGATAATAATCAAAAACAAACTGAACATTTTACTTGAAGAACAAGCTGCATTTCAGGATCATAGAAGTACAATACAACAAATAACATAATAATCAAGATCAAACTGAACATTTTACTTGAAGAACAAGCTGCATTTCAGGATCATAGAAGTACAATACAACAAATAAGATTATAATTAAAAACAAACTGAATATTTTACTTGAAGAACAAGCTGCATTTCAGGATCATAGAAGTACAATACAACAAAAAAGATAATAATCAAGATCAAACTGAACATTATACTTGAAGACCAAGCTGCATTTCAGGATCATAGAAGTACAATACAACAAAAAAGATAACAATCAAAATCAAACTGAACATTATACTTGAAGAACAAGCTGCATTTCAGGATCATAGAAGTACAATACAACAAAAAAGATAATAATCAAGATCAAACTGAACATTATACTTGAAGAACAAGCTGCATTTCAGGATCATAGAAGTACAATACAACAAATAACATAATAATCAAGATGAAACTGAACATTTTACTTAAAGAACAAACTGCATTTCAGGATCATAGAAGTACAATACAACAAATAACATAATAATCAAGATCAAACTGAACATTTTACTTGAAGAACAAGCTGCATTTCAGGATCATAGAAGTACAACACAACAAATAAGATTATAATCAAAAACAAACTGAATATTTTACTTGAAGAACAAGCTGCATTTCAGGATCATAGAAGTACAATACAACAAATAAGATAATGATCAAGATCAAACTGAACATTTTACTTGAAAAACAAGCTGCATTTCAGGATCATAGAAGTACAATACAACAAATAAGATAATGATCAAGATCAAACTGAACATTTTACTTGACGAACAAGCTGCATTTCAGGATCATAGAAGTACAATACAACAAATAAGATAATAATCAAGATCAAACTGAACATTTTACTTGAAGAACAAGCTGCATTTCAGGATCATAGAAGTACAATACAACAAATAAGATAATGATCAAGATCAAACTGAACATTTTACTTGAAGAACTGCATTTCAGGATCATAGAAGTACAATACAACAAATAAGATAATAATCAAGATCAAACTGAACATTTTACTTGAAGAACAAGCTGCATTTCAGGATCATAGAAGTACAATACAACAAATATCAAACCTCTGATGATTGCAAACATGTTTAGCGAATACCAAGATACTGTGTACAATGTATTCCTTGTTTTCACCAAATCTTTCAACAAGTTTTAGAATAAGGCTTTCAGGAATTTTACGCACCAATGCAAAATAGGAGACCAACTTACCAAAGTCACTAAAATATATTATTAAAAAAAACTAAAAATGCATTTCTCATCAATGGATGAATAGGAGATTGATTTATAACCGGAGTTGGAGTGAAACAGGGATCTGCTATCCCCAACACTCTTCAAATTGTTCTTCAAAAAATAATTTTGACAAGATATGGATGAACACAGTGCAACTATAATCATAAGATAACGTGTTTTTACATATCATCGTTTCCCAGATGATACAGACGTACTTGTTAGAGGCGAGAAAGGGCTACATGCATTATCAGCCAGGATTGATACCCAATGTAGAAAATGAAAACCAACAGCCAAGACCTACCTAACGCCAAATATCAATCAGAGACTCAAAGAAGTATTAGCCTTAGTTGACCTGTACTTCTACAGGGGCATACGCCCCTGTCCCATCTCTGATAGCCAGGAGGAGGATATCCTGCTTAGCGGGCTAGGCTCGAGCAGCTTATTACTCCACTATGGAGAGTGGTTAACTGATGTGCGAGACCATGTTAATAGTCGCAAACACTAGAGCAAAGTAGAAACGCAGCCTATGCTGCTCTTAACAAACCATCTAACCATGACCGATGTTATGCCATGTCACACAGTAGGTTGCCTCCTACGGCATGCTCTCTCTCTCTCTCTGTAGGACAGTGGTGCTATTCTTGCCCTTGTCAAACACATAGATCTCAGCAACCACTCGGGAAAGAAGTCATCACTGTAAATGAGCATAACTTGAAGACAGTAGACAAGTTTCACTATCTGGGATAGATAATCAGAGACCAGGAGAAAAGGGTAGAACTAAGATCGAATACGGTCGAAACGACTTCTATTCTCACGCCACTAAAGCAATATGGACAGATAAGAGGATATCGCTAAAACTAAGCTTAAGTTCTTGTTTTTCTTCACGAATGTGAATTATAGACATCAGATGAATATATTTACGGCAATATATTTGTTTTGCGGTATAAGTTGTTATTTACACTGAGAGACTATTGATAATTATGCCGTCTTTCTGAAATGAAAGATTCAGGAACAAATGAAGCTTTGAGCCGTTCATTAGCTGGTCAGCGCCTCAAGTAAATGCACCGATCTTCATTGATATGTTATCATTTCCATAGCACTGTTTGATCTGTTCCTTCCCCACTGTCAAAGTCTTTCCAGTCCCAAATGCCACCAGTTATGAAAAGTTAAATGAGTTCATTTGCGACTTTGATAATTTAATCACGTCTATTTCTCGTAATGGAATTGAAGAGATTTCGTGTTGATCAACATTTGTTGCGGAATTTAATCTTGGAAAATGATCATCATTCATACCGATTTCTTCCCCTTCGACATCTTCAATTTTCATTTCGGGTGGTTCCTGATGTTCCAACTCGATGAACACGGGTGTCTGTTGGAATGCGACATGAAGTTGCTGATCTGTTGTTCGGTACAACCTTTTAAATGACCTGTCTAGTGTACGTCACAATTTGATACAGGTCGCAACAATAGAAGCTGTGCACATCATTTCAGCTCTCTAGGTTATGCGGAAGAATTTAGTTCCAAAATGTCATGACATCGTAATATACAATTATAGCTACACATACAGCTTACACATCATACAATATAGAATCATGTACATCAATTTATAAATCGACATGTCTGAATATTTATACAATACATTTGGGATGCAATATAGATTGACATAATTATTTATTAGTATTATAAATTTACCCCTAATCAAATGCGCATTCCCATTGCTAAATTCTAAAATTGAAAATAATGTAACAGAAGTATATGTAATACCAATAACTTTCATAACCTGACGCTGAAAGACAAAACGACATAAGCGAACAAAAAAAAAACATACCAATAATTTATTTACATCTCTACATGCACATTTCATTTTAACAATGAATCACTATCATCATCATCATCATCATCATCATCATCATCATCATCATCATCATCAGTCCCGTAACCTGAAAGATCTTTAGGGCACCAATACTGCAGATTGTTGGACTAGTTCCCGCAACTCCACTCGGTTTTGTGCCAGGATATTTGTTCTAGATATTCACCTTCCCGTCCACTCGCTGATGTTGTCTTTCCATATTTTTTTTTCTCCTCCGATTCTTACGCTTCTCAGGCACAGTATTTTGCAGGATCATCTTGGTATATTGAAACATGCCCATACCATTTGAGCTTAGCGTACTTTCACCATAGTCAACATGTCATATTTGAGTAGTGTCCAGGTTTGGGCGCTGTACAGCAGGACTGGGATCACGAAAGACTGGTAGATGCTGATTTTTGTTTCAATGGACATCTTGCCGTAACTCCACATGTAGGAGGTCGTGCATAGCAGACGCAGCTAGTACAATCGGCCTTGACATATCGGGACCGCTGATCCCATCGGATTATATCATGCTACAGAGATAGATAAATTCGTTATATATATGAAGCAGTTATTTTTTGAGTAGCCCGACAGTTGCACTGATTGGTATTTTCTTTATTAAGTTTCTAGATTTAATCTGGGGGGGGTTGGAATATGTATCTTTTTGTGAGACCTCAACAGTTGATCTTCCCCAGGATTCCATGGCTACAGTAGTATCCCATTTCAATATGGATGATGCGACCTTGATGTAGTATCTCGCTACATAGTTTGGGGTTTATTTTTCTTGCCGATTGACTTCTCCGTGTTGCAAGCACTTCTTTCCCCCCATAATTGCCAAGATTTTCCCAAGTCTAAGATTGCACGTTACGTCTCCACTTTGATCTGTTTGCAGCTTGTTCTTGTACATATAAACTTGTCATATTATGTGCTTTTACTGTAAATAATTAGAACTTGGAATGCCTGTAATCCTGGTATTCAAACATGCATGTTAATGTCTATTGCCTGGGTGCCGGTGGCTAGCTATTTTAAAACTTCCTGTGGCTTACTAGACCTGGGGAAAGGTACAAATAATGTGGGAAGATTTTTAACTAGCCGAGGCAGCGGTCGTTAAGCCTACTCATTTCGATTTCTAACTGCCAAAGATTTTTAACATGCTCGACATGTGAGTCCGATCTCACTACCCAGAAATCAAGGGGATTTTTACCAGAAGATCCACGTGACAAAACCACGGTCTTCGCAGTGATTTGAAGCCGAGGCGGACACCTTACCTCGACCCACTGAGCTCCCAAATAACATATATCCCACACATTGCATACACACACTCGTGTATCACATGTGGGAAATAACTAGATTAGTCTTCGAAAGGCGTGGCACTGCACCAATGTTCGACCACAATGTTTGCTAGAGCATATTTTTTGTTACATCTGAACTACCACCCTTACCACGCAGGCTCTCTCATCGACCGTTCATGATTGTTTCCTGGCGTGACCGAAAATAACCGATGATCATTGATTCTAGTATTTCACCGTTTCCTGCCCTTCTCCGGTTTTTCATTATAAGCTAGAGAATGGCTATAATACTTAACATTATCCTTCATATGAGACGAGGAATAGTTGACCACGTGCAGTTCAACAACAGGAGAAGAAGGACTCCTGGTATTGTAGACAATGTCGAGATTGAGGGAGAGAGAGAGAGAGAGAGAGAGAGAGAGACAGAGAGGATAGAGATGATTGGGGGAGGGGAAGAGGGGGACGGTGGAGGCGTCGAGGACTTGGCAGTGCTATTGTTAAGGGCACATAACCTTAACTCAGAAAACAGCTGAAAGAGAGATTTATGAAAATAAAGTAGCGAGAAATAACGTTACGGAAAATGAAAGATATAGAGATGTTGGTTTACAAAGAACAAGAATAGGAAACATTTAGTGAATGTGTGTATCTGAGAGAGAGAGAGAGAGAGAGAGAGAGAGAGAGAGAGAGAGAAAGAGAGAGAAAGAGAGATTAAGAGACAAAGAGAAAGAGAGAGAGAAAGAGAGAGCGAGAGAAATAAAGAAAGAGAAAACGAAAGAAAGACAAGAGAGAGAGAGAGAGAGAGAGAGACAGAAAGACACAAAGAGTAAAATAAATAGAGAGAGAGAGAAAAAGAAATAGAGAGAGCGAGAGAAAGAGAAAAAGAAATACAGAGAGAGAGAAAAAAATAAATAATAAAAGAAAAAGAGAGACAGAGAGAAAAAGGAAAATAAATTGAGAGAAAGCGAAAAATAAATACAGAGAAAGAGAGAGAGAGAGAGAGAGAGAGAAAGACAGAAAGAGAAAAGGAAAGAGAAAAAAGAAATAAAGAGAAAGAAAAAAAGAAATATATATATATAAAGAGAGACAGACAAAAAAGAAAGAAAAATAGAAATAAAGAGAGATGGAGTAACAAGTAAAATGTTGGTTGTTACAAAAGTGATCAAATTGTATACTTCTCACTATTGTAGCAAACTGAGGTACTCTACCAACCTGCTCCCGTGAGGCCTGCACGTGAACCATACAGAACCATCGTCACCAGTCAATCCATAGCTTCACCTGCCTAGTTAGTACCCTCACTAGAGAGACGAATATTGACTACGATGTCAACAGCAGAATTGCCTACAAAGGCAAGCTCTGTGTTCGCTTGCAAACGGCTGCTTTTTGCTTCAAATAAACGGCTGCTTTTTACTTCAAACAAACGGCTGCTTTTTGCTTCAAACAAACGGCTGGAACCGACACAGCATCAGTGTCGCCGTCAAGGTGAAAGTGTATTGTGTTGTGATGTTAACTACTCTGCTGAATGTGGGCCAAACATGGACAGTGTATAGCAGACAAGCCCAAAACTGAATCTCTATTACTTGAGATGCCTGCACAGTGTGCTCAGGACCAGCTGGCAGGGCAGAGGGCTAAAATCAGAAATTCTTAGTAAGTAACACATGTTGAACATCCATATGCTCTGCATAGGCGAGGAAGACCAATGTCTGGTCAGGCAAATAAACTGATCACACATGTTAGTCAGGGTCAGGCAAAATATAGTGGCCAAGACCCCCCCACCTTGGCTTCCCAGTTGCACTTCCTAGAAACGGGCTATTTTCATTTCAGCCTGGCTAACGAGGTGAGGGATCAACGTGATCCCCGTAGTAGTGAGCGACACGCAGATAAAGCCAAGCATAGCACAACCGCCTGGAGGACCCCGGTCCACCTTCATCCAAACGCCCGGGATGTAAGGAAAACTACTGCAATCCGCCACTTAACGTCCTTTTCAGGGCTCACAAAAGAGTAAATCTACGCATTGTGGTTATTCGAAACTACAACAACACCGCCTGTCCATAAAGCCAAAATAAGATGAACATGACATGTTGTTTAAATGCCCTATGAACACTTCCCAAAGCTGCTGTTATATGGTCAGCTCAGAACAGACAGACGCTCATAAAGAGGACAGAAGAAACTCCACAGAGACTCATTGAAAGTGTCTCTAAAGAGCTTCAACATTGGTATCACCTCCAGAGAAATGCTTGCATAAAACCACTCCACCTGGCACTCTAGCATCGCACAATGTACTCAGGTCGCAGAGATAATCTCCATTACCGAGGCTCAGAGAAAGAAGCGTGTCCGGCCGTAAAAACAGAACTCGCGGCGACTCCAAGACTAACTCTTCACATGTGTGCCACGGGGGTAGGCAGAATCTGCTATGCCAGGATTGGCCTTTACAGTCATATGAGATTAAAGTATAATGATGTCGCCATCTTTGCTTGCGATGGACTACTATTAATATTATTACCAAACTGTGCTTATAATATTCATCACAGTAATACTTGCAATGCTTCTTCCTATAATATCATCACATATTTTTGTTAGTGAGAGCATAAGGGGCAATATATTGAAGTCTCATATAATAGCCACAACATTGAGTTTAATAACTGTGTACCTGTCAAACTGACAGCGCAATTCTCGTTCTACTGCACAAAAACACTTTTCAACCAAAAATTCACAAATCTACTTCTTGAAATCACTTAATTTAATGTAAATCCTCGATTATCATGAAAAATAACAGTGAAAATGCAATAAAGATGCAATACAGCAAATCATCGGACAATTAACACCAATACTTAATTGTAAGCTCGTGACAATAACTACCAAAAGAGGTTTACACAATACAATTTTCGTACCGACACTATCATATCAATGGACACTAACACCAAATTAAAACGACATATCGTAATAACAGAAATAAAATATTATGTGTAACAATGAGAGAAAGGATAAGAAACGATGGCATCAGGAGACTAGTTGGAGCAACACCAGTGTTAAACTACATCACAAGGCAGCAACTAAAATGGTTTGGCGTCGTATCAAGCCACGACACTGCATTTCTCCCCCCCCCCTCCCCCTCTCCACCCACACATTTATGTGAAACTGGCAATATGCATTTTGGTAGCATGTATAAGCAAGGTGACGCGGATATTAAAACATCAAAATGTCACTATGTCCATTAAACAGAGACTGATAAACACGTTGATCATCCCATAGTTATGTTATCAGTGTCAAACGAGTACGTCGAGACCGTGAGATGTAAAGCAGGAACGAGACACCCTGGGGGCCACTCTTCCCCTTCTCTCTCCTCTCACCTCACTCTGTTTCATTTGACTCTATCCCACAGTCACACCCTTGCACAACTTTCACACGCGCCCTCGTGGTAAAGCCCTTCCATTGCACTTTGGTTGGGCTAGCTTCTGAGGGCGCACAAACCTAGCATAGGTACATACAGATGCACACATGCATCCAAGCACTGGTTTATGCGTCCTGATATCGCCCAATTGACTACTGTCTGGGGTGGAAAATGGCGCGCCTCCGCCAGTAGAAACTAGTGAGGCAAACATTTAAGCAAAAAAAAAAAAAAAAAAAAGCAGGAACGAGACACCCTGGGGGCCACTCTTCCCCTTCTCTCTCCTCTCACCTCACTCTGTTTCATTTGACTCTATCCCACAGTCACACCCTTGCACAACTTTCACACGCGCCCTCGTGGTAAAGCCCTTCCATTGCACTTTGGTTGGGCTAGCTTCTGAGGGGGCACAAACCTAGCATAGGTACATACAGATGCACACATGCATCCAAGCACTGGTTTATGCGTCCTGATATCGCCCAATGGACTACGGTCTGTGGTGGAAAATGGCGCGCCTCCGCCAGTAGAAACTAGTGAGACAAACATCTGAGCGAAAAAAAAAAAAAAAAAAAGCAGGAACGACAATTCGTGACAAAATTCACATCATCACGCTGAGGGATTGGATGGGAACTGCATTGGTTAATTACTATTCTGAAGCAAAGACAATAAAGTAGTTTGAGTTTGTGCACTTGACAAGGACGAAGGTATGAGCAGCCTGAAGCGAAGGTCATACTACGAGGCATGTTCAAATGAAACCGGACCAAACTGCAACAAGTGAACATACGTACGGTGCGCACGATGACGTCAATTCAGGTGTAAGCAGCACATACCAACCGTCAAGTTTGCAAAATGTTATTATCCTCCGACTATTAGTCGGATTTTGTCCCTTGTGATAAGTAGCGATCCTGCTATGAGGTCGTTGCTTTGCTTCTACAACATATGCATAGTAGTGGTACTGTGATGATCGTGTTTTTTTTTCTTTCTTTTCGCTTATCCTGTTCTGCTTTTCAGCATCAGGTTATGGAGAAATCTCTAGAACGAACCCTACTGTGGGCCTCATGCACTATGGCATTCACCGTCCAAGATATTTCCGTAAGCCATCTTATGAGTTTCCTCAGCAGACCGTTGAAAACATGGTGGGAGTGATACGGAATCCGTCCATTTAATCAGCGAGCGGTGATTCTGTTTCTAACTACTGTAGGATGTCTGCCAGTTTACATTCATCGCATAGTGCAGGCAGTGTATGGTGTCAAAGGACAACAGTGAAGAACTGAACAACGATGTTTAAAAAAGGACGTGAGTTAACGCAACAATATGCGCCTAACCTGGCCTCGGAACATCTTTCGTTAACTCACGTCCTTTATTAAACATCGCTGTCAAGTTCTTCACTGTTGTCTTCGACACACTCTTGTCACCATACACTGCCTGCATTGCGTGATGAATGTCAACTGGTCGACATCCTTCAGCTGTTAGAAAACCGAAACACCACTCGCTTATCAACTCTGAACGGAATTCGTTTCACACCAGTCCTGTTTTGAACGGTCTGCTGAGGAAACTGTGTCGAAAGATAATGAAATTTTGCAAACTTGACGGTTGGTATGTGCTATTTACAACAGAAGTGACGTCATAATGTACATCGTACGTATGTTCACTTGTTGCAGTTTGGTCCGGTTTCATTTGAACACGTCTCGAACATTGGTTCTAAGACCATGAGCAAGAGGTCGACCCTAGCGATAATGAATAGAGGGGATCAACGAAACACTCCAAAAGTTCGATATGTCAACATAGACGCCTCTCACCTAGCTCAAACTAAAAGTCTAAACAAACCTGCTATATGTGGCACCGCCAGGTAAGAGCAGTGGAACAAGAGAAGAACATATACTCATTATTGTGTAGCTATCAACCTGCTCCTGTATCTGTTTCCGGCAAATATCTTAATAAGACCTGCGACAGATTCAGGCAGCTTTCCATAACTTGGTGAAACTCTTTCCTCATACCTTATGTAAAATCTCAATTTGATGCCTTACCCTTTTATTGTTCAGTCCAAGTTTATATTGATTCTCATAGTCCAAGTACTCATGAATTCTTAAATCCAAATTCCCATTGATTTGCATTGATTATCTTACCGAATATAACCGAATATAGCCGTAACCGAATATAACCCGGGCCCATCGATTTTAATATTTTGCCCTTGCTAGATGAGAAGTAAGATGGCCATGCCTGAATGGCTGCGCTCCCGACTCGCTCCTGTGTTTGCGTCATTTTGTGATGTCTGCTGGTTCCTGTTAAGATTATAAATCACAACTCCTTCACTAGGTGGTATTAAGGACTTGTATTCTATTAAATGTATGTGCTTTCGTTCAGTTATGATGTTTGTTATGCTGCATTTCGCTGCATTTCATGCCTGGCTTAAACCGCGGGGAAACTATGCCAAGATGGCGTTCAACGTTTCGCTTAACTGCACACCAAAATTCAGACCATGTAACACTAATCAAGGGCATTCCTGCTTGAACTGAAACCGCCTTCCTCCTGCCCCCACCCACCCTCCTCCTACACCGGAGGTGACAGGATACCTCTCCCAACTTTCTATTCTTAGCACAGCACGGTTAACGCTGACACGAAGGTGGACACAATCCAGAGGTCGCAGGGGCAGATCGCAAAGAAACAGGGTGACAGATACGGACAGACAGAGAAAGTCTGACACAAACATTGGTCCTACACACACTCATCGAGGCCCTCATCTCGAGGCAGCGGAGTACTCGGCTCCACCTTGGGAGCAAGTAGGGATTTCGGTCAACACACTACGCATGAACAAGCCTCAGCAGTTGAACATATTAGTAGTCGATCGACGTACCGGGCCTTTGACGCCTAGGCGAACAGTATTATACGTCTATGTTGCTTCATTATAAGTCAGAGAATGGATATGTACTTAGCATTGAACCCACATAATATAATGACAAGAAAGCAGTTTTAATTTTTTTTTAAACTACAAAAAAATTGCAAATCAAGTGAGTCTATGTGACGGAGAGAGGATTTGAGATCGAGAGTGCGAAAGAATGGAAAATGGTTCATGGAACCGTATTCATTGCCCCTAGGTGCCAACATATGTGGTCAGTCACTTTCATTGCTAAAAGTACAGAAGACCTCCCTAGCACCAACGGCTGATGCGAAGTTTTACATTGATTTCGTCAGGTACCTATGCATAGCTGGGTCGATTGGAAGAAGTGGTTATACCATGAAAAGAATCCAAGACATGCCTGGTCTGTCTGAGCACGATGAGATTCGAATCTGGTACGTTGGGGTTGTTGTTTGCAAATGCCCACAATCATTAGGTTACTCTTGTGTGCGCCATGATAAGGGCGTTAAGCGCCGGGTTGCATTACCTTTTCTTACACACTGAGAGTGCTGATGAAGGTGGACCGGGGTCCTCCAGGCGGTTGTACTATGCTTGGCTTCATCTGCGTGTCGTTCACTACTACGGGGATCACGTCGATCCCTCATCGTGTTAGCCAGACTGCCATGAAAACAGCATGTCTGATCAGTATATTTTGTCTTAACCTGACTAACATGTCTGGTCAGTATATTTTGCCTGAACCTGACTAACATGTCTGATCAATATATTTTGCCTGAACCTGACTAACATGTCTGATCAGTATATTTTGCCTGAACCTGACTAACATGTCTGATCTGTATATTTTGCCTGAACCTGACTAACATGTTTGATCAGTATATTTTGCCTGACCAGTCGTTAGTCTTCCTTCCCGTACGTTTGGGGTTATAAACAAAGTTCACACAACCCATTGGCCACCGAACGAAGAGCGAGAGTGACGTAGCTGCAATGGGAAAATTGACAGCGGAAATAAATATACTACCTGTGAAGGCGAGGATCTAGACCGACAAATACTTTTCGGATCTCACTCCGTGCTGGCACGGTGAGGGGTACGCGTTATACTTTGGCAGCAACGCCGCTGGAGAGACGGGCAGATGCCAGGATCAACAATTATATTTACAATGCCAAGCATAGCAGGATCACTTAGAGGACCCTGGTCCATCTTTTTCAGCACACACAGGATGTGACAACACACTATTGCAACACGGCACTTAAAGTCCTTTTCAGGGCGCACAAAAGAGTAACCTACTGATTGTGACAACTCAGTCATTAATTCAACAACAACAACAACAACAACAACAACAACAAGTGTGCAGTGACAAAATGGATACAAACATGTACCTTGAAAGTATAATGTAGACACTACAGTAGCATCAATGCTTATTGAATATCCGACAACATAACGTGTATCCATATAATTATAACATACCGAATCTGTTGTTCGTACAATAAGTTTATGTACTTCACATCCTGAATACATATTTACTCGTTTCCATTGCAACAACTAAATCACTCTCACTGGAAGAAGTTAATGAAATCACTTCTAATACAAATTTAATGTAAATTCATAGCCATACTGCCGCAATAACCAAGCAATAATAACCAAATAATGTACACGCTAATTGTGACATAACGAACTCCCCACATTGACCAAACAATGTTACTTATCACTAACGATAAAATCATCTGTTACAGATGCAATAATGATGACCTCATTTATATTCTCTCAGCCGCAAATCCTGACATCACACAATTCTTCCCACAGTTAAGTGGATTATAAAATCAATTACGCGGAGCGACCAGAGAATAATTAATGCGGAGAAAAAAATTCAGTACACAACACGTCAGTCCTAAAGACGGATCGAATCAGTTCCACAATAGCAATACCAGTAATAAATCGATCACTGCATGACTGAGAAAGGAACTTTACTAAATGAATCCTCGTGTGAACAAAGTGTATACGTGAGACCAACACGTCCCACAGTCAATGTGGACACCTTGCAGTTTCAGACATTCTCTTTCAGAATGCTCAGCATTATAAATATGTATATTACCAGATTAACGGAAGTAAAGAACTGGTAATTATTTATACTTCGTACATGTATATCCAACAAACTAACGATATAAACTATCGATGAGTCAAAGTGGGCAGCTTGGAGAATGACAGCTGCAAAAGTGGCCAGAAACAAGGAACAAAGACAACATTCATGGCCATCGCTAGTACCATTCGTGGGAAATAAATTTTGAGATAGAAATATCTTCATACTTACCAACGCTTTTTCATCGACGGATCGTCAAGTTTAGACCCGGTTAGATCTTGGGAGAGGTGACAAAAACGGAAGTCGAAGTCCAGCAACCGATCGTCAAGTTTAGACCCGGTTAGATCTTGGGGGAGATGGCAAATACTGAAGGCGAAGTCCAGCAAACGATCGTCAAGTTTAGACTCGATTAGATCTTGGGGAAGGTAACAAATACCGAAGGCGGTCCAGCAACGGATCGTCAAGTTTAGACCCGGTTAGATCTTGGGAGAGGTGACAAATACTGAAGGCGAGGTCCAGTAACGGATCGTCAAGTTTAGACCCGGTTAGATCTTGGGAGAGGTGACAAATACTGAAGGCGAAGTCCAGCAACGGATCGTCAAGTTTAGACACGATTAGATCTTGGGAGAGGTGACAAATACTGAAGGCGGTCCAGAAACCGATCATCAAGTTTAGACCCGGTTAGATCTTGGGGAAGGTGACAAATACTGTAGGCGAAGTCCAGCAATGGATCGCCAAGTTTAGACCAGTGTAGATCTTGGGAGAGGTGACAAATACTGAAGGCGAAGTCCAGCAACCGATCGTCAAGTTTAGACCCGATTAGAACTTGGGGGAGGTGACAAATAATGAAGGCGAAGTCGAGCAACGGAACGTCAAGTTTAGACCCGATTATATCTTGGTGGAGGTGACAAATACTGAAGGCGAAGTCCAGCAACGGATCGTCAAGTTTAGACCCGATTAGATCTAGGTGGAGGTGACAAATACTGAAAGGCGAAGTCCAGCAACCGATCGTCAAGTTTAGACCAGTTTAGATCTTGGGGGAGGTGACAACTACTATAACGCTCAACATAAACACTGAAAAAATATGTAAACGGTTTCAAGTTTGATATTGCCAAGACACACGAAAATTGCCACCGATAAAAAGATTTTTAAAAAAAGAAAAGTAACAAGAATGACCTAAGCAAAACATCTAAACTACCAAGCTATTTGGGTGCTATACGTTTATTGGTAACTGAACAGTACGGTAGGTTGCCATTACATGTACGTGGAGAAGCTGTCGTATCAAGAACGAAAATAACCGTGTCGGCCAAACTGATCACGGCGGGATTAGTACCATGTGTCCTGGATTTGTGTAACGGACGTTTCACTCTTAAACACACAGAATAAATGGAAAGCTTCTTTTCATAGACACAAAATTAAATGATACTAGAATATCTTGAAGGTCGTTGTTCACGCACACAAATGTGACATATCTAAGCAACATTTTGGACGCCAATTATCCACAGTGTTATCTTCGGCCCTAGCTGTGCCTTCATGAGGGGGCCCCCTGTTTCTTACAGAGCCTGCTGTGGGGCGCGACTGAGTACCCAGGGATATAACTGGACGGGTAGATTAAGCTCATTAGCCTTGGTTGGCAGCCAATCTTAGAGAAGGTAAACTCTGACTCTAAACCCGGGAAGACGAAGCTCGTGCCTGTTCAGGCAGTTCGCCTAGGAGAGAGGGAAGTCTAATTTTAAACCCACAAGTGCCAGGGAGTGCTGTATCGTCCTGTGACGATGATAATATCGTGGCATGTTTCGAGTAACTAGTATCTGCGGGCAACGACGCAACTGCCTTGTGGAAACCTCGGAGAGGGTAGGGCTACGGGAGTAAACCCAGACAGAAAATCAGGAGTGGTAGCACCTTAGGCAGATTGTTTCAAAATTGCGAACTCATTCCGGCAGCTCTTGCAGCCGAGCTGGTGCCAAATTGGCATGCTTTACATTCCTATGAATTACACCAGCAAGGCCGAGAGGGGAAATCCTACAGTTTTGGCAACCCACGGTCTCCATATTTAGTGCCCAAGTGTGCGCTCTGGTGTGGCTACTCCAGCCTAGCTCTTTAGTGAGGACACTCCACGGAAGCTGGCAGTCTATGGTTTATAAGTCCCACGTCATTGGCCTGTGGAAGGGGCGCAACGGGTCAGCTTCGAGGGTGGTAGGGATCATCGCATCCCATTGGTCGACAACCGCCGCATCAGCCGAGCAGTCCCCCGGACAGCTGGGTGTCGACTCGCCAACATCTGCCTGCTCCAGTGGGTGCCTGGAGCTTAGTGCATGCCTGACAAGCGGAAGTTAATTTTGCATCAAACAAAACCTAAATTAAAAAGAAGAATCCAGCTCTTTGATCTGCAAGCTGGAACGTGCGTACTATGTGTACAGGCATCTCCGATGATCTTCGAGAGGTTGGAGATGCCAGAAAAACAGCCATCATTGATAGGGAGCTCTCTACAGGAAACCAGATTTGCCTCTAGTGGCTCACTAAGAGAGAAAAACTACTTTCTTCTGGAAGGGTCGTGAACCTGAGGCTTCTCGACAACAAGGTGTTGGTTTTGCTATTAAAACACACTTATGGTCTCAGTCGGTCTTCTTTCACAGGGCTCTGAGAGGTTACTGGCCATTCGTTTCATCACCGTTAGAGGTCCTGTTAATATCCTTAGCGTTTATGCCCAAACCCTGATATCCCCAGAGGAAGCGAAGGATCAATTCTGTAGACTGTTGGAGAAAATGATCAAGAACAGCCCCAGGGAAGAAGCCCTTATCCTTCTCGGCTACTTTAATGCTAGAGTAGGTGGGAGCCACATATCATGGCCCATTTGCTTTGGACCTCGTGGTATTGGCAAGATAATTGACAATGGTCAGAGATTGGTGGAGTTGTGCACTCAACAAGGTCTATATATCACACATACTTTCTTCATAAGCAGACTTCAACACAAAGTATTATGAAAACACCCAAGGGCACATAAAAGGCATCAAATCGACTTGATTGTCACCAATTGTCACTTGATTGTCAGCTCTAAACATGGTCCCCTCCACTAGATGCTATCACAGTGCAGACTGCGACTCTGACCATGCTCTTGTAGCAGGCTACGCTTGCAGCATCGCAACATAAACCGCTCCAAACAGATGGGGCATCCCCGCATCAACACTGCGCAGATGATGATTCCTGAATTTATCTGACAGGTTAAGAATCATGTACCGTGACCAGATGATGGCCAGATGGGTGGAGCACTAATCTAAGCTCTACTCACGGGAAACGGTGGTCACTGATGAGACCTGGTGCAGGCTACAGGTCCTGCCTATCATGGAGGAACTTGACAGACCAACTATCCTGGATGAGCTTCATAAGGCTATCAACTACCTCTCAAATGGCAAAGCACCAGGAGGAGATGGTATACCACATGAAGCTATCAAAAGCGAGAAATCAGCACTAGCTCATCCGATGTTTGATCTTCTATGCCTCTGCTGGGAGGAAGGTGCAGTCTCCCAGGAAATGCGTGACGTCATCATTTCGACTTTTTACAAAAACAAAGGTGGCTGCGGGGCCTGCAATAATTATAGAGGGATCTCGCTTCTGAGTGTTGTAGGCAAAGTTGCTACTAAACAGGTTGCGTCTCCTCGCGGATAGGGTGTACCCAGAATCCCAGTGTGGCTTTAGAGTAGGTAGATAACACAGATATGATTTTCTCGCTTCGCCAAATCCAGGGAAAATGCAGAGAACAAGCCAAGCTGCTCTTTACCATGTTTCTAGACCTCACCAAGGCCTTCAACTTGGTTAGTAGAAAGAGTCTATTCAAACTCCTTGAGAAGATTGGCTGCCCCCCAAAACTGCGTATCATGATCATTTTTTTCACACTGGTATGACGGATTATTTATACGACAGAACATCTTTAAACACTTTTCCCATCAAGAGTGGAGTGAAGTGGGGATGTGTGCTCGCACCGACCCTCTTTGGGATCTTCATCTCCGTGCTCCTATCCTACGCTTATAACACATCTGGGGACGATGTTTATCTTCACACCAGGTCAGATGAGGGGCTGTTTAACCTGCCTCGACCGCGTGCGAGGACCAAGCGGATGACAGTGCTCATTAGGGTGATGCTATTTATGGATGATGCAGTTCTAGTGACCAATAGTCAGGAGGCCTTCCAGAGAATGGGAGCAGTTTGGGCTCACAATAAGTCTGGAAAAGATAAAGGTCTGCGCATAGGGTATTACCACTACAGCCTCCATAAAGATTGATGGCCTCACTCTGGAGGTCGTCAACAGTTTCATTTATCTGGGGTCTGCCATCAGCAACACTCTCTCGCTCGAGAAGGATATAGTCAGTAGGCTTGGCAGGGCAAGTATTGTCATGGCCCACCTGACGATGAGAGTCTGAGAAAACACTGCGCTGTCTCACTACACGAAGGTTCGGGTCTATCAGACCGACCTGCGTTTTTGGCACTCTCATGCATGGAAGCGAGACTCGGAGCACTTACACTAAACAAGAACGGCGACTGCACACCTTTCAATTGAGGTGTCTAAGGCGTATATTGGGGATTGGATGGCAAGAGAGAGTGTCACATAATAGGTCTTACAGAGAGCAAACACTCACAGCATGTACTCGATGTTGAGCCAGCAACGTGGTTGGGACATGTTTATCGCATGGAAGAGAGGCTGCCAAAGGATATACTTTATAGACAGCCATTGGAATTAAAAGAATCGGCAGTCCCACACTGCCATTCAAGGACGTATGCAAGAGTAACATAAAGTCGTACGACATTCCATCCGAGAGCTGGGAAAAAAATTGCTCAAGATCGAGCTATCTGGAGACAGCTGGTTGGAGTGGGCATAGTGCCTGCTGACGATCGTAGAGGTCTTCTGGCTGCAGAGAAAATAGAAAGACAAGAGACCAAGGAACAGCCAGGCAAGCCAGCCTCCTCAGCATGGTTGTACGATCTGTGGCAGGGACTGTTACTCGCGGATCGGCCGTTACAGCAATAAAAGACAGTGTCGAAATACAGGAGACAGAGCTGGACAGACCTTATAGGGCGCCAATCGCATGGTCTACAGAGACTGAGACACCTAGGATATGATGTCTTCGGCTGCACAGTGTAGTCAAATATATATGATGTAGGAAGTTCAACTACAACGTCTATTTCAGATACAGTGAGAGGATTACTTTTCCCGTTTTTGCCTTGCAAATACTAGATGGCTCGATTTCGCACACGGCCACCGAAACTAGGTCAAACCACACCGATAAAGCTGCTACTTTTGCTAACAGCGCACACACCAGTCGTGGCCCGGTCACAGGTTCTTTGGTGTACCTTATGCTTGATTTGAGAAAGGCTGCAGTGAGGGGAACTTTTGATTACACTTCCTTACAACTTGTCCTGATAAAAGGAGATGATAACTTTTGATTACACTTCCTTACAACTTGTCCTGATAAAAGGAGATGATCCACTGAAGTAAATCTCCTCATTCTGTGCTGGTGGCAGGATTAAGAGAACTCGTGTCAACCCACTGTGTTGTCGCCAGCGATTATGGTTGTCATCTCAGTTGTCTAGAAGCTAGTCACATGCTCTGAGATGTGAATGTTGCTAAAATTGGAAATAGGATGATCGTTGTCGACCAAAGTGATGGCATGTGCACACCAGATCAACAAAGGGACTGATTGCCACTGAACTGACTCTCTATGTGTAACAAACTAGACAATTCGGTTGGGATGTCAACACATTACATATTGCCGCATATTTTTAGATGTCATGGCATTATGGCTAGACTGTACTTTCACAATTTATGTTATGACATGTCATATTAACACTTGTCGGATGTTATGGGCATTGTATAATCCGGGTGGTTGGGACTCGTTATCCCGGGGAGGACACCCAACTAGAAGAGAGTCAACTCTGATAACAATACTACTTGCAGCCTTACAGTTGAGACCTTTGTCGGGCCTATATTTCGACGTAGTCACCTATCACTGCAACACATCTGTCTCACTTGGTTCAGAGCTTCTGTATTTTGATAGTGTATAATTATACTGGCTGGCCCCAGACCCATTGGAGAACTTCCTGACGAACATAAAGGTACAAATTACTTGGAATAAAGTTTGGACTATAAGGCGGATGTGGCAGTACCTCCCAATGCAATTGAGCAATAACTGCCACAGTTATGGCTGCCGTATGAGGTATTGTATTGTCGTGTTAGAGAAGGACACATTTTTTGGTCAAAATTCAGTTGCTTCTCCATCCATCGACTGGAAATTGTATGCAAATTGAAGTGATCCCTGATGATGATGTCCACATAACTTGCTTATACCAGCAGTCATTGCGACTTCTGGTGCAATTACTCGTAGGTCTTAAAATAAAAAAAAACAATTGTTGTCTTTACTAGTAATGACATTTTTTGGTCGGCCTTCATGGGGCTCGTCCTCGATGGACTAATGGCCTTTGTGAAAGCGTTTACACAATTCAAACACTAACGAACTTGCTGCAGTTTGTTTTCCAAACACACATGTCAGTCAACGATGAATTTCAGCGGAGTTTCAATCTTCTTTCACCAGAAATGTCATCTCAGCACGGTGTTCCTGCAATGAAGTCAACTGCTCCCCCGATATTTCGAATAAAACATCTCGGGAAAACAGAAGAAGCATGCTCATTCCACTACCAGGTGTCAGACACATTCTGTTCACTTTTGAATAGTTACTTAACACATTTCATTTTCGGGTTATCTTGACAAAATCCGGAAATTTACTGGACCTACTGCTACTACTACTAAAACTACTACTACTACTACTGCTGCTGCTACTACTACTACACACAAACATATATACACATACCCCCCCCCCCCATATATATAAATACATACACTAGTGTTTCGATTACTGTAGAGCATGCACAGGGGTGTCACTGTTTTTCTGTTCATTTAACATATGTTAAGTGGTCATTCCACCCGAATGAGCTGCTCTTGTCGGCGTTAGTTCTGAACTTTATTTGTTTAATCATAAATTGTATCTTATTTTTGTCTGACCTGTTTGGAGTCTGACTATGAGTTATTTGCTTAGGTAGAACAAGCACATACAAATACATTATTATTTTGGAGTCCTGGACTCGCTGCTTCTCCCTTGCTCCTAATCTACTTTCATTGAGCAATCTCGTTTTTGATTGTTTAAATTTAGGTTTGCCTTTCTGGATTCTATTAGCGATGGCACGCACCTTCCAACCCCAGACCGTTATCTTTTAAGTTATATCAAGACTTACTGCCCAGTGTATGCGTGTGTAAGTGTGTCTGTGTGTGTGTGTGTGTATCTGTTTGTAGGGTGGGCGTATTGACAATTGTATGGATGCATCTGTGTATGCTGTTTGCAATGTGTCCACTATGACTTACACCCCCCCCCCCCTCCCCTCCTCCCATGACCACTTCATCCCTCATTTGTCTGTCATCTGGGATCCTACATCCAACCCGTCAGGAGTAATATGATGATTTTTTAAATAAGTACCGTATTTTCGCCTTTACATTTACACATTGATATCCGCCCTTTACACATTGATATCCCCCTCTACACATTGATATCTGCCCTTAATACATTGATATCCGCCCTTTACACACTAATATCCACCCTTTACGCATTGATATCCACCCTTTACACATTGATATCTCTCTTTATACATTGATATCTCTCTTTACACATTGATATCCGCCCTTTACACATTGATATCCCCCTTTACACATTGATATCCCCCTTTACACACTGATATCCTTCCTTTACAAATTCTTCCCTTCTTCCATGATTCGCTCGTTCATTATTGTTTCGTTGTCCCTAATGAAAGCCTATTGGTTGTGGCGCAGGCTTCGTTTGTGGTGTCTGCTCAATGCGGTATATGCCCATACCTATTTATACATTTTTTTAATCTCATAAATTTTAACACTTTTTACGGTACAGTAGTCTTGACAATCCTTTGTGGAAAAGTGGTCATACCGCGAAAAATCCCCGACATGCCCAGTCAAACTGAAACACGACGTGAGTTCGAACACGGTATGTTGAAATTGCAAACCAAACTTGCACTGGATATATCGAAAATTTTCGACCATTATATTAACACATGTGTTTGCTGTCGTGCTGATCTAAACAACTCATCATCATCATCATCAGTCTTGTAACCTGGAAGGCCACTGAGGCACCGTTATTGCAGTCTGTCGAACCAGTTTCTGCCATAAATCTCGAGTTTTCGTCAGGGTATTAGTTTTAGCTATAGACCTTTCAGTCCACTCTTTTATATTGTCCTCCCATCTGTTTTTTGGTCACCCTCTCTCATGCTTCCCAGACACAGTGCCTAGCAGGATGGTCTCGGTCAGCCCCATTGATCGTGATATATGTCCATACCATGTGACATAACATTGTGTGCGGGAAATGAAAATATTCTTTGTTGTACAATTTAACAGATACGAAAATAGGCCAAGGTCAATGGTAGCAAGACACTCCTTCAAGGACACAGATGTGAGGAAAGGGGACAACCAAAAGTGAGCATAATCCGTGACCAACACGTTACAGCGCGTGATTGAAACACAGCAGACTTTTACAAGTTTAGATTACTGACGTCCCAAATAAATAACATTATGAAGTGCTTTACATACACTTAACTAGTGGTTCGCAAGCGAAGGCGTGGTTGAGGGAAGGGTGCACGCAAACCACTAGATGTCTCCGAGCAGTCATTTGTGGTCACAAACTAAATATATATTTGATAATCAATTTTGGTCTGCTTTGTTCTTTAATATGAGAACGCCCAGATCATAATACCATTTTCATCATTGGCTCTTTCTGTCTTGTATGCTGTTATGAAAAAAATATAACATTTCAGACGATAATGAATATGTCTCATGAGACTAATCCAAGCAGAGAAGTGTTTTCCAAACAAACATACGAGAGACGATAATTTCAATTAAATTGTATTGTTTGAAGCTCTTTTATTAATGACCAACACAGACATTATTATACATATTATACACAGACTTGCTGAAGTTGGATGTGTTGGACCGAAAGGTGCAAATATTGCAGTCAAGCTGTAAACTACGACACAACGCATTCCGTTCTCTGGACTACATTCTGCTACTTAAGCCCTTTCAGTGTTTGGTAGTGGGAGATTGAGAATGAACGAAGCCAAGCCAAGCCATACACAGACAATAAGCTTATTTCTTTTGAATAAGACAAAATGTTGATATGTTTTGTGGTTTGTCATTGCATACGCTATTTCCTTCATTACCTTTGTACGGCTTATATTGTTTGACGCTAAATCTATGTGCCCTGGGGATTCCAAAATGATTATGCAGTATTTGATGTCATTTGTCACTACCTATGTGAGAACGAGACAACTTTTTGGATTTACATTTAGTATTAAAATGATCCACCGTTAGTATGGACGTTTAAAGGCTAACTTTACCAGACGTCATATTAGTGTTGAATGTCATGTAATTTCTCACAATATAAACTCTTAAAGCTTCCTATTAAAAATAATACAGCATTTATGTTGTTGTTGTTTATGCTCACAATGAGTAGTCTACTCTATTGTGCGCCACCAAAAGGGCGTTAAGTGGCGGTTGCAGTAGCTTTCTTCACATCCCGAGCGTGCTGATGAATGTGGTCCTTGGTTCTTTGGCGGTTGTGCTATCATTGGCTTCGTCTGAGTAACGCTTAATACTACGGGGATCACGTCGATCCACATCACGTAAGCCAGACTGCCTTGCAAACAGCTTGTTTCAAGCGAACGCTTGGCCGCACATTGTGCCTAGCCCTGACACGACGTCCTGGTCAGTATGTTGTGTCTGACCCTAACACGACGTCCTGGTCAGTATGTTGTGTCTGACCCTGACACGACGTCCTGGTCACTATGTTATGTCTGACCCTGACACGACCTTCTGATCAGTATGTTGTACCTGACCCTGACACGACGTCCTGGTCAGTATGTTTGTACCTGGCCCTGACACGACATCCTGGTCAGTATGTTGTACCTGGCCCTGGCACGACCTCTTGGTCAGTATGTTGTACCTGTCCCTGACACGACGTCCTGGTCAGTATGTTGTGCCTGACCCTGACACGACGTCCTGGTCAGTATGTTGTACCTGACCCTGACAAACGTTCTGGTCAGTATGTTGTACCTGGCCCTGACACGACATCCTGGTCAGTATGTTGTACACGTATCCGTAAGGTTGGAACAAATATTGTTCTATTCATATTTGTTATATATGATATTTGATTGTTTATGTTTATTTGTGTCTGTGTTTATAGATGTAGAGTTATTTCGAGGTTTCTTGAACATGCAGTTTAATTTCATTTTTAAATTAAATAAACTTGATCAAAACGTCAACCAATTTGTTTATAAAACCAGCTTTAATATATTAATATTATTTCACGGGTTCTGCAAGAATGAAAGGAATCGCTACTGAAAAAGCAAAGAATAGAGCGCCTCGGGGAATTGTCATTTGTTTCATGGGGTCCAAGTCTAGAATAAGTTGGGCACCACTGAAATAGACAATTGACTTGTATTATTTCTGTACGCTTACATTTTTGTAACACAACCCACACTTCAACACAACCACAACCACGGCACATGAACACGCAACTTAGACCGGGAAATAAATTAAAGTCTCCCAGGGACAGACACTACAAGGATGTGCTCACAACAATTCAGCACGTATCCTGCTTTGTAATAGTAACAGTTGGTATTTGGTTACATAAGCATGAACGGAAAACAAAATGGCGAATGTACTGACTATTGGACGCCTGCTATTTCTACAGGCAGAAGAGTGCCAAATACCTGGTAACCTAAAGCTATCTATTCTTAGTTCTTAGTCGACCTGTACTTCTACAGGGGCAGGTCTAAGCTCTGGTATGAGCTGGATGTAGCCGGGAGGAGGATTTCCTGCTTAGCGGACTAGACGAGCAGTTTATTACTCCGCTAGTTTTGGGACAAATGCATCGAAGGGGGATTAACCGATGTGCAAGTCCATCTTACTAGACTCAAACACTAGAGCAAAGTAGACCAGCAGCCTGTTAGGCGCCATCTATGCAGCTCTTAACAAACAACCTAACCATGGCCGGTATTATGCCATGTCACACAGTTAGTCACTTCGTATGGCATTCTTTCTGTGGGCAGTGGTGCTATTCTTGTTCTTGTCATACACAAAGATTTGTTCTGCTAATTCATCTAGTCGGTCCTTAAAAAGTGATGTTCCGTGTCTTCCCAGGATTTTCATTCACTCACACAAATAATACAATTCTGAATGGTTTCTTGATTCCTCTGTTGACATTGTAGCTTACGCAGCAGTGCTCTTGACTGTGCTGCCATTGTGTGAGGAGTCCAGACTCCATGTTTTCCTCTGTTGACATTGTAGCTTACGCAGCAGTGCTTTTGACTGTGCTGCCATTGTGTGAGGAGTCCGGACACCATGTTTTCCTCTGTTGACATTGTAGCTTACGCAGCAGTGCTTTTGACTGTGTTGCCATTGTGTGAGGCAAGCTACCGGACGTCTTCAGTCATCTACTCTAAAACGAAGTGTCATCATCGACGTCAATATTTTTTGTATCAGTCTCAATTTCTCCCGAGGGTTTCAACAGTGTCGTTGTTGTTGTTTGCGAATGTCCACAATGAGTAAGTTACTCTTTTGTGCGACCTGAAAAGGACTTTAAATGACGGATTGCAGTAGCTTTCCTCACATCCCGAGCGTGCCAGTGAAGGTGGACCGGTGTCCTCCAGGTGGTCGTGCTATGCTTGTCTTCATCTGCGTGTCACTCCCAACTACGGGGATAACGTCGATCCCTCACCCTGTTAGCCAGACTGCCATGAAAACAGCCGGTTTTCAGAACGGGTTAATAGGAAGCAGATGTGAGGGTCTTGGCCAGTATGTTTTGCCTTACCCTAACATGTCTGATCAGTATTTTTTGCCTGACCAGACGTTAGTCTTCCCCCCCCCCCCCCCAACAGTGAGGTAAATGCGAAGTTGTCGATTGTTTTAGAAATGTGGGTTTGATTGTCAGTGATGAAGGATCAAATTGTGGGGTGTTGGTCGGTATAGAACAGACAATAGCGGCGTTTGCACGGCTTAACACAATCTGGCAATACAAACGATTATCCATATGCACGAGATCAGATTAATGTGTATATTCGTCCTGTCAATATTCCTCTATGCTTATGAGACATGGACAATTACATCTGACCTGCAGCGCATGATTCGAGCCTTGAAGATTAGATGTTTCTGAAGACTTATAAACATCATGTACAAAGACCGAGTTACAAGGAAGGAAATACGAGAGATAATTACAGCAGCAATAGGGCCTATTGAAGAGCTCTTGGCAACTTTCAATAGATAGAGACACGCTTGGTACGGCCACTTATCGAGATCAAATGGTCTAGCAAATTCGATCCTCCACGGAAAGGTGCAAGGCAGACCAGGAAAATGTTGTCCCAGAAAGTGAGGGGAAGACAACATAAAAGAAAGGAGCAATCTCCGACCAGAGGAGGGACAGGCAGAGCAGGGTGCCGTGGGGTTGCGAGCATATATTCATGTGTGTCCCAAATACATTACCGGTTACAGGATGACCTACCCTGACCTGACCAATTAACTCCACCTTACTGCTGCATTTATTTCTTGCCACAGTATCATCCGCATCACACCGGCATGTTTTGACATAAACAACGATTTCGCAACGTGCCACTATTTCAAATGTTCTGTCCAGTTATTTAACTTTTTCACTCCAAATAATTGTGAACTTTCATTTTGAAAATGACATACTCCCGGTGGAAGTGGAGGTATACTTATAAATTGGGAAACAGTTTGCATTAACAAACTTTTAAATATATGTATGGCAATAGCTCAAGCTAATATATGGGCTCTGTAGCGTTGTAAGAAAGTTGGCAAACAATATATCGGCTCTGTAGCGTTGTAAGAAAGTTGGCAAACAATATATGGGCTCTGTAGCCTTTATAAGAAAGTTGGCAAGCAATATACGGGCTATGTAGCGTTGTAAGAAAGTTGGCAAACAATATATCGACTCTGTAGCGTTGTAAGAAAGTTGGCAAACAATATATCGGCTCTGTAGCGTTGTAAGAAAGTAAACAAACAATATATCGGCGCTGTAGCGTTGTAAGAAAGTTGGCAAACAATATATCGGCTCTGTAGCGTTGTAAGAAAGTTAGCAAACAATATATCGGCGCTGTAGCGTTGTAAGAAAGTTGGCAAACAATATATCGGCTCTGTAGCATTATAAGAAAATGTGCAAGCTAATATATCAGATATGTAGCGTTATAAGAAAGTTGGCAAGCAATATATCAGATATGTAGCGTTATAAGAAAGTTTGCAAGCCGAAATATCGGCTCTGTAATAATGAAAGAAATTTTGCAAGCAGGGATATTGGCTCTGTAACAATGAACACAAGTTTGTTAGCCGATATATTGGCTCTGTGACAATGAACACACGTTTTTTAGCCGAGATATTGGCTCTGTAACAATTAAAGAAAATTTGCAAGCCAATATATCTGCTCTGTAGCAATGTAAGAAAGTTTGCAAGCCAAAATATTGGTTTTACGGAGTGAATCAACTAATGTACAAACAAATAAGCAGATATATTTTTGTTCCAGGTTATCTAATCTGCTGACGTATGTAGTTAGACGTCGTTAGAAAGGTTATGTCTGTTTGTGCGTCCTCTTTGTGACCGACATTTCTATACCATAAATTTAAAAAGAAATGGTTCTTGTAATTGTATTTAAATATGTAGCCCATAGGATTGTGTCATGATTGATTTTACAGTTGTAAGGGAAGCATAGGGGCACAACTGCATTTGATCTCTTTACAAGAAGCATGAACCCGAGCATTTGTTGCGGCAGGATACCATAGAAAGGGCTTTACATAATGATGTTGTTAGCCTCATACACAGGAGATGAGCAAGAGAAAAAGACAGAGAGGTAGGGAATGAAGAAGAGAGGTAGAGAAAGAGGGAGAAATGTAGTGGATGTGGGTGAGAGGTAGGGAATTAGGGAAAGACGTAGGAAATTAGGTATAGTAGTTGTGGATGAGTGAGAGGGGTAGTGGATGAGGGAAAGAGGTAGGGAATGAAGAAGAGAGGTAGCGAAAGGGAATGAGGGGGAGAAATGGGGAATGAGGTAGGGGATGAGAGAGACAGATAGACAATGAGGAAGAGAGGTAGTGAATGAGGAAGTGAGGCAGGGAATAAGAGAGAGAAGTGGATAAGTGAGAGAAGAAGTGGAGGAGGAAAGAAGTAGTGGATGAGGGACAGAGGTAGTGCGTGAGGGAGAGAGGTAAGGAATGTGGGAGATAAGGTATTGATGAGGGAAAGAGGTAGGGCATGAGGGAGAGAAGATGTGGATGAGAGGGAGAGGTAGTAGCTGAGAGTGAGAAGTAGTGGATGAGGGGAGAAGTGGGGAATGAAGGAATGAGGTAGTGGATGAGGGAGACATGTAATGAATGAAAAATATAAATATTCGATGAGGATAAAATTAGTGGATGAGTAGAGAAGTATTGAATGAGGGAGAGAGGTAGTGGATGAGGGAGATAAGTAGTGGATGAGTGAGAGAAAAAGATGAGGAGAGAAGTAGTGGATGAGGAGAGAATTAGTGGATGAGGGAGAGAGGTAGTGGATGAGGGAGATAAGTAGTGGATGAGTGAGAGAAAAAGATGAGGAGAGAAGTAGTGGATGAGGAGAGAATTAGTGGATGAGGGAGAGATGCAGGGCATGAGAGAGAGGTAGTGCATGAGGTAGGGAATAAGGGAGAAGATGTGGACGAAGCGACGTAGAGAGTGTGGGAGAAAAAAGGGGATGCGGGAGAGAGGTAGGGAGTGAGGGAGAGAAGAAGTGGATGATTGAGAGAGGTATTGGATGAAGGAGATAAGTAGGTAGTGAGCGAAAGAGGTAGGGAATGACGGAGGGAAGTTGTGGATGAGGGAGAGAGGTAGGGACTGAGGTACAGAGGTAGGGAATGAAGGAGAGAGTTAAGAAAAGGGAATGAGGGGGAGAAATAGGGAATGAGATAGGGGATGAGGGAGACAAGTAGGCAATGAGGAAGAGACGTAGTGGATGAGGGAGAGAGGTAGGGAATGAGGGAGAGAAGTAGTGGATGAAGGAGAGAGGTATTGGATGAACGAGAGAATAGGAAATTATGAGAGAGGTAGGAAATGATGAGAGAGGTAGGGAATGAGAGAGAGTGGTAGGGAATGAGGGAGAGAAGTGGATAAGTGAGAGAAGAAGTGGATGAGAAGAGAAGTAGTGAATGATGGAGAGAGTATTGGATGAAAGAGAGAAGAGAATGAAGGAGAGAGGTAGGGAATGAGGGAATTATGTAGTGGAGGATTGAGAGACGTAGGAAATGAGGGAGAGAGGGGAATGAGGAATGCTAGTTGATGATTATGGGGCTGATAACTCCACAAATGATGATTATGGGGCTGATAACTCCACAAATGAAGATTATGGGGCTGATAACTCCACAAATGATGATTATGGGGCTGATAACTCCACAAATGATGATTATGGGGCTGATAACTCCACAAATGAGGATTATGGGGCTGATAACTCCACAAATGAGGATTATGGGGCTGATAACTCCACAAATGAAGATTATGGGGCTGATAACTCCACAAATGAGGATTATGGGGCTGATAACTCCACAAATGAGGATTATGGGGCTGATAACTCCACAAATGAGGATTATGGGGCTGATAACTCCACAAATGAGGATTATGGGGCTGATAACTCCACAAATGAGGATTATGGGGCTGATAACTCCACAAATGAGGATTATGGGGCTGATAACTCCACAAATGAGGATTATGGGGCTGATAACTCCACAAATGAGAATTATGGGGCTGATAACTCCACAAATGATGATTATGGGGCTGATAACTCCACAAATGACGATTATGGCACCATGGAGTAAATGTGCGAATGTCGTAAAAGGGTAAATTATAAGTGAATTATGCGGCATGCTATTTGCGACATTCTCTTGCCAACTGCACATACAAACTTTGGCACATATTTTCTACCAATATGGCAAAGGTATCCTTGTCTGGATGGTACCTGTTTCCTTTCAGGATGAAACACATTCTAGGTTTGGAGATACGTGTTTATTGTCTGGATGGCAGTTTTCCTGTTAGGATTGCGCAAATTTCCTGCTAGAATTGCACAATTGTCCTCTAGAATTGCACAAGTCCCCTGTTAGGATTGCATACTTTTCGGCTATTATTGCGCAACTTTTCTGTTAGGATTGCGCAAATTTCTTGTTAGGATTGTACTAGTTTCCTATTGGGATTGCACAAGTTTCCTGCTAGGATTTCACAAGTTTCCTGCTAGTATTGCACACGCCTTCTGCAAGAATTGTGTGACAGTGTAGGCTTAGCTGAGTAGTTATCTCTTAAGAATTTACTGACTTACACCACATACTACACAACGACACGAGAGAGAGATAGAGACGAGAGTGCAGAGGGCAAACGATTTCACATACCATACACTACTAAGGCACCCCAAGTTTTCCCTCTAAGCAAAAAAGCAGATGATAAATAGTATCTTCATCCCAACCCTGTGCTACCAGTGCCAGACATTGGCATTGAATAAGGCCCAAGAACGAAAGTTAGCCACCTGCGAAATGCGATGCCTACAAAAGGTCACTAGCAACACCAGAAGAGACAGGATCAGAAATACGAGTATTTGCGAGAAGGTTGGAAATTATTCCCGGTCTACAGGACATCGAGCAACAGAGAATGAATTGGTTTGGTCACATTGTGAGAATGCAGCCAGACCACATTGTTCATGAAAACTACACAAGAACATCAGGAAGAAGGGCTAGAGGTAGACCTGGGAAAAGGTGGATAGACAGCGTAAAAGAGACCGGCCGTAAAATGGGGAAAATGTTACTCGAGCCACGAGAGAGGCGTAAGAAAACTACATATCATGACACTGGGCTAAAGCCCGGTAGAATGTGAGACGACAAAAGACAAATACATACCACGACACTGGGCTACAACTCGGTAGAAAGTGAGACGACACTGGGCTAAAACCCGGTAGAAAGTGAGACGACACTGGGCTAAAACCCGGTAGAAAGTGAGACGACACTGGGCTAAAACCCCGTAGAAAGTGAGACCACACTGGGCTACAACCCGGTAGAAAGTGAGACGACACTGGGCTAAAACCCCGTAGAAAGTGAGACCACACTGGGCTACAACCCGGTAGAAAGTGAGTCGACAAAAGAAAGAAGAAGAAGAAGACGAATATCGTTCAATTAATAAGTATCCATTAATGTCATTCCACGATGATTGCAATGAATTAACAAATAACATTAAACCAGCAGTTCTGCATTTGAAAGTCTGTCAGTCTGAACTGTTCTGAATATTTTACTTGACTATCCATCCTCACAGAACACAGGAATATTGAGAGACACTGAAAATGTGAAAGTCCGAATGGTTGTAATCTGACTTTTGTTAAGCGGAGTTTAGAACTGACACAAAGACAATTTAATCAATGCACAGGACTAGTCGGACTGTGGACGAGGTGAAAGGATCGGCAAAATAAATAAATAGATCTGAAAGAATTGAAATTTTAATATTGAAATTATGCAGACGAGAATATGAATACACACAGAATAGAACAATAAAAGTAATCATGATGGAAGCGAACAAGCAAACAAACGTACATATGAAGATGAACATAAAGGAAGGATGAGAAAGACAGAACGAAAATTGGTGGTTAGGTGTCGGTTGGAAGAGACAGTGACAGAGAAAAACAAAATGGGTGGGGGGGGGAGGGGGGGGGAATGGGCGGATGGGGTGGAATCGTGAGAGGGAAAGAGAGAGAATCAAAATGGCTGTTTGGGGGAGGGGCTGGAGAGAGTGAGAGGGAAAGGGAGAGATAATCAAAATGGGTGGTTTGGGGAGGATGGAGCAGAGAGTGAGAGGGACAGAGAAAGAGAGATGGCGGGGCGGGGGGGGGGGGGAAATCAAAATAGGTGGTTTGATGAGGATGGAGTAGAGTGTGAAAGAGATAGATGTGGCAGAGTCCGGGTTTCACTGAGTAGTCAGCTTATCTGTTACAACACGACTACACACAGTAAATAACACCGTAAACACTATCCAAACAAACTTTGGCATATTTAAGAACAAAACTCAATAGGAACAATATTTGTAAAAATCAATAGAAACAATATTAGCAAAAATCAACAAATTACATCTGAACTAAATAATCATTATATAGAACTACAGCGGGGGTTGTAAGCACTAGCTTTTGAATATTTCCTCCATATTACCCAACACAAGTATTCGCGGCACTACCCTCCTCTTATCTGCACACTCAAGACACTCTCACCAACTCGTATTATGCACTCTGTCGTTCTGTGCACTTAAACACACTTAGATCCCTTCAGTCAGGTGATATGTACATTCACAATTACTTCCCATCACAATTATAATCAGATCAATTACTATCAGGCGATCTATGCATTTACAAATACTTCGATCTCGTACTTCTACTCGGAATCACGTACTCACTTATGGCCACACTCTGTCGATCGGTGCATTCACATACTTCAGAACACACATCGTTCACTCGGTGTCTTGCACGCTCCACACATATTCAGACCTCTTCTAGCCACATGGTGTCCAACACACACACTAATAAAGCGACTGGTCAAAACTCGAATGTGTATGCCGGTTCAGTCACCCTGCAACTCATTATCTCTTTCACAAAACTCATAGTCAGCCTGCAAGCTACTAGCAGCCTATCAATCGCTCTCCTAGTCAGCATACTAGCTACTCTGTCTCTCTCACTCTCTCTCTCTTCAGGTCAGTCTCTTGAGTTCATCTTTGCCGAGTATTTTATAGTTTTCAAACAACGTCATGGATGTCCATTGGTCTCCTATTGTTAACTGATTTAGCCATCACTCTAGTTTGGATCTACTTTCAACTAGTGGTGATTGGACGAATTCCGAATAACTCCGAATTCCTGTCACTCTAAATGACGCAGCAGATCGTGATGGCCTCTGATTGCTACTAATCCCCCACTACCCAAATCGGAACGCCAGAGTGGTCGGCTCCTAGCCCCCACCCGTACCAGATACATTCTTCCCCCTAACCCCGCGTTTTCTTTGTCGACAGTGTCGAGACGGTGATTGACCTTGGCACACATTCAGGTAACCTGTGTTTCCAGAGTCACCAGCCCCATCGCACATGACCTAAAACGGCCATGCTCCACCTGGAACTGTTACATTGAAAGAGAGAGAGAGAGAGAGAGATAGAGAATGGGAATCAAAAAGGGTAGTTGGGAAGGGTGGAACAAAGAGAGAGAAAGAGAGAACGAAAAAGGGTGATTGGAAGAGGTGCGGAACAGAGTGTGAGAGTGAAAGAGAGAGAGAGAGAGTGTGAGAGTGAAAGAGAGAGAGAGAGTGTGAGAGTGAAAGAGAGAGAGAGAGAGTGTGAGAGTGAAAGAGAGAGAGAGAGAGTGTGATAGTGAAAGAGAGAGAGAGTGTGAGAGTGAAAGAGAGAGAGAGAGTGTGAGAGTGAAAGAGAGAGAGAGAGTGTGAGAGTGAAAGAGAGAGAGAGAGTGTGAGAGTGAAAGAGAGAGAGAGAGTGTGTGAGAGTGAAATAGAGAGAGAGTGTGAGAGTGAAAGAGAGAGAGAGAGTGTGAGAGTGAAAGAGAGAGAGAGTGTGAGAGTGAAAGAGAGAGAGAGAGAGTGTGAGAGTGAAAGAGAGAGAGAGAGAGTGTGAGAGTGAAAGAGAGAGAGAGTGTGAGAGTGAAAGAGAGAGAGAGAGTGTGAGAGTGAAAGAGAGAGAGAGAGTGTGAGAGTGAAAGAGAGAGAAAGAGAGTGTGAGAGTGAAAGAGAGAGAGAGAGAGTGTGAGAGTGAAAGAAAGAGAGAGTGTGAGAGTGAAAGAGAGAGAGAGAGAGTGTGAGACTGAAAGAGAGAGAGAGAGAGAGTGTGAGAGTGAAAGAGAGAGAGAGAGTGTGAGAGTGAAAGAGAGAGGGAGAGAGAGAGTGTGAGAGTGAAAGAGAGAGAGAGAGTGTGAGAGTGAAAGAGAGAGAGAGAGTGTGAGAGTGAAAGAGAGAGTGAGAGTGTGAGAGTGAAAGAGAGAGAGAGAGAGTGTGAGAGTGAAAGAGAGAGAGAGAGAGTGTGAGAGTGAAAGAGAGAGAGAGAGTGTGAGAGTGAAAGAGAGAGAGAGAGAGTGTGAGAGTGAAAGAGAGAGAGAGAGAGAGAGAGTGTGAGAGTGAAAGAGAGAGAGAGAGAGTGTGAGAGTGAAAGAGAGAGAGAGAGTGTGAGAGTGAAAGAGAGAGAGAGAGTGTGAGAGTGAAAGAGAGAGAGAGAGAGAGTGTGAGAGTGAAAGAGAGAGAGAGAGAGAGAGAGAGAGAGAGAATCAAAACGGGTAGCTAGTTGAGGGGTAGAAAAGATGGTGAGAAACATAAAAGATAATCAAAATTGGTGTTTGGCGGCGGGATAGAAGCAAGAAAGAGAGAGAGAGAGCGAGAGAGAGGGCGAGAGAGAGAGAAAGACAGAGAGAAAGGGAATCAAAATAGGTGGTCCGAGAAAAGTGCAAGAGAGAACAAGATAACAAGCGATGGAGAGATAGTATCAAAATGGGTTGTTGAGCGTGTAGTGAAAGAGAGAGAGAGAGAGAGAGAGAGAGTGAAATAGAGAGAGAGTGTGAGAGTGAAAGAGAGAGAGAGAGTGTGAGAGTGAAAGAGAGAGAGAGTGTGAGAGTGAAAGAGAGAGAGAGAGTGTGAGAGTGAAAGAGAGAGAGAGAGAGTGTGAGAGTGAAAGAGAGAGAGAGTGTGAGAGTGAAAGAGAGAGAGAGAGTGTGAGAGTGAAAGAGAGAGAGAGAGTGTGAGAGTGAAAGAGAGAGAAAGAGAGTGTGAGAGTGAAAGAGAGAGAGAGAGAGTGTGAGAGTGAAAGAAAGAGTGAGTGTGAGAGTGAAAGAGAGAGAGAGAGAGAGAGTGTGAGAGTGAAAGAGAGAGAGAGAGAGTGTGAGACTGAAAGAGAGAGAGAGAGAGAGTGTGAGAGTGAAAGAGAGAGAGAGAGTGTGAGAGTGAAAGAGAGAGGGAGAGAGAGAGTGTGAGAGTGAAAGAGAGAGAGAGAGTGTGAGAGTGAAAGAGAGAGAGAGAGTGTGAGAGTGAAAGAGAGAGAGAGAGTGTGAGAGTGAAAGAGAGAGAGAGAGTGTGAGAGTGAAAGAGAGAGAGAGAGAGAGTGTGAGAGTGAAAGAGAGAGAGAGAGAGTGTGAGAGTGAAAGAGAGAGAGAGAGAGAGAGAGTGTGAGAGTGAAAGAGAGAGAGAGAGTGTGAGAGTGAAAGAGAGAGAGAGAGTGTGAGAGTGAAAGAGAGAGAGAGAGAGAGTGTGAGAGTGAAAGAGAGAGAGAGAGAGAGAGAGAGAGAGAGAATCAAAACGGGTAGCTAGTTGAGGGGTAGAAAAGATGGTGAGAAACATAAAAGATAATCAAAATTGGTGTTTGGCGGCGGGATAGAAGCAAGAAAGAGAGAGAGAGAGCGAGAGAGAGGGCGAGAGAGAGAGAAAGACAGAGAGAAAGGGAATCAAAATAGGTGGTCCGAGAAAAGTGCAAGAGAGAACAAGATAACAAGCGATGGAGAGATAGTATCAAAATGGGTTGTTGAGCGTGTAGTGGAAGAGAGAGAGAGAGAGAGAGAGAGAGAGTGAGAGAGAGGGGATGTGTAAGAGAGAAGGGAGAGAGTGACAGAGGGAGAGAGTGAACCGAAAATAATTGTCTCTGTTGTTTTAGTTTAATTGTTCACACTGTTATATGTGAACCGCGAACAAACAACAAAATATATTTTTAAAATACATCGAAGCAATCCCCATCTGAACTTCATCAATATCGTGAGTGTTATAAAAACAACTTTACATGCTCTCCACTTCGATGTCCATGCTTAACGTGTAACTGGGTACATAACTTTGAATATTATATGCAGTGTGATCACTAAGAAGAGACTCATTGCGATCCTTAACAAAAAAATTGTTGATACTAATAAAACAATAAACGGAATGCATTTGTCCAGTCGTCTCGGTAAAATCTTGCAACTGACCAAAGATAGCCCAGGACCAGAGAGTGAGGTTGACAATAGGGACAGCTTCTTCTTCACTTTAATCCAAATCCCGCGAGATTCACCCATTTCAGAGTTCACAGCAAGAGAAAAGACTGTTCACACGACTGAACAAAGAGAGTTGTATTCATCACATGTGATGGAGGAACATCATAGACACAGCAAGAGAAAAGACTGTTCACATGACTGAACAAAGAGAGTGGTATTCATCACATGTGATGGACGAACATTATGGACACAGCAAGAGAAAAGACTGTTCACATGACTGAACAAAGAAGGTGGTATTCATCACATGTGATCGACGAACAACAAATAACAGGCATAGAACAACAACAGACCTGAAATCCCTGAAACCCTTGAATCAAAGGTGGAAAAAGTCATGGATCATCGATAAAACAATGGAAAACTGCCGGCCCAGGTAATATTACAATCAACATGTTAAGCATCTTAGAGGCTTGTTGATATAATTATACAGTGGTGCTGTGAGATATACGATACTGGATACATGCCGATAGACTAGAAATCATCGGCATTTATACCATTACCTGAAAAGCTTCAAGCGGTGAATTGTAAGCACTATCAAACCAATAAGCCTTTTGAGTCATTTGAACAAATTTATCCTTAAGATCATACAGGAAATGAAATAAATAGAAATAACATTGATTTGGAAGTAGGTGTTGAACAGTTTTCAATGTTGACTGACAAAGGCGTTCATTTCACAGTTTATTTATATTTATATAAATAGTGCACATGTGTTAACAGTTCTTTCAGGTATTAAAATGGCCAAGAGTTTTATCTTTCTTCCTCTTTCCATTTACTAATTAACTTATCACGTCAACAAAGTGTGTTTCAACCTCACCTCGCCCACCCATCTTTTCGTTAATAGGCATCCAGAATGCTATGGTCCATTTTAAAATCCCTGTCCATTTGAAAAGAAATTTGAAACTAAAAAACTAGCTTGCATCAAATGAATAACATTTATATTTGAACTATCATCATCATAATCATCATCATCATCATCAGTCCCATTTCCTAGAAGGTCGTTGAGGCACCGTTTTATTGCAGTTTGTAGTACCAGTGCACGCTATACAACATTAATGCGTCTTGGGCCGCTACACACCTGATGGAGCCCATCTCTCTCCAGATGGCAGTTCATTATAGTTGTGTCTAAATGTCATACAACAAAGCTGACACTGTCTTCAGCTCGGGAGGAGGGCGCCAATCTCCTGAAGTTCAGCCGGGTGAACTAGACCGTGAAATATGACATATGTTTAAGCGAAGTGCTATTCATTTAGCCGATGTCCATTCCATGATAATCGGACAGAAGAAAACACACAAAACGAACGAATTAACCAGTCCAAATGGAAAACAACAACACGTTTCCGCAAACACAAGTGTAAGTCGTCGACTAGTATACATTTCCGGCAAATCCATGGTCTGGCGGCATTTATAATGAACTAAGAAAAGCAATGTAGTCCCGCAGCCAGTTATGGCGCCACCTTTGCTGCTCATCAGATGAACTGTATGTTATAAAAATTGTTATTGGTACATTTTTGTTACATTCATATCGTTAAAGGGAAAACAATATTGTTTTCATGTTATATAGGAAAACAAACCGATGTCTTCAATAGACTTTAATAGTCTCTAATGGATAGATTTCATGTTTCTAACATTGCACATCTTGAAAAGGCGTATTTCCTATGAAATTTTTGAAATTCTACCATCTCATTAGTTCGCACATATATTTTTACAAATGGAATCTGGAAATTAGTTTAATTATGTTAAATTAATGTCAACTTAATGCAGAGATACATACTACGGACTGTTACTGCAGTAGAGCTGAAAATTAAATTTATTACGCTTGAAATAATCCTACTGAAACATTTTGAATATTTCTCAAATGACACTGAAAGTGTCATTATTTTCCACAACATTTCAAACCACAATAAAGAACAATGTACGCCTTAGATTTAAGTAGAAAGTGGTTTTCAAGCTAGTGGTTTTCACGCTAGTGGTTTTCAAGCTAGTGGTTTTCAAGCATTACACAAGAGGGTAAGGAGGGTAAGAAAGGAAAAAGAACATAGATAGTTTCGAACATTATGTTATTAAAGGTGAAATACATCAAATTGTGGATTCCAAAGAAGAGTTTAATATAGAAATTGCAAGGTTCTCTTAAAATGAACAACGAAATCCAGGTCTCCAAATCAACAATTTGGAAAATTGTACCTAGAGCTGGCTTCACATTTAGGAAATATACAGTAGGTAGACACACAATATGTGAGAAGCCCCACCTTGTTGATTTTAAGGTCGATGTTTCTCGGGAGTGACGAGAAATACGTGCTGCATATTACGACGTAGTCTGTATCGACGAACAATGGATAAGTAGCCACTACACTAATGATGGGACGATAACAAGATTTGTACCATGTAGCAGAGGACAACGTCTGATAATAGCCCATGAGGCATACAGGTTTAGTGAAGAATGTAGAACTCGTTTTCCAACCAAAATCCACTGACAATCGTGACTACCATCAAGAGATGAACGACCAGATTTTCGATCAAAATCCACTGACAATCATGACTACTATCATGAGATGAACGACCAATTTTCGATCAAAATCCACTGATAATCGTGACTACCATCAAGAGATGAACGACCAATTTTCGATCAAAATCCACTGACAATCGTGACTACCATCAAAAGATGAACTACCAGATTTTCAGAAATTGTTGAGAAAACGTTACTTCCGTCTTTAGATACACTCTCATGTTTGGTAATCGACAATGCTTCGTACCATAATGCACTGACATCGTAGACTATGTTCCCACCGTCTAACAATGAAATAAAGCCGTGGCTTACCAAGGAAAACATTCATAAGTGAAATGTTCTGAAAACTAGAGTTACTAACGCTTGAATAATATTCACAAGCAGAAAATATTTCACATTGACAAAATAATACAACAGAATAGTCATAAGACTTCCACATGAAAAAAAAAAGATCCCGTGCCGCCATGCAGCGCATTAGAAATATGGTGCTAGGCTTATATTATTTTGTAACCATTCTGATTTAAATTCTATTTAGCTTGTTTGGGCTAAAGTAAAAGGTCAGATGGGCGCTCAAAATACAACTTTAAAAATATTGAATGTGAAAAACGTACACATGACGCTCTATCAAATATAAACACATACTGCTGGATGTGATGATCGTGTATTGAAAGAGGACGAAGAATATTGCCAGAAGGATAGTTTTAGATTCATCTTTGTACACTATCAATCTATTTGACTAGTCTGATTATGATTAGGGTGAGTAGATTTGTCTAATAGAAACATACGTGAAAGCTCAATCAATGACGGCTGTCACAATTGGGTTGATTGAGCATACAGTTTTTTCCCGCTGCTTTTAGAAGCCAACCACTAGATTAATAAAACCTATGAATATTTAAAAGCTGGATTGTTTTGCAGTACCTGTAAAATTTGTAGTGTATATAAAGATTATCTATCAAACACACTACGATAGCGTAAAAATCGATCATTCTGATTCTCCCTGACATCAATGTTAATGTCACCATAACATCTTTTTGATTATAGGACCGCATAAAAAATGAGCTGGATACATAAATGATATTTTTTATAAAGGCGTCGGCGCTAAAAGTTGCTTCGTTCTAATTTCTGTAATTTACTGTTTTGTTGTTGCTCTCAGTCAGCACATCATCAGACTTCTTAGCTGACCGTGGAATTGTTAATATTCTTCTGTGAAACACAACTTCCTGTTGTCCTATTATTGCTGTAATGATTATTTTATTATAAAATACTCTTCTCTTCAGACATACCCCCTTCCTTATCCCACGAAGAATAACTGAGGCATTTAAAGGAAATGTGTGCACAAATCTAAAGGTCATTTATACAGACATAACACAGTGCAATGTTATAATTAACAAATTACTTCCTGAAAGTAAGAAATGTGATAAACAAACATACTGACCGCATCGCCACGGCTACGTCGGAGCATGATCAAGCCTGAGCCCACTAGAGAGACTGAACGTACTGCAGTGAAGTCAACAACTTGCTGGTCTTGTAATCATGACCGAAGTCAAAGGTTAACGGTAAATGACGTTTCCTAGAATCAACAAATCTTCCTATTCTAGGAACACAAATGAGTATGTCTTGGACAATAAGTCAATGACACATACAGGCTCAGTCGTCGTTGAAGTGTGTGAAAATAGCCAAATAGATGCTTTAAGTAATACACAGATTCTTTGAAACAAAATTCAAGTGCTTGTCTATCGGTGACGACTCGGTAGGCCCGTTTATCTCACAACCTCGTTAACATTCAGGCGACTAAAAGTAAAGTCCGCCTACGAGTGTTTGTGAAGTGTCTTGTGAGCAGTATACACGTCCTCTATCCGCGACACTTGTTAGGAAGATTCATCCTGAGAAAAGGGGATGAATTAATTTACTGCTCAAACCTTTAGTGACCTCAAAACAACTTCTGGTATCTGTACAGTTCCACGTGTCTTCACAGGAGCAATAACCCACAGCGGACGCCCATTGGTATTCAAGGGTTACGGTTCCGAAAGCCTCTTCCCCACTAGAATCCACCACCAACCCCCTCCCCCCCCCCCCCCCCTCCGACACGTCATGATGTTCATCTAGTGTTACAGTTGAGAATAGATTCTATCAGACTTTCATTGTAATTACGCCACGCAACCTTCTAAGCACAGATCCTGTCACTTTCTCTTAAGAGATGCCTTTCGTTTGTAGGCGAGTTTCTTGCCGAGTTGAGACTAGCTCATCTTATCACAATTACTGCATCTGACTGGACCTCAATAAGATCATTCTACAATTTCCTTTACAATAAAAGCATCGTTCGTGACTGACAAGTCTGACACGTACTGTCATCTGTTGACCGGGACGAGCATCATTGTCCGGCCACTGTCTTCAGTTTCACTGGAATGTTCGCTCAATGAAATGTCATACACGTAGAAAAAATCATTGGTTCTCCCAGAAACCGATCATCGCATCAATTAAGATTAGTTGTGTGTCCCAGATTTCAGCTACATGCAATTAACATCAGTAGACGATTGTGGCTTTCATTAGCGCCAGTTGACACACACATCTACTGTATCGTCCGTCTATTAGTATCAGTAAACAGACAAAGACACTTTACCGCCCATCAATGTTAGTGGACAGACACTTTACTGCCTATCATTGATAGTGGACAGATATACACTGTTATCATCCATTAGTGTTATTTAACAGACACTTTACTGCCTATCACTGCTAGTGGACAGACACTTTACTGTCTACCATTGTTAGGGAACAGACACGTTACTGCCTATCATAGTTAGTGGATAGACACTTTACTGTCTATCATTGTTATTGGACAGACACTTTACTGTCTATCATTCTTAGCGGAAAGACACTTTACTGTCGATCATTCTTAGGGGACAGACACTTTGTCTGCTATTAGTGTTAGTGGATATACACGTTAGCTTCTATTAGTGTTAGCAGACAGACATTACATGGCTCATACGTTTGTTCAATGTGCTCAGCCGATCAATAAAGAGAATATCATTGGATGTTGTGATGTTTAGAGAGACAATACGAAGAAAGAGGCCTGGAACAAGGACAAAGCAAATATAATTGCGGCACCACGGAACTTGTACACGTCACTGCTGTATTTATGACTTTTTTGTAAAGCATGAGTCGACGGTTGACCCCCAGTCACACTATTCCTTTGGTCTCTGCAACCTTTCTTTGTTATAAAAGTTAAAATTCGCCATTTAAGGTCACCGATTTCAGATCAAAGAAGGGATCAGAGAAAGTTCACTACGAGACATGCAACATGTCCCAGAAAATAAGTTGGTTGCGGTTTTTCATCAGTGGAGGGAGCTAGTTCGAAGGAGACCAATTTAAATACATTGTAAGTCTTCTTCTTCTTCTTCGTACGCTGTCAAACGTCAACCTGTATTTTTTCGAAAAAAGCAGCGGTCATCCTGAGGCTGTCGACACTGTCATAGAGCTTGTCTAGTGTTGCCACTGGTGATGGCCACATGTGCTTTCTCTGGTCCTCGTATGTCGGGCAGTTTTGCAGCAGATGTTCACCGGTCATTTTCCCGGTACCACACGTGCATTCGTCAGTGCCACCTATCTTTAGTTTATTGAATAGGTGGTACCTTAGTCTGTTGTGGCCTGTGCGGAGTCTGAAGACCACGACCTGCTCTCTTCTGCTCAACTGGTAACAGGCATCATTTTTTGTGTAGCCAGTATGTTCTGTTTCCCATTTGGCCATGTATCTGACTCTAATAAGCCTTTTGGACTCGCGTAGGTCACACTAGAATCTGGTTGTGGTAGTCTTGCACCTTCTTTTGCCAGTCTGTCTGCCTCCTCGTTACCTTGGATGTTACAGTGGGATGGAACCCACTGTACCACTACTCTTTTTGGTGCGGACTGCTGGCATAGTTGACAGAGTAATGCTCTTAAATCATTAAAATACATTGTAAGTAAAGAATATGGTTGATTTTAACAAAGTTTGGTTTATTTTTGGACTGCCCTCGTATTTAGAAAAACTAGAATATAATCTATGTGTACCTTCCCCCAGGCCTAGTAAGCCGTAGAAAGTTGTAAAATAACTACTACATATTGCCGAAGACTTCTGCTACCTGGCAACAGACATTAACATGCATGTTTGAATACCAGGATTCCAGGTATCCAAGAATATAATCTCATATGTGTAATAGTTGTCATTATCTTAGCTGCATCGAGCATAGCCTTATGTAACAGGCACATACACATATTTATCCATATTTAATTCTCATTGTTCCTGGGGTGCAGTTAGGAGTGGGTAGTGTAGGGGTATAACTTAACTTAACTTCTTTATACTGGTTTACAAGACTCTGCAGAGTCGGTATACAACCAGTTTCATAAACATTACCTTGCTCTAAAAGCTATGGGCATCCAATCTATTCTTAAATGCATTAATTGTCCCTGGATCCACTATTTCCTGTGGCAATGCATTCCACGAATTCACCATTCTCTAACTAAAAAAATATTTTCTATTTTCTAATCTGGACCTTTCTTTAGTTAATTTATAGCTATGCCCTCTTGTTCTTGTAGGTGGTTGTATTTTGAAAAAAACTTGTTATAGTCTAATTTATCCGTTCCTTTGATTATCTTATAAACCTGTATTATGTCATCTCGAATTCTTCTATTATCTAGACACTGTCGGCCAGTTTTTCTGAGTCTTTCCTCATAACTGTAATTCTGGAATCCCACTATCAGTTCTGCAGTGCAATTATATAAGTTGCTACACATCCAGCAGTACCTGAGCTCCAGCCCCTTGACACAGTGCCATGTTGTGATATTTGTAAGTATTTGCCAACTGCAGCTCTGTTCCATGTGGTTGATGATTGACTCACCTTTTCGCTCCAAGTCAAACATAGAGTCACCCTTGTAGTTGACCCCTTTACAGGCAGCCTATATCCGAGCACGTGCAGTGGTTTGACATAATGAGGTTACTAACCCCATACCCACAACCTCTTTAGTTGCCTTTTATGACATGATTGGAAGGTTTAGTGGACTTATCCTTGTTCACCTGCAAGCAATCATGGTGATATCATCAGACAGTTTTGTCTTGACGATGTAAGTTGCCTTGTATTTGGAATATAGTGAAGAAGAAACTGCACTGGTCATCAACATCACCCTCTGGTCCTGAGCTACCTTGGACCAATGGCAAGACGACTACAGATAAATCGAGCGCAAGTTTGGTTTGAAGTCCGAACATACCGGGTTCGAAATCACTTCGTGTTCTTTTCGACTGGGCCTGTCGGAGTTTTTCTCTGTATGACCACTTCTCCACTTACCGAAATGATTGGTATAACTATTGTACATCAAGGGGGAGGAAGACTAACGTCAGGCCAGGCAAAATATACTGATCAGACATGCTGGTCAAGATCAGAAAAAGTATACTGGTCAAGACCATCTCCTTGGCTTCCTTGTAGCCCTCCCTGGAAACGGGCTGTTTTCATGGCAGCCTGGTAAACGAGTTGATAGATCAACGTGATGACCGTAGTAGTGATCTCAATATACTGGTCAATTCGTCCTAATAATATCATGTAAGACCACGTTCTAGGGTTTGAAGTGAGCGTGCCTTCGCCAGTAGAACCCAGAAAGGCAAACCTTTAAAAAAATCAACCAAGCAGTCGAGAACTAAGACATAACAAATACAATACCTCAACTGATCCTGGAATAATCAAATGACTAGGGTCAATCTCGAAATGCACAATCACGTCTACGATTCGGAGAGCTCCACTTACTTCCGGACAGTTTTATATTATTGCCATATTTTGGGCGTGGCCAAATGGAGTTCCTCTTCCGTCGAGTTGAATAGACATTCTATCGGGTTACATCGCTCATAGTGGGTGAATGCTGCATGCTGCTACAGGTCTAAAACAAATGTAACAGTCAGACATGCTAGTGTTACCGGTCTCAGTGGCAGTCAATAGATTCAGATATGTTTAACTCTGACGTCTACTACTGATAGATAAAAACATACACAGGTAATGGCCCAGTGTCGACACCCGGAAAAATGCTAAACGAGATCTTCGTTACCGCCGCATTCATTTTTGTTTGTGGTTTATTAGTGATTTCCTTCCGTTCTTTGTCCCCGACGAAGGTTCTGTGGTCGAAAAGTAGATATCGTTTTGTATTTGTCCAGATGCGGTCACTGTATATGTTTTTAAAAAAATTGTTTTTATTTGTACGTGTTTGCCTCACTAGTTTCTACTGGTGGAGGCGCGCCTATTCCATCACAGAACGTAGTCAATTGGGCGATATTAAGACGCATAAACTAGTGCGTGGATGTATGTGTGCATCTGTATGTACCTATGCTAAGTTTGTGCGCTCTCAACCAAAGTGCAATGGAAGGGTCTCACCCTGAGAGCGCGTGTGAAAGTTGTACAAGAATGTGATTGAAGGACAGTCACATAAAACAGAGTGAGGTAAGAAGAGAGAGGAAGCCAGTCCCAGCGGCCTGTTTTTTTCTATCGACCTTTGACCTTAAGTACCCCAGCGGGATCAAGACGCTGAGCAACGCATGAGCTGCAGTGAGTGGTCAGCGACCCAAAGCTGACTGCTAGCGTCAGTGCCAGCGAAACAGAGCTGCCAAGACCCTTCTACACCTCCACCCGGTGATCCTGGATAACAGGCTGCAGCAGGGCAGACTGGCTAAGGAGAAGGGATCAAAGAAGGAATGTTATCCCGGTACTAAAAAAATGGTTGCTGAAGTCGGATGTGTTCGATCGAAAGGTACACATATCGCAGTCAAGCTGTAAACTACGACACAACGCATTCCGTTCTCTGGACTACATTCTGCTATTTAAGCCCTTTCAGGGTTTAGTAGCGGGAGATTGAGAACGAACGAAGCCAAGTACCACCGCAACTTCAATTTCTTTATTTCTACATTTCCTTTCTTCTTCATTCACTCAATTTTTCAGTTAGAACCTAGCGCAACCACTAATTTTGCCTACGTGTTTGAAGCCTAAGTGACACATATTTGCTGAGCCAAGCGTAAACAACTACATCGCCTTACTTGCTTGAAGCATGCTTTACACATCATTTACACTAGGTGAAGTGGTTTCTGTAGCACTCTGAATTACATGAGGAAGTTGCGAAACCCTATACACAGCCTTTCTCACACCATTTCAATCAATCGCTTCTGTCGGTACGTATGCCATCTGGTCAGCGTACAAGGTCTAGGGTTGGTCTTTCTCCTCCTTCTCTCCGGGTAGAATCATTTAATCTAAGTTCTTTCTCGCGATCTCTTTTGTATCCCTTTTTGTGCCTATGTCTCTTTCTCTTCCCCTGATGACTCCATGTAAGAGCCTATCTGCCTATGGTCGTTCTCCATATTTCTGACCCGTACAGCAGCAGGGACTTGACACTGGCGTTGAATATTCTATCTTTGGAATCAATCTTTATTTCCCTGGAATGTTGTTCAATGTCAGACATGCCCCTCTTGTCTTTCCAATTCTGACCCTTACTCTGCATCTGCACCCACTGAAGTGTCATTTGTGGTGCCATAATAGGTAAAGGTATCCACTTCTTCTAACGAATCTCCCTCCAGCAAGTTGGACTTATTCTTGTTCACCTGGGTTAGTTAGTTGCCCATTGCAACGAATCATGGTGATATCATCAGACAGTTTTGTCTTTATGATGTAAGTTGCCCTATATTTGGAATATAGTGAAGAAGAAACTGCACTGGTCATCAACATCACCCTCTGGTCCCGAGCTACCTTGGACCAACGGCAAGACATAAGACAAGACGACTGGAGATAAGTTTGGTTTGAAGTTCGAACATACCGTGTTCGAAATCACTTCGTGTTAGCTGTTAGCTAGTTGCCCATCGCAAGCAAAGATGGCGACAGTGTCAGATATGTTTATATTATTATAGGACTGTACAGTCAAATCTTAGCATGACAAACTCTACCACACATAGGGCACACGTGAACAGCATTTGTAACTAAGCCGACTTGCATTCTGTCCTATTATTTCAGCTCGCTTATCCTGCGCCTCAGTAATGGTCCTCTGAACAGCTGTGCAATCACCATGTGTGATGGCAGAGCGCCAGGATGAGTGGTTCAGAGCAGGCAGCTCACAGGCAGCGACACTAATGGAGAAATAATTCAACGAAATTGTTAGTGTGTCTTTGTATCGATTCTTCTGTCCAACCAGGCGAGCGCTGTCCTGAGCTCGTACAACAGTTGTTTAGGGAGGCGCTCATGCGAACAACAAGCCCTGTTCATCCGATATAGGCTCTCTGTAGCAGCGCATGGATACCAGAGAGTCTCTCCATGCTGAAGACTACAGAGTTGGGAGCTCTATCCTGCCAACCGATCCTGAGCAGTCTGCGGAGACAGTTTACATGGAAATGATTAAGTTTCTTGACATGCTTGCTATAAATTGTCCATGTTTAGCATGCGTACAGAAGGATGGTTAGCACAACAGCACAACACATACTAATCTTGCTGGCAACACTGATTCCCTGCCGGTATCAAACGTTTTCTCGTAGTCTGCAGATAGCAACACTCGGCTTTGAAATCCTGTTGTGGACCTCAGAGTCAATATTTCCTTCTCTGGTGAGGGTACTACCAAGGTAGATAAAGGCTATCTACTGGTTTTAGACGATGTCCCTATGACGTTTGATTCGTGGTAGTGTGCGGGTAGAAATATTAACTGTTTTCTTTGTGTTTACAATTAGACCAAAATTAATGCAGGCAGTTGAGAACTCGTTCATGGTTGCTTGCATGTCCTGTTCTGAGCACGTGTTAAATGCGCAGTCGTCGGCAAAGAGGAGATCTAAGATAGTTGCTTCGTTCACCTTTGTGGGGGACTTTAGGCGTCTAAGAGTGAACTGCTGCCCATCTGACAGATATCTGATCTGTATGCCAGTGTCACAGTCACGTGTTGCATCAGAATCATGGCTGCAAATACCATGCTAAAAAGTGTTGGGGCTAGCACACATCCCTGTTTGACTCAATTTATGACTTGGAATGATGCAGAGTTCACCATCATTTAGTTCGCGGGCTGACATGCCATCATGAAACTGGCGGACGACTGTGATGAATTTTTCGGGACAACCGAAGTTCGCCACGATTTTCCAGAGTCCGTCCCTGTTGAATGTGTCAAAGGTCTTTGTCAGGTCAACAAAAGTCGTGTACAGATGACGATGCTGTTCCTGACATTTCTCTTGGATTTGACGAGCTGCAAAAATCACGTCAACTGTCCCGCGAAAAGCTCGAAAACCACATAGACTCTGTGAGTAGCTTCAGCTCGAGATGAGTTGTTAAGCGATTCGGCAAGACTCGAGTTAGAATGTTTCCAGCGATCGACAGGAGAGAGATTCCTCTGTGATTATCACGAATGACGATTTTTCTTGTGCTTGTACATGTGAACAATGGTGATATATTTCAGCTCTTGCGGCATATGATCTGTATCACAAATTTAGCAAAAGAGGCCTGATTGTGTAGCAGCACAGGACCACCTGCTATGTACAGCTCAGCAGGAATAGCATCTGACTCGGGGGCTTTGCCACTCTACTGGTTTGATTGATTTCTCGACCTCATCTGTACTGGACGGGATAACGAGGCATGTCATTTACAGCAGCTTGAGGCATGCGCGTTATGGCTAATTCACTGATGGTGGATGGACAGTTCAGGATAGCACTCAAGTGCTCTGACCATCGCTATAGAATCTCTACTTTGTCGGTCATCAGTGGTGTGCAATCAGTATTAAGGATAGGAGATGAATGATAGCAACTGGGCCTATAGACCTTCTTCAGAGCATCGTTAAACTGCTTTGAGTCACTTGTGTCTGAGTACCGCTGGATTTCATCTGCTTAGCTGTTGAGTCAGTCGTCCGGCATAGTCCTGAGCTGGTTCTAGACAATCCAGCTAATATTGGTGAAAGCACACGTTTTGAAAAAAATGAGAAAAGATCGTATTGGTGCAGTCTTAATAAACGATGTTTTTCATCTACCAAAGTCTTAATAGCCTCATCGTTGTCATCAAACCCGTCATGATTTCGGCGAGCTGCATGACCCAGATACTCAGTAAGGGTAGAGTAGACAGCAACCTTCTGAAAGGCCCATTTGTCCTCCACTGTTTCCGTGCATGTACTGTCCAGAGCCCTGGAAAAACCTTCCGCAATGGGCACACTTTGCAGATTGGAGATGTTTTACAGGTTTTTGACCCTGATGACGGCGCATTGGTTCTATGCGGAGATTAAACTTTGACACAATGAGTCTGAGATTTGTCCAACACTCAGCAGCACGCACAGTCTTTGTCACTCGCACGTCTAGTATCTTCCTCTTTCTAATGAGGACATAGACAATAAGATGCCACTACTTAGAGCGGAGATGCATCCACGGCGTCTTGTTGCGAGTGGACAGTCGAAACATGGTATTTTTTTAATGAAGAGATCATGGATGCCACAAAGGTCCAGCAGTAGCAACCCGTTGATGTTGTATGTGCCCGTGCCATGTACCCCAAGTTCATCTTCCCAGGCTGATGGTCGGTCCCTAATCTGACATTGAAGTTACCAAGGATAACAAGCTTTTCCAACTTTGGAACCGACAAGATTAGGGTGTTCAGCTTCTCATAGAATGTATCCTTGATATCCTCAGGATTAGTCATTGTTTAGGCATAGACGATGATCGCTGTGATACTCCTTCTGTGTCCCATTAGCCGATCATTGATACATTGTGAGGGGCGCAGAACAGCGAGGACTAACAGAGACGTGATGACGAATCCGACACCAGCCTTTCGTTTTTCTGTTCTGTCGCACCCACGCCAGAAGAACGTGTATCCGCCCACAACCTCTGTGATCTGACCCTCTCCTTGTAATCTGGTCTCACTAAGGGCAACCACATCCACCTTGTAGCGTGACAGTTTTCTGGCAACTAGTACCGTCCTACTTTCGGGTTATCGGCCTTGGTGCTGTCTAATAATGTGCGCACGTTCCACGTGCCGAAGGTAAGAGCTTTCATTCCGTATCAAGCACACGGTACATCTGATAAAAAAGTATGGTGCTGTGGCTTGCGCTTAAATAGATTTGGTAGAAAAATGTGCACTATCAGCTTCATTCTCTCGTCCTGATTTAATCTGATTCAGTGGCAATATAGAAAATATAGAAAAGGATGCAGATTTTTACTTCAGGGTTTCCCCCCGAAGTCATTCCCGCTTAACAGGTAACCCACAAGGCATCATTAGTTCTGTGTTAAAAGTGTTGAATGTAAGGAGTTTAGTTTCTTCATATTGATATTCAGTCCCAATTTTATTGATTGTTCTTTCACCCTCTCGTGGCTCTTGCATATGGTTATGGCTGCGACAAAAGTACCAGATCATCTACATTGTCTGCAGTTGTGATAAGTGTGTCTACTGAATACCAGTTCTTTTTTTCTTGATTGATGTCTTCATTATCTGATCTATAGCCATCAGGAACAGGTAGGCGAAACAATGCATCCCTTTTTCACTCCTGTTTGCATCTCGTAGTAGTCAGTTAGTGTTTCTTCATGGATGATTCTATTACGAGGTAACTATATCTTCGTACACATTCTGCACTCATTGCATTTGATGACATATGGCCTGGCTTGGCTTCGTTCGTTCTCAATCTCACGCTACCAAACCCTGAAATGGGCGTAAGTAGCAGAATGTAGTCCAGGGAACGGAATGCGCTGTGTCGTAGTTTACAGCTTGGCTGTGATATTTGAACTTTCGATCCAATACATCCAACGTCAGTAAGAATTGTATGAGTACCGGATGAGCATTCCCTCTTCAATCCCTTCTCTTTAGCCAGTTTTCTCTGCTGCAGTCTGTTTACCAGGATCACCGCGTGGAGATGTAGAAGAGTCTTGGCAGCTCTGGTTCGCTGGCACTGACGCTTGCGGTCATCTATGGGTTGCTGACCGTTGCAGCCCATGCGCTGCTCAGCATTTTGATCCCTGATGACATATAACGTGTAGTACAAGAAGCTTGTGACCGAGCGGTTTGGATACCCGAATCGTGATGAACGGGACAAAGAGTTCAAAACCTGCGTAAGGTCCAGGGTTGGTTTCTGTCGAGGCAAATGGAAAAACCCAGCCTGAACTGCAAGGGTAACTGCAAGGGCAAGCAGCTTTTATTCCTAATTTCACAAATTCCCTCTCGCCAGACCCCAGCAATTTAAATAAGGGACATAATGATACATGGTATAGAGCGTGAAGCCTAGTTTACAGTGAGCTGGCTTGCTGAGACTGGGATTACACCGCCCCAGGGTTCGAAATCACCGACATAAAAAAATCCTGGCGTGGTTCGTTCCTGCTACTATCGCTCCTATAGTCGATCCAGCTGTAAATGGATACCTGGCGTATGAGTTGGAGACGGTATAAACAACAAGGAAGGGAACTGTCCACCCCACCTCACATAGTCTGCCGTTTAGTCCATGAAGAGCTATCTTCCTCACTGACGGCAATTAACTTTACCTTTGATGATAGTTGAGCAGATAGTCCAGTGCAGTGAACGGATCGGCTTTGATTCATGACAGCTACAATCTAGACATTTTGTTGAACTGTACGACATTTTCTAGTCCAATTATAAACTGGCACGCATTTAGATCCTACTGTCTGAGCTCAATCAAATACTGGGCTCGTTCCCCAGTACTGTTGTGTGCGGACAAGGACCGGCATTCATATTTCTATCCTTCTTCTGTATGCGCGACATAGGGAGTGGCGCCAGTACTATACTGTACGTGCAGAACAGCAGACGAAACCGCAGGAATCGTGCATTAGTGGAGAGAGGGGGAAAGAAGGGATTTAGTGGAGAAATGGGGGAGAGAATAATGATTTAGTAGAGGGGGGGGGGGAGCGAATAGTGATTTAGTGGAGAGGGGGGGGAGAGTACTGATTTAGTGGAGAGAGTGGCGAGAGAATAATGATTTAATGGAAAGGGGTTGGGGGGGGGGGGGGTGGGAATAGTGATTTAGTGGAGAGAGTAGCGAGAGAATAGTGATTTAGTGGAGAGAGTGGGGAGAGAATAGTGATTTAGTGGAGAGAGTAGCGAGAGAATAGTGATTTAGTGGAGAGAGTGGGGAGAGAATAGTGATTTAGTGGAGAGAGTGGGGAGAGAATAGTGATTTAGTGGAGAGAGTAGCGAGAGAATAGTGATTTAGTGGAGAGAGTGGGGAGAGAATAGTGATTTAGTGGAGAGAGTGGGGAGAGAATAGTGATTTAGTGGAGAGAGTAGCGAGAGAATAGTGATTTAGTGGAGAGAGTGGGGAGAGAATAGTGATTTAGTGGAGAGAGTAGCGAGAGAATAGTGATTTAGTGGAGAGAGTGGGGAGAGAATAGTGATTTAGTGGAGAGAGTGGGGAGAGAATAGTGATTTAGTGGAGAGAGTAGCGAGAGAATAGTGATTTAGTGGAGAGAGTGGGGAGAGAATAGTGATTTAGTGGAGAGAGTAGCGAGAGAATAGTGATTTAGTGGAGAGAGTGGGGAGAGAATAGTGATTTAGTGGAGAGAGTGGGGAGAGAATAGTGATTTAGTGGAGAGAGTGGGGAGAGAATAGTGATTTAGTGGAGAGAGTGGGGAGAGAATAGTGATTTAGTGGAGAGAGTGGGGAGAGAATAGTGATTTAGTGGAGAGTGTGGGGGGAGAATAGTGATTTAGTGGAGAGAGTGGGGAGAGAATAGTGATTTAGTGGAGAGTGTGGGGAGAGAATAGTGATTTAGTGGAGAGAGTGGGGAGAGAATAGTGATTTAGTGGAGAGTGTGGGGAGAGAATAGTGATTTAGTGGAGAGAGTGGGGAGAGAATAGTGATTTAGTGGAGAGTGTGGGGAGAGAATAGTGATTTAGTGGAGAGAGTGGGGAGAGAATAGTGATTTAGTGGAGAGAGTGGGGAGAGAATAGTGATTTAGTGGAGAGTGTGTGGGAGGGGGAAACAGTGATTTAGTGGAGAAAATGGGGGAGAGAATAGGGATTTAGTGGAGAGGGGGGTAGAATGAATAAGATTTTAATTGAGAAAGGAAGAGAGTCGCTAGTGGAGTGTTGGAGGAGGAATAGTGTTTTAGTGGAGAGTGAAAGTGAGTAGTGTTTTGGTGGAGAGTCAGTAGTGTTTTGGTGGAGAGTCAGTAGTGTTTTGGTGGAGAGTCAGTAGTGTTTTGGTGGAGAGTCAGTAGTGTTTTGGTGGAGAGTCAGTAGTGTTTTTGTGGAGAGTCAGTAGTGTTTTGGTGGAGAGTAAGAGATTGAGTAGTGTTTTGGTGGAGAGTAAGAGATTGAGTAGTGTTTTGGTGGATAATGAGTGAGTGAGTGAGTAGTGTTTTGGTGGCGAGTGATACAGATGGAATTGTTTTGGTGGAGATTGGGAGAGTGAATAGTGTTTTGATGGAAAGTTAATAGTGTTTTGGTTGAGAGTGAGTAAGGTTTTAGTGGATAGTTAGTAGTGTTTTAGTGAAGAGTTAGTAGTGTTTTAGTGGAGAGTTAATAGTGTTTTACTGGAAAGTAGAAGAGTTAGTAGTGTTTTGGTAGAGTGTGAGACAGTGAGTGGTGTTTTGGTGGAGAGTGTGAGAGTGAGTAGTGTTTTGGTAGAGAGTGAGAGAGTAGTCTTTTAATGGAGAATCGGAGAGTGAGTACTGTTTTGGTGGAGAGTGAGTAGTGTTTTTGTGGAGAGTGAGAGTGAGTAGAGTTGTGTAATGAGTGAGAGAGTGCGTAGTATTTTTGTAGAAAATGGAAAAGTAAGTAGTATTTTAGTTTAGAGTGGGGGAACGTGTAGGGTTTTAATTGAGAGCTGGAAAACGACAAGTTCAGCCAAAATGTTTTAGTAATGTATGTGAAGTGTCAATCCCACCGTTAGGCATGTCCACGTGACAGATGCTAATCCACAATCTGTGGGCGGCATCTCATTACCGTCCGCTGAATGTTGAAAGCACTGACATCCTCAACACAACGGACGTTGTGAAAACTGGTGAAATCACACGATATTAGTGTAGGAGTGGCATATCATTGTCATACCTGTTTACAGTTGAGCCCTTCAGCAGTAGCTGTAGTAGTGAACATTAACCTGGAAGATAATAACCGTTATAAATGAACTTTGCATGTAGACAGCCCAGTCACATGAACAATATTAATGTTCATCGTCATCATCATCATCCTCAGTCCCGTAACCTGTAAGGTGATAGGGCACCAATACTGCATATTGTTGGATCAGTTCTCGCCACTCCACCCGGTTTTGTGCCAGGATAGCGAATCTTCCGTATGGACGAGTTAACCTCAGTGGTATAATTGTAATTGTTGTGTATTGAGACGGCTGGCGCATTTCTGATTTTTCTCAATGCTTTCTGCAATATCGGTGTGTCTTTCGCCGTTTTGCCTATGACGGAGTCCATCCCTCTCCAGGCAAAGTGTCCCTAACATTGTAAATTTGGTTATGATCTCCCTGTTTACTCAAGCATGGCGTCGCAGGTTCGCTCTAAAGGTCTTGCTTTTCCGTATCCTGTTTCCTGCCTCGTTTTCATCTTGGCCTTTTGCCTTTAATCGCTCTTGTGTATTCTGTGTTCGGATCTATCCGATAATATGTCGATTGAAACACATCTCCTCACTTTGACACCATAAGTCCAATTGCAAAAAACGCACATAAAAGACGTTATCCAAGAGGAATCTGTAACACAGAAATTGTAGACCCAAAGATCACAGAAAAACGAATATGATTCAGAAGCGAATCAGATCAGCAGACATGTTCGCGTTAGACCCGGAAGGGCACTCATGTTCATTATAATTAATGTCATTAATTTAAATGCTAGAGGTCTGTGGAAAAGTCACATCCAGAATGATGCAAGAAAGTAAACTTGGGATCACACATGGATGACAACCATCTTCCACAAACTGATTCTTAGTTACGGACGCGAACATGCTTCAAACAACAGGCCAGCAAGGAACATTTCACATACAGTTAGAAGGTCATTATTTTGTCTGTGGTCTTTGATTGTTCTCTTTTTGGCAGAAATTCATTCATGAGATAATAAACAGACTAGTAGTAAAAGTAACAAAGGAAGAATTGTAGAACGATACTAGCACATCAAACGAAAGGAAAATAAATGGCAAACATAGGGGCCACAGCGATAAAACAAAACCAGATAATTGACGAAATGCACAATTGTGTCTTTTTGTTGACCATTTAGGTAAGCACAGAAGTAAGATCAAGATTTGTGAGATGCGTTTGATACGAAGTGCAGCAGGAAAGATAATTCGCGACACAATTCACAGCAGCATGCTGAGTAATAGGGTTGGTACTGCATCGGTTAATTACTTATTCTGCTTCTGCGTTCGCTCTCAATCTCCGGCTACCAAGCCCTGAACGCTCGCAATCTCCCGCTACCAAGCCCTGAACGCTCTCAATCTCCCGCTACCAAGCCCTTAACGCTCTCAATCTCCCGCTACCAAGCCCTGAACGCTCTCAATCTCCCGCTACCAAGCCCTGAACGCTCTCAATCTCGTGGAACCAAGCCCCGAACAGCGCTTTGCGAGTAGCAGGATGTAGTTCGGAGAACGGAATGCGTTAATTACTATACACACAGAAGATAAAGTGGTTTTGAAATTTACCAAGGATGCTCTTATTGCGTCCGGTCAGGCAAAACACGCTGATCAGGCAATGTTAGTCAGGGTCAGGTGAACATACTGACCAAGACCCTACCTCACTTCCGTTATTTCTCCCTAGTAACATACTGTTTATGACAGTATGGTTAACAGGCTGAGGGTAGCCGTGATCTCTGTAGTTGTGAGCGACACGCAGATAAATCCAAGCATACCACAGAAGTACGGAGGGCCCCAGTTCATCATCACACTCGGGGTGTGAGAACAACGGCTGCAGCCTGTCACAGAAGTGTCAACTTACTCATCGCGGACATTCAACAACAACAGCAACAACAACAACAGGAACAACAACATCAAGGAAACAGTATGATCAACCTGCAGCACGGTCATATACATAAAGGTGTCAGAGCCAGGAGCAATAGGTCGACTCCGGTGACAGTGGATACATGGAACACCCCAAAAGATCAACATGTCGGCAGCACAATCCTCTCACCTGCTGGAACCAGACGTCTCCACAAACCTCCTCCATGCGACGCCGAAAGGTAAAAGCAGTAGGACAGAAGAAGGAAACGAAGTTAAACAAACCATAAATTTGCACGATGACTTTCTTTGAACTGTCTTCACTCAATGTGGTACTCTTCATGAGAATCACACAAATTAAGGAGTGGTACAATCACTTCAAAGATGGCCACACCTCGGTGGAGATCGGATCATGTTTCGGTAAGCCCCCAAGAGGCCGAAATAATGAAATCATTGACCAAGTACGAGCACGAGTCGATGTCTTACAGAACCACGGTGTAGCTATGAAATGGAGATTAGCATTGATTCGGTGCACTCCATTTTGTGCGAAGATTTGGCTATGTGGTGAGTACCTTCGAAAATCGTGCAGAAGTTGCTAACGATGTAGTAGAAGCAACTCCGTGTGGACGTCTCACATGAGATGCTTGACTGCGTATACGACGACCACGACTTCCTCAACACTGTGTTCCCTGGAGATAAGTCGTGAGTTTTTGGGTATGACCCAGTTGAGACATTCCTCATCCCCGAGGATGAAAGAAGCAAGGCAGATGCGCAGCAATGTCAAAGTCATGTTGACTGTTTTTTTAAAATCCCGTGGGGTTGTGCATCGCGAGTACGCACCACAAAGTCAAAACAAGAGTACTATCTAGAGGTCATCCGTCACCTTCCTGATCCTATTCAACGGAAGCGGTCGGACATATGCACATCAGGAACTTGTCAACTCAATTGTGACAACGATCCAGCCCATTATTCCCATCTGATTCAGACTTACTTGGCCAAACACAACCTTCCTCCTGTTCACCAGGCTCCCTATACTCCCGACATGGCTCCTTGCGACTTTTGGCTGTTCCCAAGATGACAATTCCGTTGTAAGGGACCCCATTTGAGTCACGAGAAGACGTACGCAATGAGAAGACACAGCTGTACTCATTTCCCAAAAGAGACCTTCCTGAAATGCTTCTAACAATGGCAGGGGGGAAGGGGGAGGGCTCTTAGAAGTGTGTGGAGTTCTAAAGAGAGTACTTTAGAAGGGATTATGGTGTCAAATCTCCAGGTGAGTAATTGTAGTTTTCAGGTTTAGGCACAAAGGTCGGATACTTTTGATCCTTTGTATATAAACTCCAAGGGAGAAACCACTTACTACAATTCAAAATGTGCCAGATGTAATTCAGACTAGATTATGGAATGTATCCACACAACATCACCCGAATGTATTCACTTGGAACGGGGCCCCTGCGACTGGTCTTACTAACTAGCAGTGCCTGATGCTAGCTAATTTGAACACAAAACAAAAAGCTGACTACAGCTCGAGAGGTGAGAAGAATGACTGCGTACAATATAAACAATAAACGGCAGGAAGAATAAACAGGCAGTAAAGCTCACTGTGTACGAAGCACATACCTGGGCCCGGTCAAGGAATCTCTTCATAACAAAATACTGAAAAGCCACAAGCAGGACAAAAAGCGAAAAGAAGGTTTGTATATATATATATATATATATGAACAAATGAACCAGTCGCAACAGACTGTTAAAATGACGGCTCTTAGCAACATGCGTTACAAACAGTGAATTGTTATATAATTGCTCTTTAAATCTGTTGTGAATATTCACAAGCGCTTGTGTACTGTGTAAAGATGTTGAACAGTGGATAAGGGGCACGGTCAGTCGATGGGCTAAGAGAATTACAATTTCATCAAGTAGTGAGACCGAGCTGAATGATCTGAGCGCTCTAGACGTCCTGTCACAGCAGCCAGGCCGAACATCTTGAATCGTGCTGATTTGTAGTGATAGGCAAATCATCATTAAACAATTGATCTTGCAGCTTTCATTCAGCAAATTCAAACTATCAAATCTCTGCGATTTTCAAAGGTTTGCTTAATTTGGGTTCCTCGAAGTCTCACAAATCAACACAACATGCACAGAAAAAACAATTATTTCTTTTGAATTGTTGGAGCGTTTCCATGCTAATGGAGAAAACGTTTTGTCCAGGATCGTTACAAGTGACGAAAGATTGGCCCATCATTTTGAGCCTGAGACAAAAAAGGCGGTCAATGGAGTTCAACTATCTCCAGTCACCATGAAGAAAGAAATTCAAGAAAACACCTTCAGCCAGAAAGATCATGCTCACTGTTTTCTTTGGGACAATTATGTTGTGATTCTTGTGGATGTGATATCAAGAGGAGAGAGAATCAGTTGACAAGCTTACATCAAGATACTGACCAAACTCAATCGACGGTTCCACAGAGTTCGTCCTCACAAGTATCCAACAGAACAGCTTCTCCTTCAGTACAATGCGCACCATAAAACATGTCTGACAACACGTGCAGCAATAACCAACTTTTGTTGAACCCCCCCCCTCCCATCCACTCTCCTCTAGTCCTGATCTGGCTCCCTCTGAAGTTCATATTGTTGGTCCACTTAAGGTGTACACCGTGGGACAAGTTTTCAGGATGACGAGGGTATGATTGAAGTAGTGCAGAAATGGCTTCGTGATCAGGACAAAACCTTATACGGGCAATGTATACATGCGCTTGTTTCGCGCGGGCGTAAAGCCGTACAAGTTTATGGGCATTATGTTGAGTAATAAATATGTTTACATAACATATTCTTATTCATTGTGTAAAAAAGTCTTGCATTTTGAAGAAACAGTTTCTGAAAAAATTCTGTGGTGGATTACATTCTGACATCCCCTCATATGTATAAACGTGTGTGTGTGTGTGTATGTGTGTGTGTGTGTGTGTGTGTGTCTGTGTGTGTGTTTGCGCACGCGCACATAGGGAATGATGTGATAGCGGGAGAAGAGAGAGATACCGAAAACATGAATATATAAGAAGATCACTTGCATATTTTTTTTTAATGTAGCTCGTGTTTCCTAGGTAAGAACAGGAAACAGATTGAAGTTAACAAAATGTTGTTGACAGCACAGCTAAGGTCTGAGCAAAAACAAAACCATATCAACATTACATGAAAAATAAAATATTTCACTTTACAAATGAGCAATTAAACAGGATATCTGAGGCTGTCACATCAATGATCTTCTGGAAACTTTTCGATGGTCAGTTTGATGGCTTTTGCTCGTATTGCATTCCATTTATTTTTCTGCTTGGTGTGGTATGCCGACCTGCATGACGATCAGCCCATTAATGACCATCAATATCAAATGATTTGCTTCCTCTCTGCATTGAAACTTTGATGTGATTTTTTCGGAAAAAAAGTCAGAAATATATTTCGTTGGACAAACACTTTGACATATCGCGATAACAAGTGGTGATATCAAACAGTTACAAGAATGTTGCTAGAAGTAGATCATGTAACAAGAACAGAGGAATGATACAGCTTTCATCTTAACACTACACAGACGTAAAGGTCTCCGGAAAGCAGTTTTCGTGTAAACTCAACACTATTGACACAAGTCATTAGTTAGTATACGTTCTGTTTCACGCTAGCATCACTACTGTCAGCCTCCCTGCGGGGAGTACGTGTAAAGACATGTGCGTGTCATTATATGGATGGTTGCTGGCACCATCTTACACTGTCAGATTTCTGTATCACTATTTTACACTATCAGATTTCTGTGTCACTATTTTACACTATCAGATTTCTGTGTCACTATTTTACACTATCAGATTTCTGTATCACTATTTTACACTATCAGATTTCTGTATCACTATTTTACACTATCAGATTTCTGTGTCACTATTTTACACTATCAGATTTCTGTGTCACTATTTTACACTATCAGATTTCTGTATCACTATTTTACACTATCAGATTTCTGTATCACTATTTTACACTGTCAGATTTCTGTATCACTATTTTACACTATTAGATTTCTGTATCACTATTTTACACTATCAGATTTCTGTATCACTATTTTACACTGTCAGATTTCTGTATCACTATTTTACACTATCAGATTTCTGTATCACTATTTTACACTTTCAGTCTTCTGTATCACTATTTTACACTGTCAGATTTCTTTATCACTATTTTACACTATCAGATTTTTGAATCACTATTTTACACTATCAGATTTTTGTATCACTATTTTACACTGTCAGATTTCTGTATCACTATTTTACACTGTCAGATTTCTGTATCACTTTTTTACACTGTCAGATTTCTGTATCACATTATTACACTATTAGATTTCTGTATCACTATCTTACAGTATCAGATTTATGTATCCCTATTTTACAGTATCAGATTTCTGTATCACTATTTTATACTGTCAGATTTATGTGTTCCTATTTTACAGTATCATATATCTGTATCACTATTTTACACTGTCAGATTTATGTATCACTATTTTACACGGTGATTTCTGTATCACTATTTTACACTGTTAGATCTATGTATCACTATTTTACACTGTCAGATCTATGTATCACTATTTGACACTGTCAGATCTATGTATCACATTTTTACACTACTAGTTTTCTGTATCACTATTTTACATCACACCATGCGACTTCTGTAGCATTGTCTTACAGCACCACGTATCCAGTGTCACGGCAACCCTTACCTATACCCTTTGACCCCATCCGTCGTAGAGTGGGCACAACTTGTCCTCGGAGCACATGACGAAATGAGATATGCACATACTATTTACATCCAGACGATAATTTAATCAAAAGAAATTGTAGATATAATTCAGATATAAAATATGAAATAGAGCAGTCAACAAGATAAATCTGTTCTACAACAAGTAAACAAAGGAATCAGGAAGCAGGACCATCAAAAGAGATACACATTTATTTTACAGCAAACATGTTAATAATGTCAAGGACAGCTAGTGATGTAATCATATATATATATATATATCGGTCGGTTGTAACACGAAGTGAGTTATCTGGTTGGGGATTCTCTACCAGAGTGAGTTATCTGGTTGGGAATTCTCTACTAGACTGATATGACCGGTTAGGGATTCTCTACCAGAGTGAGTTATCTGGTTGGGGATTCTCTACCAGAGTGAGTTATCTGGTTGGGGATTCTCTACCAGAGTGAGTTATCTGGTTGGGAATTCTCTACTAGACTGATATGACAGGTTAGGGATTCTCTACCAGAGTGAGTTATCTGGTTGGGGATTCTCTACCAGAGTGAGTTATCTGGTTGGGGATTCTCTACCAGAGTGAGTTATCTGGTTGGAGATTCTCTACCAGAGTGAGTTATCTGGTTGGGGATTCTCTACCAGAGTGAGTTATCTGGTTGGGGATTCTCTACCAGAGTGAGTTATCTGGTTGGGGATTCTCTACCAGAGTGAGTTATCTGGTTGGAGATTCTCTACCAGAGTGAGTTATCTGGTTGGGGATTCTCTACCAGAGTGAGTTATCTGGTTGGGGATTCTCTACCAGAGTGAGTTATCTGGTTGGGGATTCTCTGCAGTTCTTGCTCCTGTCGCAATGTCTCATCGTTGACTCCAGACATGCAGAGCAAAAGTTTAGCGTAATGGCATCAATTTTGGTAAACTACATATGGATAGGAGTTATAATTTGAAATATATCTATGACGACCGTTTCGATAATGATAGCGTTGTAGATAAATCAGGAGAGATTTGAAATTCAGTGAGGTTCGAGACTAATGAGGCTCAAGGGAGGAGGGAGCACAAGTATTTACAACTAGCAGGCTGCAGAACTACCAGTATCCACACCGTTCGACATTTATTGACAGAGCTTGGGCACCTATGGGTATGTCCGGACTGCAGTGAAGTCGATTCTTAGTGACAGAACAGAACAGAATGAAGACCTAAAAGCACGTGCTAGTGAGTTAAGGAGAGCAAACACGTACTAGAGGCTTGTTCACACCGCTAGAAGAAAAACTGTCATTGTAGTGTGGGCACAGGTGAAGGATTCTAGGCTGTCTAGGGCACTCATGAATACCAGTTACAATTTCAATCGAGCAAATATTCAGCTTTCTGTCACATATACGTAAATGAGGTTGATTGACTATTCCTATATTGTGTTATGAATGTCAGTATTGGTCCTAACTAGAAACACATAAGAGTAAGAGCCAGAGCTGTGAGATGCTGTGTAAGAAGTGCAGCCGGAAAGACAATGCCTGACCGAATCCGCAACACCACACAGACAGTGGGGATAGACCCAGTTAGTAACTGCATTGAAGCACAACAAATCAAGTCAGAATGCATTATGACCAGCCTGCAGCAAGAGCATATCAGATACAGGTTCCCGGTCCCCGAGCAAGAGGCAGACCTCAAAGTCGGTGGATCGAGGGCGTCACTGACACTCTCAGGAAGCTACACCTAACAACAGCACAAGGATTCCAATAGGCGATAACAAGAAATCTTCACATCCCGCTTCTCTGCGACGCCGTATGACAAGTGCAGTAGGACAGAAGAAGAAATAGAGACTGAATAAAGAGGCTAGAGGCAAAACAAAACTGAAGACTTTTATACATATGAAGAAATAGAAACTGAATAAAGAGGCTAGAGGCAAAACAAAACTGAAGACTTTTATACATATGAAGAAATAGAGACAATGATGAAGACTAACTTCAAAGACTGCACAGAGAACACCCAAAACACTCTGTTATTGCAGAAGCATACTACGTCTTGCCAAGAAGAGGTCAAGTGACAATATTCAGACCACGAATTAACCACCACAAACTTGAAAAAATTATCTGTTAAAAAAAGTAAATGTTTGGCACACAAACATATCCCCCATGGGGGGGGGAGAAGAACCAATAATCGGCTAGATAAACTGCATGACGACGAGAGAAAAGTTCAAAGGCCCCTCAGGTTAATGATGTAGACAGATGCGATTATATGAGAGCGAACGAAGAAGAAGAAGAAGAAGAAGCAAAAGAAGAAGAAGAAAACACTCGTTAAGATGGGATCAAGAGGCTGAGCAGCCCATGAGCTGCAATGGTCAGAGACTCAAAGTTGACTCCTCGCGTCCCAGAGCTGCCAAGACCCTTCTACACCTCTAAATGGTGATCCTGGATAACATGCTGCAACAGGGCGCTGACTGGCTAAGAAGAAGGAATCGAAGAGGGAAGGCTAACTCTGTACCCAAATACACCATGCTGAAGTCGGATGTGTTGGACCGAAAGGTGCAAATATCGCAGTCACGATTTAAACTACGATAAAACATATTCCGCTTTCCGGACTACATCCTGCTACTTGCAAAGTCCTTTTTAGAGCTTGGCAGCAGGATATTGAGAAACTGGGAACGAAGAAGAAGAAGAAGAAGAAGAAGAAGAAGAAAGCCGGTTAAGATACTAAATTGCAGTGGGAAAAGCCAGAGAACGGCAAAGAGAGAAAATACTTGAAAATTTAACCCGGCCTAGTTAGAAAATGTAGTATATCTTGCATTATTGATAAACTGCATCCACTGAGCATAGTGATGGCCACGTCATGCCACAGCAAGCAGAAACTTCAATTCAATTCAATATTTATGGAGTAAAAACTGGCAGGATAAAAGGCACGCAAATGAAGACTGCAATAAACCTGGTCATTTCAAAGTTTCCTGAAAATCGTTAGTGAGCTCAAGATGAAGTAGGCCTAACAGTTGGCTTCAGTTTCAGATGACAGGCCCTGGTTGACGGGGATTTCGGCCTGTACATTATGTATGTCTCCTTCACGTTCTTGTGTGAGATGGAGGCATGTAACATCCAAGGCCACGTGACAGAGTAAACAACGGGCCAGATTACAAGGATGACGTCAACAGCTAGAATAACTGGCCTGGAGGCAGGTCCTCGTGTCATATATCACTTATTTCTCTTATAATACATTTCCTTTGCATTCTCCTCTTCACATCTTTTCTAGTATATGTTCTTTTCTCTGCCTATCTCTCTCTCTCTCTCTCTCTCTCTCTCTCTCTCTCTCACTTTCAGTTTTTCCATATTCTTAGTTCTAATTTCCCTTTTGCATTTTTCTCAACTACTTATTACACAACCACGACCCAGATACCTCCCCCTCCCCATACTTCCCACTCCCTGAGCTATCTCATCTCACCATACTTTCCACCCCATTATATACCTCCGGACTACATACGTTCCACTTCTGAGCTAACTCACCATACTTACCACCACCTGAGCTACCCTCACCATACTTACCACCCTCTGAGCTACCTCACCATATTTACCTCCCCCTGAGTTACCTCACCATAATTACCACCCACTGAGCTACCTCATCATACTTACCACCCCCTGGGTTACCTCACCATACTTACCTCCCCCTGAGCTACCTAACAGTACTTACGATCCCATGAACTACCTCACCATACTTACTACTCCCTGAGATACCTCATCGTACTTTCCACCCCTGACCTACTTCACCATACTTTCAGCCGCCTGAGCTACCTCCCAATACTTTCCACTTCTTAACTACCTCACCTCCTCATACTACCCCATACTTCCCACCCCCTGAGCTATCTCCCCTCACCATACTTCCCACCCCCTGAGCTATATCCCCTCACCATACTTCCCACCCCCTGAGCTATCTCACCTCACCATACTTCCCACCCCCTGAGCTACGTCACCTGCCCATACTTTCCACCCCTCTGAGCTACCTCACCTCACCATACTTTCCACCCTCTGAGCTACCTCACCTCACCATACTTTCCACCCCCCTGAGCTACCTCACCTCACCATACTTTCCACCCTCTGAGCTACCTCACCTCACCATACTTTCCACCCTCTGAGCTACCTCACCTCACCATACTTTCCACCCCCCTGAGCTACCTCACCTCACCATACTTTCCACCCTCTGAGCTACCTCACCTCACCATACTTTCCACCCTCTGAGCTACCTCACCTCACCATACTTTCCACCCTCTGAGCTACCTCACATCACCATACTTTCCACCCTCTGAGCTACCTCACCTCACCATACTTTCCACCCTCTGAGCTACCTCACCTCACCATACTTTCCACCCTCTGAGCTACCTCACCTCACCATACTTTCCACCCCCTGAGCTACCTCACCTCACCATACTTTCCACCCCCTGAGCTACCTCACCTCACCATACTTTCCACCCCCTGAGCTACCTCACCTCACCATACTTTCCTTACACCCCTCCTGCGATACCTCCACTCCCCCAGTGTTCAACTCTTACTGATATCCTCTTCTACTTTTCTCAGCTCCAAATACCTCCTGCCTCCATTTAATTTAAACCGTCCCCGATAAGTATATTTTTTTATGTTTCTCCCCTTTCTACCTCTCCTATTTCTCTATACGTTCCACACACCCCTCCCCCCCCCCCCCCCCCCCCCCCACCCCGATATCTCTCCTCTATCCATCTCAATGCATACCGCCCTTAAACGGCCTCCAGGTCCTCCCGAAACTGAAATAACACGATCAGATGTGGCGGAAACATTTGACGCAACTGGTGATTAGTGCAAGGTCATGTGATTGCAATGTAATGTAATGTTATATAATGGAGTTCAGAACGGGCATCATTGAATAATAATGCTCCAGAGAGGTAAGTCATCGGTATTCTGTTTTCTTCTGTTATGCTGAAACTCACCGAAGAAGGTGAAATTGGGTTCACTTGAAATTAGTTCAATGCGAGGTATCTCTGTAGGCTCATCATTATGGGAATTAATTTGACGGTTGCCCCACCTCGAAACCAGGCTGCTGTAATGTGGAGTGCATCCAGTTCACCGACGAAAACGGGAGGATTTCGATTATAATGATTTACCTGACTCTGACGGGAGGCCGGTCTTAATCTAAATGTTTCACCAGACCCTGACGGGAGGTGGGGTCTAATATAAATGTTTCACCAGACCCTGGCAGGAGGTAGGATCTAATCTAAATGTTTCACCGGACACTGGCAGGAGGTAGGATCTAATCTAAATGTTTCACTAGACCCTGGCAGGAGGTAGGATCTAATCTAAATGTTTCACTAGACCTGTGGCAAGAGGTAGGATCTAATCTAAATGTTTCACCAGACCCTGGCAGGAGGTAGGATCTAATCTAAATGTTTCACTTGACCCTGACGGGAGGTAGGATCTAATCTAAATGTTTTACTTGACCCTGACAAGAGGTAAGGTCTAATCTAAATGTTTCACTTCACCGTGACGAGAGGTAAGGTCTAATCTAAATGTTTCATTTGACCCTGACAGGAGGTGAGGTCTAATCTAAATGTTTCACTTGACCTTGACGGGAAGTGGGGTATAATATAAATGTTTCACCTGACCCTGACGAGAGGCAGGGTCTAATCTAAATGTTTTACCTGACCCTGACGGAAGGTGAGGTCTAGTATAAATGTTTCACCAGACCCTGGCAGGAGGTAAGGTCTAATCTAAATGTTTCAGTTTACCCTGACGAGAGGTAGGATCTAATCTAAATGTTTCACCTGACCTTGACGGGAGGTAGGGTCTAATCTAAATGTTTCACTTGACCTTGACGGGAGGTAGGGTCTAATCTAAATGTTTCACTTGACTCTGATGGGAGGTAGGTTCTAATCTAAATATTTCACTTGACCCTGACGGGAGGTGGGATCTAATCTAAATGTTTTACCTGACGCTGACAGGAGGTAGGGTCTTGACCATAGAGTTTTACCTGATCCTGACGTGATGTAGGGTCTCGATCAAAATTTTTTACTTGATCCTGACGGGAGTTGTGGTCTTCATTCGTATGTTTTACGCGATCCTATGTAAGGTGGAGTGTCAATCAGAATGTTTCTCCTGACTGTGATGTGAGGTGGGTAACATATCAGCTGACCCCGATGTGAGTCTTCACCCGAATGTTACATCTGACTCTTTGTCTGTTGCAGGTAAAAAGGGGGGTGGGGAGGGATGGGAAGGGTCTGGATGGTTATATCATGCTCTTGATTGTACCTGTCAATGTTCGACCTTCAGCTTGTTCCAAACTCCAGCAGTCTCTCAGTACACGTCAATCTTCATCTTTCTTCTACTTCTTCGTACGCAGTATGACAGTAACCATTATTTTTTCGAAAAAAGCGGCGTTCATCCTGAGGCTGTCGACACTGCCATTTAGCTTGTCTTGTGTTGCCACTGGTGATGGCCACATCTGCTCTCTCTGATCCTCGTATGTCGGGCAGTACTGCAGCAGATGCTCACCGGTGATTTTCTCGGTACCACACGGGCATTCGTCGGTACCACCTATCTTCAATTTGTTGAATAGGTGGTACCTCAGTCTATTGTGGCCAGTGCGAAGTCTGAAGACAACGACCTGCTCTCTTCGGTTCAACTGGTAATAGGCATCGTTTTTGGTGTAGCCGGTATGTTCAGTTTCCCATTTGGTCATGTATCTGGCTTTAATAAGCCGTTTTGACTCTTTGTACGTCATACTAGTATCTGTTTGTGGTAGTCTTGCACCTTCTTTTGCCAGTCTGTCTGACTCGTTGCATTAGATGTTGCAGTGTGATGGGACCCACTGTACCACTACCCTTTTTGGTGCGGAATGCTGCCATAGTTGACAGAGTGCTGCTCTTAAGTCATTAAGCTCAGTGTTTTTCTGGCTTTTTAGCGCTGTGACTACGGCCAGAGCATCTGTAAGCAGGACTATATGGCTTTCATTTTCTTTATGTGTTACCATTTCTTCCACTGCCGCCCTCAGTGCCTCTGCCTCCGCTCTGAAATTGCTTGTGTACTTACCAGTAGCGAATGACAGTGTTATTTTTCTGCCATTTGGTAGGTTCAGGAATGCTCCTGCCTCTCCGTTCTGTGTAGTGTCTGTTACAGAACCGTCGGTGTATGCATGGGTCCAGTCCATGCTTGGGTAGTTTTTCGATATAAAGCTTAGGGTAGTATCTCTCCTTTCTTTTTCAGTCTGGCAGTTTTTGTTTCCAATACCTGGTATATTTTCTACAATTGGCGTTGACTTCATGCCTTCTGTTATAACTCTCATGGCTTGGTTTTGAAGTTTGTTAACTTTATCGAAGTTCGCCTTTGCTGCTGTTGTCCATGCCGAAATGCCATACTCGAGAACTGGTCTCACTCTTCCAGTGTACAGTTTCTTTAGTATACTTTAGTCTGCTCCCCAGCTTGTGCCAGCTAGTTTCCTCATGAAACTCATTCTTTCTCTGGCTCTCATTCGGTTTCTCTCGATCTTACTTTTCCATGTCATGCGCCAATCAAATGTGACTCCCAGATAGTTTGGGTTGTCGTTTGGTTGCAGGAATTTGCCATTTAGACTTAATTTGGTGTTTTGTGGTTTGATTGAAAGCGAGAATATTGTGCATGTGGTTTTCTCCTCGTTTATTTTGACCAGCCATGAGTTCGCCCACTCTTCCAGCGATGTTAGGGCCTGCTGCATCCGATTTCTTGCTATGGTGAGATTCTTTTCAGAGGTCCACATAGCCAGATCGTCTGCAAACATTGAGCTATGGACTCTTCTTGGTATATTCTCTGTAATGTCGTTTATATACACCAAGAAGAGTGTGGGTGACAGTACTCCCCCTTGGGGTACTCCCTGCTCGAGTGTCACCTTTTTGCTCATCTGCCCTTGTACTTGGACTCTAGCCGTTCTTTGTTTGAGGTAGTGTTTGATTCACTTGTACATTCTCCCACAAACTTCACTTCTCCTTAGCTTGACTCTAAGTCCGTCTTTCCAGACTTTGTGAAATGCCTTTTCCAGGTCCATCCAAACCGCTACTGTGTGTTTCTGTGCCTGGTAGGCATCTTCTATTTCCTGGGCTATGAGGATGACCTGATCCTCAGTGGATCTGTGCTGTCTAAAGCCGGCTTGCTGTGGAATTAGTATTCGTTTTTCTTCCAGATGCCACATCAGTCTGGTGTTTATCATACGTTCCATCAGTTTGCCGACACAGCTCAGTAGGCTGATAGGCCTGTATCCATTTGGATCTGGTTTGTCCTTTCCTTTCTTTGGTACTGGTACAAGTACTGCGTCTTTCCATGCCTGGGGTACAATTCCCCTTTTCCAGCTTTGGTTCAGGACCGATAGCAGTTTCCTCTTCGCTGTTCGGCCCAGCCCCATCAGCATTTCGTTTGTTATCCCGTCTTTTCCGGGAGATTTCCTTGTCTTTAGTGTTCTCATGGCCTCTTCCATTTCACTCATTGTTAATTTGGCCATCATATGCTCTTCTGGTGCCGTATTGATGTTGTCGTGCCCCTTTTGCTCTTCACTAATGTCTGTATGCTTATCTGCAGGGACCTCGATGTGGTTTGCTTTGGCATCGTGTTCTACAAAAGCGTTTGCGGCTTTTTTCCCAGAGAGCAAGTTTTCGCCCTGCTTGATGGTAATTTGTTTGTTTGAAGGGGTTTCGTCATTCATGGCTCTGACTAGCTTCAATAGCTTGTTTCCTTCTTTGTTTAGGTTGAGACTTTCAGTTTTGTTTTTCCAGCTCTCTCTTGCTGTTTGGTTTAGAGGTACACGTCAATCAACAGAACATTATTAACCTGAATTCAAACATACATCAATTTCGTCTTCCCCATCTACGATTACATTAGCGTTCTGTTAATATCTTCGACGATTTCCTGTCACGAACTCTGCGTTCTCTGGTTATTTTCTTCCGCTCGAATAGCCGAGAGGTTAGTGTTGAATCATTGCGGCAGTGCATCTTCGTTAACAGGCTATACAGGGGACAGTCCTGTAAAATATGTTCAGTGGCCTCGAGGTAAACTGTTCGCCTCGGATGCCGGAGGTCGCAGGTTCGAACCACGGTGAAGATCGGGATTTTTTTCACGTGGATCTCCTGGTAAAGATTCCCGTGATCTCTGGGTAGTGAGATCGGACTCCCGTGTTCAGTGTCGAGCACGTACACAATCCCTTGGCAGTTGGAAATACAAAATAGTAGGCTTAACGACCGCTGCCCGGACAAAATTTAAATTCAAAATCTACCCCAGGTATTAGTACCTTTCCCCAGGTGGTTTGTTACACGCAGCTATAGATGGTGCCTAACTGACTGCAAGTCTACTTAGCTCTAGTGTTTGAGTCTATTAAGATAGACTTTCACATCGGTAAAAACCACCCTCTAAGAAACTGATTGTATACAGACTCTGTTGAATCTTCTAAACCAGTATAAAAACGTTAAGGTAAGTTAAGCTACACGTGCATTGTGGTGAAGCAGACTGTCAAAGCTTGTACATTTGTTGGTTCAAGCTGTTTTGCTCTGTCCTGTGGCAAAGAATGGTTATCTGTCCCAGCCGATTGAGGTACGGGTAGTCCTTGTTGGGTTGATTCTGTTATCTTTTAACAACTTAGCTAGCTCTTTTTCGCTGAAAGTATGTGCTTTCACTATCTTCGTGTTCACAATCTCCGCTCCTTTATTTTTTTGCAAGCATAACTGTCTTTTCGTTGACAGTCGTTACGTCATAGTGGGCTGGTTACCACTCAAGTATGGTTAGCTTTTTGACAGCTACGTTGTTAAGTTGGTTTCTCAGGTACAAAAGTTCGTCTGTATTGAAACCTTTCAGTACCAAAAATGGCTGTCTTGACAGTCCCGTTGCTGTAAATCATATTCGTCGCTGATTCATGTGACTAAGCCGCAGTCAGATAGGACACAATTTACCAGTGACAATAAAACCACCAATCCTTGATGAGCAATGCGGGCTTAAGAAAGGCAGGGGCACAAACATCCTATTTATAAATTAAGAACAATAATCGACTGATCTATGGAGATGAAAACTTTTTTTAAATCTCTGCGCTTCATAGACTCTACAAGGCCTTCGACTGGGTGAAGCACAGATAAAGGATCCATATGCTGGATGAGCTGCATGTCGATAGCAAGGACCTGAGAATTATCCAAAACATACACTGGGACAGACTGCAGCTATACGAATCGTTCACGAAGTAGGAAACTTCAGGTAGATAAGATAGGGAGTGAGACAGGGATGTGTGCTGTTCTCTGGAATGTTCTTTGCCCTGCGAATTTATCTTGCGATCTCTAGATTCAATGTCAGGAATATCAGTTGGTGAACATACCATAAACAACTTGTGTTACGCTGATGACACTGGGTTGATAGCGCGGAATGAGTCAGACATATATGAAATGGTTAATGTAGTAGTTATTATTAGTTCTTAATCAACTTGTACTTCTACATGGGCATGTGGCCCTGTGCAGGTTCCAAGTCTGGTTTGAGCTGGATGCAGCTGGAAGAAGAGTTTCCTGCCTAGCGGGTTAGGCTCGAGCAGCTTAATACTCCTCGCTACGTTGGGACAAGCGCTTATCGAGGGTGGTTAACCGATGTGTGAGTCCATCTTAATAGGCTCAAACACTAGAGCTAAGTAGACTTGTTAGGCGCCATCTATGCTGCTCTAAACAAATCACCTAACCATGGCCGGTGTTATGCCATGTCACACAGTTAGTCGCCTCTTACGACATGTTCTCTGTGAGACAGTGATGCTATTCTTGTCCTCGTCATACCCAAAGACCCCGGCAGACTACGTAGTATTTATTCAAAGCAACAACAAAAATACCTTAGCTTTCAATAAGAAATTAGAAGTAATGGTAGTAACTAACAAACACATATCTCCAAAATGATGTATAAAGGTGAACCATACAGAACTAAGACAAGAACCCACATTTCAATACGCAGGCACCCAAATAAGATCTGATGAGAGATGCACTTATGAAAAAAATGAACAGAATATCCAAGGCAAAATCAGTCTTTCAGAGCAGAGTTGAATCTTGTGAAACGAAGCCCTATCACCTAAATCAAGCAAGAGAGTTCTTGGATATTATGTGGAACCAGTGCTGACATACGGCAGCAAGTCATGGACAATCAGCAGGCAAGCATAACGATCAATGGAGGTTTGCATAACGATCAATGGAGGCAACGGAAATGTGGTTTCACAGAATAATGTTGAGAGTATACCTTGAACGTGGTGGCAACACTAATGCCAAGCCGTTTCTAAACATTCGCTCAAAGCCTCCCAAAAGCAGCACTTCCCTTGACAATTCAGCTGTGGGCCTTAGATTCGATAATCGGTTCTCTAGTAAGGCTACTGACAAGGAAAGTCAAACTATCAACAGTTTTTAGGTATTGACCATATACAGTGACGAGTAGCTCGTCGTAGGGCTTCCTGGAAGCAGGTAGATATATTTATTATGTTTTCTTCATGCTAATCGTAATACCAAAGTGGTTACACACGGTTGAATACTTCTACATGGCGGTCTCCATTTCTTGTTCTGAGCACGTAGCAGTCATCAGTAATGAGGAGATCAAAGATGGATGCGTTTTTCGCCTTTGTGGGAGACCGTAGGCGCATTAGATTAAATGACTATCCATCCCTCCATTATCTGATATGTACGCCAGTGGCACATCAATGTGTGACAGCAGAAAGCAGCAAATACTATACTAAAACATTATCTGATATGTACGCCAGTGGCACATCAATGTGTGACAGCAGAAAGCAGCAAATACTATACTAAAACATTATCTGATATGTACGCCAGTGGCACATCAATGTGTGACAGCAGAAAGCAAATACTATACTAAAACATTATCTGATATGTACGCCAGTGGCACATCAATGTGTAAAAGCAGAAATCAAATCTTATACTAAAACATTATCTGATATGTACGCCAATGGCACATCAATGTGTGACTGCAGAAAGCAGCAAATACTATACTAAAACATTATCTGATATGTACGCCAATGGCACATCAATGTGTGACAGCAGAAAGCAAATACTATACTAAAACATTATCTGATATGTACGCCAGTGGCACATCAATGTGTGACAGCAGAAAGCAAATACTATACTAAAACATTATCTGACATGTACGCCAGTGGCACATCAATGTGTGACATCAAAAAGCAAATACTATACTAAAATATTATCTGATATGTACGCCAGTGGCACATCAATGTGTGACAGCAGAAAGCAAATACTATACTAAAACATTATCTGATATGTACGCCAGTGGCACATCAATGTGTGACAGCAGAAAGCAAATACTATACTAAAACATTATCTGATATGTACGCCAGTGGCACATCAATGTGTGACAGCAGAAAGCAAATACTATACTAAAACATTATCTGATATGTACGCCAGTGGCACATCAATGTGTGACAGCAGAAAGCAAATACTATACTAAAACATTATCTGATATGTACGCCAGTGGCACATCAATGTGTGACAGCAGAAATCAAATCTTATACTAAAACATTATCTGATATGTACGCCAGTGGCACATCAATGTGTGACAGCAGAAAGCAAATACTATACTAAAACATTATCTGATATGTACGCCAGTGGCACATCAATGTGTGACAGCAGAAATCAAATACTATTCTAAAAATCGTTGGGGCCCACCTCGGTTTGACTCCATTTATGGCAGGAAATCTTGCAGACAGGTCACCAGCATTCAGTACATGAGCCGACAAACCATCATCAAACTGGCAGGTAACTGTCATTTCGTTTGCCTTGGTCAAGTAGCTAAGAGTCGTGTACAAACCACAATACAGTTATTGACATTTCACCTGGATTTGCCTAGCTGTAAAATATTCTGTCAACCGTTTCGCGACCAGCTAGAAAGCCGGAGTGACTCTCGGGAAGTAGCTATCGTTCGAGATGTTGTTCAGCAATTAGGTTGAGAAAACTCAGGCCATCATTTTTCCAGCGATAAAAATGAGAGAGATTGCCTTGATTCCGAGTGTACTATTTATATGACCACCAAGTGCCGTTAACCTTTCAGGTATATGGGCTTTTGACGCTATCCATCAATGTTCGTACGTTTCACGAAATGAGTGTAAGAGCCTTGGTTCTATTTCATTTGGTTCAGTTCAGTTCAGTTCATCCCATAACCCAGCAGGTCGTTGAGACAAACTTGAAGACACTCCCAAAATTCCACGCTATTTTTCTCTGTCTGCCGCCACCTGTCGTATCTCACCGGGACGAAGGCTTGCCCACTGAGTGATGTCCACCCACCTCTTCCTTGGACGTCCTCCCCCTCTCTGTCCTGGTACGGAACCAAAGAGCATCGAGTTGGAAATTCCGCTGGACCTCACGACGTGCCCGCACCAGACCATCTTTCGTCTTTTGATTGCTGTGAACAAATCTTCAAAAGGACCAATAGCATCTTCAACTCTCTGCTGTATTTCTACGTTCATGACACGATCTTTATATGTAACATTTAGGAGTTTTCTATAGCACCTCATTTCCATTGCATGTATTCTGCCCTGGATATCTGCTGTAATGATCCAGGTCTCGCAGGCATACAGAAATATTGATAGCACCAAAGAGCGCATTAGTCTAACTTTTATGCCGAGGCGAGCCGCTTGTCTTGCCATATAGGTTTAGCCGAGTCAGCGCCACTGTTGTTTGTGCTATTCGTGCAATTATCTCTGGCTTCTATCCCTCTTTACTGATTAATGATCCCAGATATTTAAAACGTTGTACCACCTCAAGTTCCTGCCCATTTGCCTCTATTACAGATTTAAACCCTGCTTTGTTATTGGTCATGAGCTTTGTTTTATCTGCATTTATTTCCATACTAAAACTCAGGGCCGCTCTATCCAATCTACCAATCAACTCCTGAAGTTCCCTTTCTGTGCCTGCCAATACATCAATATCATCTGCAAATCGGAAATTTGGTAGTTCAACTTAATTGTCTTGACAATGCATCTTGCGCTTCAGTTAAGGTGCCATCGAAGGTCGGCTGCAATGGATCTCCAGTGTACTCTATCTCTTGCCGTAAATGTGCAATCTGAGAGGCTTTTTCCAGTTCATCTCTTGATGTTATCCACCCACTTAAAGCGTTGTCTGCCCCTTGAACGACTGCCTTCTACCCTACCCCCCAGTATGGTCTTCAACAAGGTATGTCTTGTTATACGACCAAAATAACGTAACTGTCTAACCCTGATTTCGGTCATTAATTCTCTTTTCACCCCCAACCTTCCCAATACCTCCAAATTTGTTTTCTTCTCTTTCCAAGAAATGCGACCCAATCTTCTATATCACCACATTTCGAAGGCTTCAATACTCTTTTCCAACTTGTTATTCACTGTCCATGTTTCTGCGCTATAAAGTAGTGGCGAGTATACATAACACCAGACAATTTTCATTTTCAAATTCTGATTTATCTGTTTGGATGTCAGTATGTGTCGCATGTTGTACCATCTTGGCCATACCTATTATCTTTCTGATTTCTTTTTCACAGATGCCTTCTTCCGTTATTATATGACCTAGATAGGAGAAACTCTGTACCTGTTCAAGTAGTTGATCTTTTATCTTTTTCTACATTCATGGTTTCTTGTTATTTTCCCCAATTATCATAGTCTTTGTTTTCGTTATGTTTATGTCTCACCCAAACTCTTGACTTAGTGTGCAAATTGTTGTTCGCGTGTTTATGTTTCCTTCTTTCCCTGCAATAAGATCCTAACGGATGATTTGATGGTCACTTGAGCCAAACAGTTCCCCAACGGTAACGGTTTCAATCATATTTTCCTCTGTAGTAAAAACTAGGTCGATTACGTTTTTGCCTCTGGTGGCTGCTTCTACATGTTGAATTAAAAAATTGTCAATTATGCACTTAACAAAAGGTTTTGACTCTACAAGTGCTTCTGCCATTTCCCATTTTATTTCTGGATAGTTGAAATCTCCCATTAATAATAATTTCCCTTCACTTGCATTTGCTATGCTACTAATCAGCTCCTCATCTTCCTCTTTTTGACTTAATGGATATCTATAGCACACTCCAATCACTGTTTTTTCACCCCCACTTTCTATTTCTCCCCATACACTTTCATTTTTGTTACCACTTGATAAATAATCTTTGATCGTTATATTAACAGAATTTATACAGTATAATAAAACGCCACCTTCCTTAGTCTTGTCTCCAACTATCCTATCTTTCCTTAACATTGTATATCCCTCAATTTCAAGTTCACTATCTGCAATCTCCTCATATGTCCACGATTCTGTTAATCCTATTATATCTGGTTTTTCTTCTTCTACATACAGTTCCAATTCTTCTCTTTTATTTACTATGCTTCTCACATTTGCATAAAAACATTTTAGTTTGTAATGTTGTTGGTTTTCCTCTTTTTGCTTCTGCTTTATCATTTTAGTGTTTGCTTTTCCACTATGTATTTCACACTTCCCTGACACCAACTCTCCCCTTTGACTACATCCTCTATAGCACCCTATTTTAGGCCTATCTTTAGTCTCATACTTCATAGGCCTTACTAGTTTAAATTTCTAACACAATGATTGAACATATACTTTGCTACAACATGCTGTCCTATCTCATTTAGATGTAAACCTCCCCTATCTAACATTTTACTTTTGTCTACTTTAACATCAATAAATTCCATTCCCATGTCCGCACACATCACCTGTAACCTAAGGTTGATACCTATTATTTTGCTATCTAGATAGTCTGACTCATCTGCTCTGTCTAAAATGCCCATCATTGTGACCTTTTTAAATTTTTTTCCTTAAGTGTTCTCATAAGACTTTTATATTTATCCATAATTATTTCTGTACCATCTCTCTTTACATTACTTGACTGTTTCCTTTGTCATCTATCCTCTTTATTCTCCCCTCTATGTCCTCTATTTTTTCTCCCCCAATATCCATTCTTTCAAACATGTTGTGTTGTTTAGACAAATGTCTGCCAACCTCTCTCACCATTGAATCACCTACTATCAATACTGACCCCTCACCTTTATGTGCATATTTCTCTGAAATCTGAATATTCTGTTGCATTAGGTTTTTTCGGGAGTGTTATAAACGTAGATGTTTTCAGGTCTGTTGGTGTGCATCCAGTATTGTATATGTCATTATGCAGATCAGTAAGTATATCTATTCCACATTCCTCTAGGGCCTCTATAAATTCTATGTATTTGGAGTTCGGCCCTGTTGCTTTCCCTTTTCTCATAGTTTTTATCACATTTACCACCTCTGATCTTAGGATGCTGGGTCCTTCATTATCATGTGATGATGGTTTGGCTCCGCGACTGTCCTCAAAAAGTTCCCTTATATATTCCACCCATCTGTTTGATATGTCATTCTCATCCATCAAAATGGCACCATTCTTATCTCGGATGCATCCACCACTCTGGGTTACTTGTGTCTTGTTTGTTGTTTTCTTTATTTCTATATGCATTTCTCTGGTATTGCATTTTAGTCCCATGTCTTCTATTATCTTGCATTTTTCTTCCAACCACTGTTCTTTGGCCATCCTGCACATTGTAGGTATCTCTTTGTCTAGTGATGCACATGCAGAAGTTTTTTTAGCCTTCTTTCTATATGCCATTTTAGTTAAGATGTCATCTGTCATCCATTCTTGGTTTTTTCGAAGTTCTTTATCTGGTAATGATTTACTTGCTACTTGGATACTGGTTTTTATACGTTCCCATTTAGTGTTTATTCTCCTATCTGTGTTTCCTTCCTTGTCCTATGATTGTAAGTTTTCATACACCTTCTTTACACCTGGTACTTTTGCCGTATATCTGCTTGTATTGGCACTGACCTGTCTTTGTCCCTCTGTCATTGTTAGTTGTATATGCACTTTCAGACAGACTTGATTGTGGTCTGAATTGATGTCTGCTCCATAAGTAGATTTAAGTTATGTCGCTGTCTCCAACAGCGCTTTCTCGTCATGGGCTCCGCTCGTCTAGAGTAGAAAATTCCATGATCTGCAAAGAAAGCTTTTGACGTAGTTCTTGAGAATGCACCGACAGCTTATGTCAAAAATCAGGACAAAGCGGTCCATCTTTTTCGAAAATTTTGAGAGAAGAGGTGGGCTGGAATGCCCCGTGGCAACGGACGTAAACAGGGAAGAGGGACAGAGGGAGTCAGAGAGAGAACATATTGGACAGCAGGGACAGAGGGAGTCAGAGAGAGAACATATTGGACAGCAGAGACAGAGGGAGTCAGAGAGAGAACATATTGGACAGCAGGGACAGAGGGAGTCAGAGAGAGAACATATTGGACAGCAGGGACAGAGGGAGTCAGAGAGAGAACATATTGGACAGCAGGGACAGAGGGAGTCAGAGAGAGAACATATTGGGCAGCTTGAAGGCATTGGAGATGATGATAAGCGGAACTAATAAACGGCACACGTGATAAGAGAAAGGGAAGGTCCATGATCACCATAACCAACCGGCAGAGCACTTGATGATGATGATATATATATTTTCTTCTTTTCGCTTATTCTGTTTTGCCTTCCAACGTCAGGCTTACGAAGAGCTCCCTGGGACGAGACGACTGTGAGCCTCATGCAGAGTAGTCTAATAACGGAAGAAGGCAGCTGTGAAAAAAGAAATCAGAAAGAGAATAGATATGGCCAAGATGGTATACGACAACATGCGACACATACTGACATCCAAACAGATAAATCAGAGTTTGAAAATAAGAATTATCAGAGGTTATGTAAACTCGTCACTACCTTATAGCGCAGAAACATGGACAACGAATAACAAATTGGAAATTTGGATTGACACTTTCGAAATGTGGGTTAATAGAAGATTGGGTCGCATTTCTTGGAAAGAGAAGAAAACAAATTTGGAGGTATTGAAAACATATGGTTGTGAAAAAAGAATTACTGACAGAAATCATGGTTAGACAGTTACGTTATTTTGGTCATAGAACAAGACATACCTTATTGTTGAAGATTATACTTGATGGTAGAGAGGGAGGCAGACAACGCTTTGTGGGTGGATACAATCAGGAGATGGACTGCAAAAAGCCTGTTAGATTGCACCATTACGGCAAGAGATAGAGTAGACTGGAGATCTGGTGTAGCCGAACTTCAATGTGGAGATGGCACATGAACTGAACTGATGTAGCGTAATCTTTTTTTCTCTGATTGTATCAAATATTTTGCCTTGTTGCTCAAAAGCGATATTCCTCTGTAAAGTCTCTTCACCTTTTTTTTTTCCACTTTGGAGTTATTATTGCATTTCTCCAATCTTCTCGCATTTCCTGTGTGGGCAATACTAGATTATACAAACTGTATAGCCAAATGATTTCTACCTCATTGGCTGCTTTGATTAATTCAACTGGGATTTCACCAATGTCCTGGAGATTTGTTGAGTGGGGCAGTTTGTACAGCATTTATGATTTCTTAAAGTGGGATGTTTGGTTCCAACTCGTTGCTTAAGTTAACATTGGTATCTTTTTTCATTGTGTCCATGTGTTTGTAAGTTGAGAAGTTCTTTAAAGTGATGCTGCCATTTGTTCAAGAGTGGTTGTTAGTCATTTACTGCGATTCCATTGTCTTCGTTTATTGATGGACTGAGACGCTAATCCGGTCGGGCACAACATACTTACCAGGACGTCAAGTCAGAGTCACTCACAACATACTGACAAGACGTCGAGTCAGGATCACGCACAAAACACTGACTACGACCACAATCTCTCTTCCGTGTTGCGTTCCCTGGAAACAGGCTGTTTTCAAAGACAGTCTCACTGACGAGACGTTAATCGATGTGATCTCTGTAGTAGTGAGTGTCACGTAGATGAAGCCAAGCATAGCACAACCGCATGGAATACCGCAGTCAACCTTCATCAGCGCTCCCGGGATGTGAGTGAAGCTGCTACAACCCGACACGTAAAGCTATTTTTAGGGCGCACACAAGAGTAATCTTACTCATTGGGGGTGTGACGATGAGGCTGACCTCTGGTCAGGCAAAACACACTGATCAGACAATGTTAGCCAGGGTCAGAAGAAATATACTAGCCAAGACCTTTACCCGACCTCCTCGTTGGTCGTCCTGGAAACAAGGTGAGGTTCTTCGTGATCTCCGTAGTAGTGAGCAACACGCAGATGAAGCTAAGCAAAGCACAACCGCATGGATGACCCTGGTCCACCTTCTTTAGCACGCTCGAGTTGTGAGGAAAGTTACTGCAACCGTCACTTAACGCCATTTCCGGAACCACATATGAGTAACCTACTCATTGGGGGCATTCGAAACAACAACACTCATGGCAGGTATTCAGCAACAAGAGCAATAACATACGCAGAGCAACGTGGTACCCTCTTGTTCCATTCATTTTGGCTGAGGTTGCATGACAACCAATTTCAACGTTAACTAGTTTCACATAGCAACCAATAGTAAATATCAGATTGCATATCAACCGCTGCCTATTTATCTCACTTTACATAATTAGTTACAATACATATTTGATAGGGTAATAATGAAAGTTATAAATAGAAGCCGCCTCCTACACCTCACTAGAATGGAGCCGACGGTTAACTCTGAAAAATATAATTGGATCGCTGTATAAGTATCACAAAACCAGGTGGTTACACTAAATCTCATGTTTTAAAACAGCCACATCAGATTTACTTCCGTGTAGATGCTATGGTTCCCGAGTGGATGATATGGTTTCCGAGTGGATGTCATGGTTCCTAAGTTGATGTCATGGTTCCCTAGTTGATGCCATGGTTCCCGAATCGATATCATGGTTCCCGAGTGGATGTCATGATTTCCGAGTGGATGTCATGGTTTCTAAGTTGATGTCATGGTTCCCGAGTGGATACCATGGTTCCCGTATGGAATATTATAAACGTTCACGAGTGGATGGCATGGTTCCTAAGTTGATGTCATGGTTCCCGAGTGGATACCATGGTTCCCGTATGGAATATTATAAACGTTCACGAGTGGATGGCATGGTTCCCGTACGGAATATTATAAACGTTCACGAGTGGATGGCATGGTTCCCGTACGGAATATTATAAACGTTCACTAGTGGATGGCATGGTTCCCATGTGGATGCCATGGTGCCCGAATTGATGGCATGGTTCCCGAGTGGATGCAACGGTTCCCGAGTGGATGTCATGGTTACTAGTTAATGTCATGGTCCCCGAGTTGATGTCATGGTTTCAATGTTGGTGCCATGGTCCCAGTTTGGATGCCATGAATCCAGTGTATATGACATGGTTCTAGTTTTGATGACATGGTTCCAGTTAGGATGTCATGGTTTCAAAGTAGATACTATATTTTCCGCACGAATACCATGATTTCAGTGTTGAAGCCTTTGTCCCCGTGTGGATGCCAGGGTTCCTCTGTGGATACCATTGTTCCCGTGTAATGGAGATGGTGCCTATGTATATGCTACAGCTCCCGTCGTGATGTCATTGTTCCAGTGAGAATGTCAGGGTTCCATAGTAGTGACCACTATTTCAGTGTGGATGTCATAGTTTCCATCTGAATGCCATGGTTCCAGTGTGGATGTCACGGTTCCATTGCGAAGCTTTGGTTCCCATCTGAATGCAATGGTTCCCATCTGAATGCAATGGTTCCCATCTGAATGCAATGGTTCCTGATTGTGAAGAAAAAATTATGAACGTGTCGCAGAAGGCTTGGCATGAAGCTAGCAACATCATCATCGATAACAACTTGCTACAGAAAGCACTACTGCATGAGCTTTGATGCAGACTTCTGGTACGGAACCCCTACAGTCGTTAACTAAAATATTGAGTAAATGAAGAAGAAGAAAAAGAAGAACAAGAAGAAGAAGAAGACATCAAGATCCACAACAACCAATATCATGGCATTGTCAGCGTCAGGAGGGAATGAAGAAACACTAGAGGACATCGTAAATTCAAGGTCCACAACAACCAATATCATGGCATTGTCAGCGTCAGGAGGGAATGAAGAAACACTAGAGGACATCGTAAATTCAAGGTCCACAACAACCAATATCATGGCATTGTCAGCGTCAGGAGGGAATGAAGAAACACTAGAGGACATCGTAAATTCAAGGTCCACAACAACCAATATCATGGCATTGTCAGCGTCAGGAGGGAATGAAGAAACACTAGAGGACATCGTAAATTCAAGGTCCACAACAACCAATATCATGGCATTGTCAGCGTCAGGAGGGAATGAAGAAACACTAGAGGACATCGTAAATTCAAGGTCCACAACAACCAATATCATGGCATTGTCAGCGTCAGGAGGGAATGAAGAAACACTAGAGGACATCGTAAATTCAAGATCCACAACAACCAATATCATGGCATTGTCAGCGTCAGGAGGGAATGAAGAAACACTAGAGGACATCGTAAATTCAAGGTCCACAACAACCAATATCATGGCATTGTCAGCGTCAGGAGGGAATGAAGAAACACTAGAGGACATCGTAAATTCAAGGTCCACAACAACCAATATCATGGCATTGTCAGCGTCAGGAGGGAATGAAGAAACACTAGAGGACATCGTAAATTCAAGGTCCACAACAACCAATATCATGACATTGTCAGCGTCAGGAGGGAATGAAGAAACACTAGAGGACATCGTAAATTCAAGGTCCACAACAACCAATATCATGGCATTGTCAGCGTCAGGAGGGAATGAAGAAACACTAGAGGACATCGTAAATTCAAGATCCACAACAACCAATATCATGGCATTGTCAGCGTCAGGAGGGAATGAAGAAACACTAGAGGACATCGTAAATTCAAGGTCCACAACAACCAATATCATGGCATTGTCAGCGTCAGGAGGGAATGAAGAAACACTAGAGGACATCGTAAATTCAAGGTCCACAACAACCAATATCATGGCATTGTCAGCGTCAGGAGGGAATGAAGAAACACTAGAGGACATCGTAAATTCAAGATCCACAACAACCAATATCATGGCATTGTCAGCGTCAGGAGGGAATGAAGAAACACTAGAGGACATCGTAAATTCAAGGTCCACAACAACCAATATCATGGCATTGTCAGCGTCAGGAGGGAATGAAGAAACACTAGAGGACATCGTAAATTCAAGGTCCACAACAACCAATATCATGGCATTGTCAGCGTCAGGAGGGAATGAAGAAACACTAGAGGACATCGTAAATTCAAGGTCCACAACAACCAATATCATGGCATTGTCAGCGTCAGGAGGGAATGAAGAAACACTAGAGGACATCGTAAATTCAAGGTCCACAACAACCAATATCATGGCATTGTCAGCGTCAGGAGGGAATGAAGAAACACTAGAGGACATCGTAAATTCAAGGTCCACAACAACCAATATCATGGCATTGTCAGCGTCAGGAGGGAATGAAGAAACACTAGAGGACATCGTAAATTCAAGGTCCACAACAACCAATATCATGGCATTGTCAGCGTCAGGAGGGAATGAAGAAACACTAGAGGACATCGTAAATTCAAGGTCCACAACAACCAATATCATGGCATTGTCAGCGTCAGGAGGGAATGAAGAAACACTAGAGGACATCGTAAATTCAAGATCCACAACAACCAATATCATGGCATTGTCAGCGTCAGGAGGGAATGAAGAAACACTAGAGGACATCGTAAATTCAAGGTCCACAACAACCAATATCATGGCATTGTCAGCGTCAGGAGGGAATGAAGAAACATTAGAGGACATCGTAAATTCAAGGTCCACAACAACCAATATCATGGCATTGTCAGCGTCAGGAGGGAATGAAGAAACACTAGAGGACATCGTAAATTCAAGGTCCACAACAACCAATATCATGGCATTGTCAGCGTCAGGAGGGAATGAAGAAACACTAGAGGACATCGTAAATTCAAGGTCCACAACAACCAATATCATGGCATTGTCAGCGTCAGGAGGGAATGAAGAAACACTAGAGGACATCGTAAATTAAAGGTCCACTACGACCAACTTCACCCCATTCTCAGCCCCAATCACGAATAATTGCCTATGTAATTGTGCACGACCAGTTGCCATAGATCTCTCATCTATACCGCACATCCATAGATGGCGCTCGCTGTTTTCTACCTCTGCCAAGGATTGGGACTACCATGATGTTTTATTTACAGCTGTTGACGTGCGTTGTTTTAAGATATTAGCCTAGACAGAAAAAGTATTAAAAAACCAAACATTTTTCATGATCTTTCTTTAAATCGTCTACATCGAACTCATAATTTGTTTTTTAAATCGTAGAAGCGTACACACGCTTTGTTTTGATTGAAATCAGTGTTTTGTACACGTGTTAATTTGAAGAACTTGCATTGCAACCAATAGTTATATTATGTTATTACGTGCAGACTCAAACTGATTGTATGTGAATGTAAAACTGCGAAATTATAATTTAACTGTTAGCAAAAGAAATATATATTTATAAAGTGTCTAAGGAAGACAGTATTTGATATGTCCATACTATCTAGATTTCGAAAATGTCAACATTTGTTACCAGCATAATGCGTTTTTACCCTTGTAAACTCTAATTGTTGCCAGTTTTATATTGACTTTGTGAAACAGTAGTTAGCTACTTCTCTTCATAATGTGCATCAAGCGTATTTTCGTTTATTGTAGAATGCCTTCCTTCCCACAACGATATAACTTCACGTATCTCATCTCAGTCTGACTATCCTCCATCCCATAATTCTAAAACTGAACGTATTTTCTATAATTTTTATAGTTTCATCGACCTGATAACGCTAAAACTGCATGTATTTTCTCTCATTGTTGACTCTCTCCCATCCTATAACGCTCAAACTGCACGTATCTTCTCTGATTCTTCTATTCTCTTCCATTCCATAACGCTACAACTGAACGTATCTTCTCTGAGTGTTCTATTCTATTCCATCACATAACGCTAAAACTGCACGTATCTTCTCTTTTTCTACTCTCTTCCACCCCATAACGCTAAAACTGGACGTATCTTTTCTTTTTTTACTCTCGTCCATCCCATAACGCTAAAACTGGACGTATCTTTCCTTTTTTTTACTCTCGTCCATCCCATAATGCTAAAACTGCACGTGTCTTCTCTTTTTCTACTCTCTTCCATCCCATAACGCTAAAACTGCACGTATCTTCTCCCGTTGTCGACTCTCTGCACCTTTGATTAGCAGGTTATTTATTGTAACAGTGAACTGTAACCCTATTCTTCCCATAATTACCACCTCCTCTCCGCACCCCCTCCCCAACCCTTTTCCCAATTTTCATTAACAATATGGCTTTCTGTCTCATATTTAAGCCTGCTCATATGTCGTTGTCTTCTCATTTGATATTATTATGAGAGTGAAGACTAACATCAGGGTCAGGTGACACACACAGATCTGGACTCTACCTCACATCAGGGTCAGGTGACACATGCTGATCTTAGACCCCACCTCACACCAGGGTCAGGTAAAACATACTGATCTAGACCCCCACCTCACGTCAGGCTTAGGTGACCATACTGATCTAGACCCCACCTCACATCAAGGTCAGGTGACACATACAGATCTAGACCCCACCTCACATCAAGGTCAGGTGACACATACTGATCTAGACCCCACCTCATGTCCTCGTTCGTGCTCCTGGAAACACAATGTGCCCCAGCAATCTGCGTTTGGCACTGTCATCTCTACAGTAGTGAACCTTCTAAGGAACATCGCATTGCAATACAGCCAGGAGGACACCCAATAAACCTTCTCAAATACACCTCGGAAAGTACGAAGAGTCATTGTAAACTTGTACCAAATAAACGTCAAGAGTTAATTACACGAGTAGCTTCAGACAACACCACCACCAACAACAACAACAAGCGTATTAAGTCTTCGTCTAGCGTAGACTAGTCGACAGTAATCTGGCCAGGTAAGACTGGGATTATAGCACGCCAGGGTTCCATTTCACGGACTAACAGAAAAAAAACCGGGCCGTCGTTCGTGTCTTGTACGACCACTCCTCCATTCAACCCAGCTGTAAATGGGTACCTGACGTATGTGCTGGGGAAGGAAAAGAACAGCAAGAAAGGGGACTGTCCACTCAACCTCACATAATCTGCGGCTTAGTACATGAAACGTTATCTTCATCCTCGACAGCAATTGTTGCCGTGGGACTGACCTTTACTTCTCAAATTTGTCCTTGAGTTTCAAAACATCCATTTATGAAAGCACTGTTATGTGGGTCCCAGCGATTTTTTTGTTTTTGTTTACAATCTAGCAGATTCTATTTTCCAATAATGTGATCAATAAAGCGAATTTACTAGCGATCCACTGACAGCTAAACATAACGTATCTTCTCGGTATGAAGAGGTTAAGTGAAGACAGCAGCCAAACTCAGCATCAATCTTTGATGACGACTAACATAGTTCAACAAGAAGTTACTGCTGTAATATGAAAGCGAGTTGAAAAAGTGCTTGTGGTTTAACTACAACCAGGGACGATGAGGCTAACTGGTCAGTCAAAACAACCTGATCAGAGAATGTTAGCCAGGGACAGAAGAAATATACTGGCAAAGATATTCACCTGACCTCCTCGTTGGTCGTCCTGGAAACAGGCTGTTGTCAAGGACAACAGTCTGGCTAACAAGGTAAGGTTCGACGTGATCTCCGTAGTAGTGAGCGACACATAGATGAGGCCAAGCATAGCACAGCCGCCTGGAGGATACCGGCTTACCTTCATCAGCATGCTCGGGATGTGAGAAAAGCTACTGCAACCCATCACTTAACGCCTTTTTCAGGGCGCACGTAAGAGTAACCTACTAGGGTTCCTTCTGGAGATTTCTCCATAACCTGACGCTGAAAAGCAGAACAGGATAAGCGAAAAGAAAGAAAAAAAGACACGATCATCACAGTACCGCAACAATGCATTTGTTGTAGAAACAAAGCAACGACCTCATAGCAGGATCGCTACTTATCACAAGTGACAAAATCCGACTCATAGTCGGAGGATAATAACATGTTGCAAACGTGACGGTTGGTATTTGCTGCTTACACCTGAAGTGACGTCATTGTGCGCATCGTACGTATGTTCCCTTGTTGCAGTTTGGTCCGGTTTCATTTGAACACTCCCCGTTTATGTGGCAGTTTATATGTCATGTCAAGTGATTTCTATGAGGGCTGTGTATGTGGGAAATAGACGAGAGTAGGATCGCTGCCATACTGATTGCATGTCGTAAGAGAAGCTAACGGTGTCGTATAACCCCTCCAAGGCAGAGGAATCTGCACTTAATGACTGTGCACGCTCTGCCATTCACGCATGTTTAAATCCACCTGAGCCTGAAGCAGGCTTTATCTGTTAGAAAGTAAGCTACAGAAATAGAACTCCATATATGGTACTCCACAAACATAAAAAAGTAAACTCTTCAAGGGTAGAAGGCTATCAACACTTGACATTACACACTTCGATGAGCACGAGAGTCATTGATCTGAAAGAACGCTTTACAAACACATCCACAAAAATTATAAGATACAAGAATTTGGCAGTGAACTGGCCGTTTGCCTTTCTGGCAGCTACTGAAAAAGACGAAGAAGAAGAAAAAGTTGAAGAAGAAGAAGATAAAAAAGAAAAAGATGAAGAAGAAGAAGGAGAAGAAGATGAAGAAGTAGAAGAAGAAGAAAAAGACGAAGAAGAAGAAAAAGAAGAAACAGAAAAAGCCCAATTGTCTGCAGTGGCATGTTCTCATGCGAAAGAAGATGATTTGTTGGTTGCTGTGGAGCTGGGGATTGGGTCAGTTCTATTGCTCACTTCCATGACTTTTGTTTTATTTTGAGCTGTACTGATTGTGGATACTAGTTTGTGACTCTTGGTAAAACACTGTGGGGATAAGTCGTTCCAGCCTGCCATCTGATTTGGACAGGACATCAGCTCTCTCTCGTTCCCTAAGATTCAACAATGAGAGTTTAGGTTCCTTGGATTTCGTTGAGCTCTGATCTTATTTCCCGAAGCATTTGTTCCCCTCTGGTGTTTTTGTGTGCTTCTAGTAATATTCCTCAATACGTATAATCAACATTTTCACTTCAGTTCACATTATAATCATCTTCTTATACAAAACAACGGCGGAGGAAGACTAACGTCTGGTCAGGCAAAATATACTGGACAGACATGTTAGTCAGGGTCAGGCAAAATATACTTGACAGATAACGATACTGGATAACGAGGTGAGGGATCGACATAATCCCTGTTGTAGTGAGTGACACGCAAATGAAACCAAGCATAGCACAACCGCCTGGAGGTCCACCTTCATCAGCATGCTCGGGATGTGAGGAAAGCTACTGCAACCCGCCAATTAAAGTCCTTTTCAGAGTGCACAAAAGAGTAACCTACTCATTGTGGGCATTCGAAACAATGATATCAAACAACAACTTCCTCTCAGTTCCCACCATAATCATCCTTTTATACCAAACAACATCATCTTCACCTGTTCACAGCATAATCATCCTTTCATACTAAACAATATCATCTTCAACTCAATTCACATGATAATCATCCTTTTATACCAAACAACATCATATCCATCTCACGGTACATGATCATCACTCTTTCAACATCTTCACCTTCCTCAAATCCATCAACTTCATTTCTATATTCTAACCAGATAGCCATCATCATTGGCATCAAGCAGTTTTCCTACATTGTTGCTCTGTATGTCCACATTCACAATAATAACATTCAAGAGGCCTTAGAAAATTCCAGTTGACGATTTATGTTCTAAGACCACAGAACATTTTATTTCCCTCCTAGATTCAGTATCTAATGTTCGAGTACACTTAGCAGCGTCTCCTCTAGCACGGTAAGTCTCGCCTTCTCAGGTAGTAACCACATACATTTTTATTTGATTTATTTCAGTTTACAAACAGCGAGCTTCCCATCGGAGACGTCTGTTGACAGAATCAAAATTTACGAGTGTACTCCATTAGACGTCACCTCTAGCGTAGAAAGAACATGAATGTTATTTACACCCTTCGCCTTACCACTTCTCGCTCTCACAAGATAAGCTGAATTAATGCAAGGATGTACTCTCATACAAACGCGCTATCTTTACTTCGAAGTGGCAGGATATTTACAGTACGCGCGGCTGATAAGGAAGGAGGAGTAGGGAATCCCTGAGGCTGCGAACAATAGTACAAATATAGGATCAGATACTCATTAAGATGACGTAAACAGTCAGCACTCAGACGCCACAGTCAAGCATCTAGACAGTTGTCAAGAAAGGTCCACTTCCCAAATCCCAGCACTGTCAATTTGTTTTTCCATTTTCCAATTTTATCATTTTGTATTGTCTTTATTCGGAATCATTAAGTTGCACTTTACATTTGTTGCTTCTGTTCTGTCTGAGCTTTAGCATATCCCGTACATTAGTTATGTTCTTCTACTCATATAAATATCTCCGTCTGCTAGATATTGCATCATTTCTTAGGACTGTTTGTAGTTGTATATATTTTCCCCCTGGTAAGCAAGGCGCGTACTGGAGTAGATTTCCTAGTTGAAACAAAAGTAGCTGCTGGAAAAGTATCACTGGTTCTTGGATGCCCATAATTGCGAGCTAGCCGGCCTTCTTACGTTGCAAAACGATGTGGTCTACAAGAATATTCAGTTGTCCAATGTTTTAGACTTGAGTCTACAAGAATATTCAGTCGTCCAATGTTTTAGACTTGAGTCTACAAGAATATTCAGAATGAGTTTTCAAGAAGTGTTCAGAACAAAATTGGGTAAAAATGAACTAATTTGTGTCTTTGGTTGTAACTATGGGCACAGTTATGTTACCATCAGACGCATGTTTGCCATTACAGGCAATATTCAATGAACTTATTTGAACGGCTGTTGGTTTACAGAACTTGACAAAAACATTGTGGCAAATAAATTTTGTTCCGTGACCATGAATTGAACAGCTGGCAGGGAAAGACAAAAACACGACCATTAAGCACAAATAAAGATGCACATGTTTTGTTGTCGGTCATCGGATCAGCATCCAACACACGTCTTGTTTCATGTGCTAATTCATTATGAAGTACCAGCTGGTGTTGTTTTAAAAACCGAGTTGCGCTTCCGTACATTTTGCCGGCTTGACAACGAAGCTAGGAGGGTCAAACAAGCTAATTAATTCAAGATTAAAGGTCTCAACAAATTGTGTAACCGCCGTCAACATGGCTGAAATAATCAATAACTCGTTCAATCAATTGATTCTAGCCACAGTAATTAGCAATGCTGTGAGTGGCAGGATCAGCAGCTTTGTGCTTGGAAATTATTTTTCTTTATGATAACATAGTAAAAGTGGGTTATATTTGGATGGAGGCCAGACACATCATACACCGCAAGGATTAAAATGTTAAGAACTAGGTTTTGCTCTCGGCAGCGTGTGGAACTCTAAGCTAGAACTGACCCAACTGAAAAATCCAGATAGAAATGGTTTGAGTCTATTACTATAAAAGTGACATATACTCCTTGTCTCAAACAACGCTGCGCCCGGGTCGCACCTAAACGAGCTACATCGCAGACTGACACTTTGCACCCCCCCCCCCACGCAGCCCCCCCAACTTAACTCACAATCCCCCCTCCCCCCCAGAAGGTACCAGTTTCCTGTAGTGATATTGGCTGCTCAATATGAAACATTATGTGGGGGTCGCTGTGGTAGAGAGGTAAGCCACTCGCCTATCAATGCGATCAACGGAAAAGGGGGTCGATCGAGCCCCGCAGGTTTCATGCGCGACCGCTGATCTCAAGGGAGCTGCCACCAGATTGCCTGCATTCTGAGTTATACAATATGCATCCAAATACAGCACCAAGTTACACCATCAAGACAAAACCGTCTGATGATGTCGCCACCATCGCTCGCGGTGACCAACTAACTCACTTGCAACACAATATAACAAATAATACAACACATTATAACAAATAATACAACACAATATAACAAATAATACAACACAATATAACAAATAATACAACACAATATAACAAATAATACAACACATTATAACAAATAATACAACATAATATAACAAATAATACAACACAATATAACAAATAATACAACACAATATAACAAATAATACAACACAAAATAACAAATACTACAACACAATATAACAAATAATATAATACAATATATAAACACAATTTAAATCTTAATTTTTAGTCGACCTGTACTTGAAGAGGGGCGGATGCTCCTGTGCAGGTCTCAGCTCTGGTATAATCTAGATGAAGCCGAGAGGAGTTTGAGTTGGCGTATTACCAGTACGTCATTGAAAATTTCTATTCCGTCTGTACACCCCTAACAACAGATAAGAAAATACCACCAATGTGGAAGGATCTGTATGAAGAATAGAGAGAACGGCGGAACATGATCTCTTCTTCTTCTTCTTTCTCGTCCGTCTCATTAAACGCACTGCGTTGCACTGTGTTATGCGCCGTAGCCCAGCGCGTCCGACTTCAGCATGCTTTTGTTAGTGGCCTCCTCCCTAGCCCTTGGCTGTCCCCAGCCTGCCTACAGGGCATCAGTTGTTTGGGTTCAGAGTTATCTCTCCTATCCGGGTTTTGATCAAGTTATCCATCTCATTGTGCGGGCGTCCTTCAGGGATGTTGTGCTCCTCCCATGCATGAGAGGATTTGCGCCCTGGTTTTCCTCCCCGTTTGCTCACGTAGTTTAGCCAGCCAGTCAAAGCCGATGCCCGGGGTGGGGCGCTGCTGTTTGTTCGCAGACTCTAGGAGTCATACATGAGTTAGACAGGAATGGAGGAAACCAAGTAGGGTCCAGGCCATTCTATTTTGCTAGGAAGTGACTGCCTCTTGCCGTGAAATGCGTTTCCTTACACGCTCATGTCATCCCCCCCCCCCCCTACAAACCTCCTACTCCCGCCCCGATGATCTGACTGAGGATGTGTGAGGAGGAAAGAGGAAAAACAAGTACCAGTTTAACACGTTCAGAAGAGGGACGGTTTGAGGGGGTGAGAGCGTCGGTACGAGAGATAAGAATGACATAATGAACGGCAGTGGTAAGAATAGCTTCAGGCTATAGACGCTAAAGGAAAAAGTACAGTATCTCGTGCGACTTAAGGAGAAAATCTTCGTTATCCTGGCATAGGCCACGGAGAAATAGATGCTGGAAAATACGAGTGGGTCACGGCAGGACAGGGTGAGAAGAAGTGTAACATGGATATATGTGTGTGTTTTTCTTTAGATTTATAGTAGACGGGAGTAGAGAGACCATAGAGAGATAAAGAGAAAGGCAGTGACGGCATGAACGTTTTCTGATAAAAGAAAAACACTAGAAATAAGGCTGCCTGGCCTAGTGGTGAACCTCACTCGTTTTAAGAATCCCAACGTACCAGGTTCGATTCCCACCGTGGCCAGTTTGGAAAACACTGGGTTTTTCTCAGGAGATTGCTAAAATAGGTCAGCCAAATAGTGACGATTGTAAGAAGCGACGTTCTGTCAAGGACATGTTACTTACTTGTTACTAGAAGTGAAGCGTGTTGATGGATTGAAATGGTTGACCAGCGTCAATGAAATGAGAGAAGTCAGCCCAAGACATGTCGGCTGTGCAAATATAGTCATCGGTAGTTCAATAGCGATTTGAAAAATGTTACATTTGAGGAGAAAATGTCATTAATGTGCAAGATTTACACAAGAGCTGTACTTTTGTCTAAATCTTGGAATTTCGTTTTGGTGATGCGTCATTATGTGTCATTGTAGTCACCATCCGTGTCCACATACAAAAGCCAATGTCAGACAAATTGGTGCATCCAGTCGAGGTCATATCAGACGTTTTCTCTCAAAACCAGACACGCACAGCTGCTTGCACATCCTCGTCAGAAGCGTAGCGGTGTCCATTGAGGTGTTCCTTCAGGTTCAGAAAGAGGAAGAAGGCGCTAGGTGCTAGATCGGTGGGCTGTACGATGGGTGCGGTCAAATGCGGTCAAATTTGAGACTCTCCAATACAGTCACTGGTTGTCGACTCATGTGGTGGCGAGCACTGTCGTGCTGATGTGCTTGTTCACACAAACACACATCAATCATACTCGAAGTTTCTGCAGTCTTTTTACATATCGATCGGAGTTGTCGGGTATTGCCGTGCTCCAAACGTTCAGTGTGGACTACGCCTTCGCAGTCTCGCCCTCGCTGAGGCGACGACCTTGAATTTCATTTAGGGAGGTGAGTTCTTAAACCTGTACTTCGTAGACTGGCGCAATTTGTTTTGGTCATAATGATGTTTCAATGGCTCGTCGCCATTGGCGCTGCCTTCCAGGTCATATCACATCAAAACTTCTCTACACACCTGCTGTTGGTGCTGTTTCATGCCCGGTGTCAGAGACCAACACTCAGCAGGGCAGGGATAATGTGATGGACTCGCTCAATCGAAATCAAAAGCTTTTCGGGATCAAGACGCTGAGCAGCGCATGAGCTGCGTGGTCAGCGACCCATAGCTGACTGCTTGCGTCAGGGCCAGCGAATCAGAGTTGCCAAGACCCTTCTACACCTCCCCGCGGTGATCCTGGATAACAAGCTGCAGCAGGGCAAGACTGGCTAAGGAGAAGGGATCGAAGAGGGATGCTAACCCTGTACCCCAAAACAATGCTTGCTGAAGTCGGATGTATTGGACCGAAAGGTGCAAATATCGCAGTCAAGCTGTAAACTACGACACAACGCATTCCGTTCGCTGGACTACATTCTGCTACTTAGGTCCTATCAGGGTTTGGTAGGGGGAGATTGGGAACGAACGCAGATGAAAAAGATAAGATTTTCGACGATATCTTTCTGCTTGACACTGCTATTGGCACGAATCAGTTCGTTCACGGAAGCTTGGGGCTGTGTATCCACAGCTGAGATAGGTCATTTACTGCAGGTTCGTCGTGGTTAGATCGTCGCCTATTACACTGACATTACTGACAACCACACATGCGTAACCAATATATCGCAGTCATTTTTGTTTTGCATGTCGTTTGATACACAACCTTACAGCGGTCAGGATTTCAATCACATCCCGTTACTTCAACCGTGTTTCTATACACACCGACATTTAGTGACACTCAATTTCATAACTGGCATATCGTGTCTCACACTTTCCTGGCACATCCTGGTATGGCTGAGAACTTAAACCGCTCATTTTGCGTCATAAATAGTTTCTTTTGCTTGTGATTTGTTAGTTGTTTTCGTTCGTTCTTTGTCACTGACCAAGACCTTGTACCCGAAACGTATGTGTCATTTTGGTTTGTCCTGGTGCGATCACTAAACCATTTTCTGTATTTGTTGTATGTTCTGCGATCACTAAACCAGTATCTGTATTTGTTGTATGTGCTGCGATCACTAAACCAGTATCTGTATTTGTTGTATGTGCTGCGATCACTAAACCATTATCTGTATTTGTTGTATGTGCTGCGATCACTAAACCAGTATCTGTATTTGTTGTATGTGCTGCGATCACTAAACCATTATCTGTATTTGTTGTATGTGCTGCGATCACTAAACCATTATCTGTATTTGTTGTATGTGCTGCGATCACTAAACCAGTATCTGTATTTGTTGTATGTACTGCGATCACTAAACCATTATCTGTATTTGTTGTATGTGCTGCGATCACTAAACCATTATCTGTATTTGTTGTATGTGCTGCGATCACTAAACCAGTATCTGTATTTGTTGTATGTGCTGCGATCACTAAACCAGTATCTGTATTTGTTGTATGTGCTATTATATAAGAATTCGGTTAGTTTAATGAACGAATAAGAGAAATGATAATGGTGAGCTAATGAAACATTACACATTTGTAGCTAAAAACACATGTGTAGCTAAAAACACATGTGTAGCTAAAAACACATTTGTAGCTAAAAGCACATTTGATCAAGAAATAGTCCTCGTGTATATGTAACTATTTGTTCTCCTTGTTATTATTGCTATCTATTATTTAATTTTTGGCTTGGCTGGCGAAATGAGACTTGTAAAGCGAATTGGAGAAAATAATGGAGACTATTTGTAGCGACGTGGCATTGCAGTTTAACAGCAACAAATAACAACAGCACAAAATAAACATTCTGGAAACAAAGTTACCCCCAAGGCTTCGGTTGATTATGAACGACTTAAAAATATCACAGAAATTAGCAGCAGAATGATTTCCATGTACTGCAATGTCTTTGTGAACGGTGGAAAAATTCGATTTTTTTTAACCTTACATATAACACGCATGTCCATGTAAAACAGCAGAGCAGGAATCACAAGTTAGTTTTGTGGAGAAGGAAACATGTAGCGTCTGGGGACACTAATAGAAAAGTGAGTTCTGGGAACGTTAATGGAAAAGTGAGTTCTGGGAACGTTAACGGGAAATTGAGTTCTGGGAACGTTAAAGGGAAAGTGAGTTCTTGGAACGTTAATGGGAAAGTGAGTTCTGGGAACGTTAATGGGAAAGTGAGTTCTGGGAACGTTAATGGGAAAGTGCGTTCTGGGAACGTTATTGGAAAAGTGAGTTCTGAAAACGTTAATGGGAAAGTGAGTTCTGGGAACGTTAATGGAAAAGTGCGTTCTGGGAACGCTAATGGAAAAGTGAGTTCTGGGAACGCTAATGGAAAAGTGAATTCTGGGAACGCTAATGGAAAAGTGAGTTCTGGGAACGCTAATGGAAAAGTGAGTTCTGGGAACGCTAATGGAAAAGTGAGTTCTGGGAACGCTAATGGAAAAGTGAGTTACCAAATGGTTATTTGTGTGGGGTGGGAGGGGGAAAATATAAAGAAAGATCGAGTGACAGTCACGATAGTGGTGTATGTGTCTGGCATAATCAAATTTAAAACTCACAAAGCTTATAGTTGGATTCGAGAATTACAGATATGATGAAAGCTGCCTGGGTCTTTCTGCATGACAAGGGAATTAATGGCACCACTTCCTCACAGAGAGCATGTCGTTAGAGGCGACTAACTGTGTGACATGGTATAACACCGGCCATGGTTAGATGGTTTGTTTAGAGCAGCATAGATGACGCCTAACAGGCTGCGCGTCTACTTTGCTCTAGTGTTTGAGTCTATTAAGATGGACTCGCATATCGGCTAACCACCCTCCGTAAGCGATTGTCCCAAAGCAGCGGAGTATTAAGCTGCTCAAGCCTAGCGGGGATTCTTTCTCCCAGCTACATCGAGCTCATTCCAGAGCTGGGACTTGCACAGGGGCATCTGCCCCTGTAGAAGTACAGGTCGACTATGAACTAAGATGAACTAAGATAAACCGGCCTACAGTGTTTGGAAAAGAGAAGCATTATAAATGACTTAATACAGGTTTATAAGAAAATCAAAGTAAATGATAAATTAGACAATAACATATTTTTGCAAAATACAACCACCTACAAGAACAAGAGGGCATAGCTACAAATTAACTAAAGAAAACAGGTCCAGCACCAGAGTATTTTATGCTGCTCGAGCCTAGCCCCCTAAGCAGGTAACACTTCTCCCGGCTACAGCCAGTTTATACCAGAGCTGGGACCTGCACACGGGCTTGTGCCCCTGTAGAAGTACAGGTCGACTAAGTGGGACCTGCACACGGGCTTGTGCCCCTGTAGAAGTACAGGTCGACTAAGTCGGACCTGCACACGGGCTTGTGCCCCTGTAGAAGTACAGGTCGACTAAGTGGGACCTGCACACGGGCTTGTGCCCCTGTAGAAGTACAGGTCGACTAAGTGGGACCTGCACACGGGCTTGTGCCCCTGTAGAAGTACAGGTCGACTAAGTGGGACCTGCACACGGGCTTCTGCCCCTGTAGAAGTACAGGTCGACTAAGTGGGACCTGCACACGGGCTTGTGCCCCTGTAGAAGTACAGGTCGACTAAGTGGGACCTGCACACGGGCTTGTGCCCCTGTAGAAGTACAGGTCGACTAAGTGGGACCTGCACACGGGCTTGTGCCCCTGTAGAAGTACAGGTCGACTAAGTGGGACCTGCACACGGGCTTGTGCCCCTGTAGAAGTACAGGTCGACTAAGTGGGACCTGCACACGGGCTTGTGCCCCTGTAGAAGTACAGGTCGACTAAGTGGGAACTGCACACGGGCTTGTGCCCCTGTAGAAGTACAGGTCGACTAAGTGGGACCTGCACACGGGCTTGTGCCCCTGTAGAAGTACAGGTCGACTAAGTGGGACCTGCACACGGGCTTGTGCCCCTGTAGAAATACAGGTCGACTAAGTGGGACCTGCACACGGGCTTGTGCCCCTGTAGAAGTACAGGTCGACTAAGTGGGACCTGCACACGGGCTTGTGTCCCTGTAGAAGTACAGGTCGACTAAGTGGGACCTGCACACGGGCTTGTGCCCCTGTAGAAGTACAGGTCGACTAAGTGGGACCTGCACACGGGCTTGTGCCCCTGTAGAAGTACAGGTCGACTAAGTGGGACCTGCACACGGGCTTCTGCTCCTGTAGAAGTACAGGTCGACTAAGTGGGACATGCACACGGGCTTGTGCCCCTGTAGACGTACAGGTCGACTAAGTGGGACCTGCACACGGGCTTGTGCCCCTGTAGAAGTACAGGTCGACTAAGTGGGACCTGCACACGGGCTTCTGCCCCTGTAGAAGTACAGGTCGACTAAGTAGGACCTGCACACGGGCTTCTGCCCCTGTAGAAGTACAGGTCGACTAAGTGGGACATGCACACGGGCTTGTGCCCCTGTAGAAGTACAGGTCGACTAAGTGGGACCTGCACACGGGCTTGTGCCCCTGTAGAAGTACAGGTCGACTAAGTGGGACCTGCACACGGGCTTGTGCCCCTTTAGAAGTACAGGTCGACTAAGTGGGACCTGCACACGGGCTTGTGCCCCTGTAGAAGTACAGGTCGACTAAGTGGGACCTGCACATGGGCTTGTGCCCCTGTAGAAGTACAGGTCGACTAAGTGGGACCTGCACACGGGCTTCTGCCCCTGTAGAAGTACAGGTCGACTAAGTGGGACCTGCACACGGGCTTCTGCCCCTGTAGAAGTACAGGTCGACTAAGTGGGACATGCACACGGGCTTGTGCCCCTGTAGAAGTACAGGTCGACTAAGTGGGACCTGCACACGGGCTTGTGCCCCTGTAGAAGTACAGGTCGACTAAGTGGGACATGCACACGGGCTTGTGCCCCTGTAGAAGTACAGGTCGACTAAGTGGGACCTGCACACGGGCTTCTGCCCCTGTAGAAGTACAGGTCGACTAAGTGGGACCTGCACACGGGCTTGTGCCCCTGTAGAAGTACAGGTCGACTAAGTGGGACCTGCACACGGGCGTCTGCCCCTTTAGAAGTACAGGTCGACTAAGAACCAAGATGAACTAAGAACCAGATTATATATTACGAAATATTTTTTTAAATCAAAGAGTGGTGAATGCTTAAAATGCATTGGCACAGAAAGTAGTAGAGACAGGTACAGTTAATGAATTTAAAAAAGATTGGATTAGCATAACCTTTAGAGCAATGAAATATAAATGAAACTGGTTTTATGCAGATAGACTAGCATCACTTTAGGCTACTCAAATATCTTGAGGTCACTAAACGAAGATGAAGAAGAAGAAGTTCTAAATGCTTTCTTAAGATCAACAGATTCATGTTTGTGACACATTCAGTCCCGTGGATCATGTTCAGGCAATTTGCAATAAACATGCTGATATACTTGTAATAATCGTCTCTGAATCTTGAGCCTTTACTGAATTATCACCATTTTCAAAACTCCAGAGTTGGAAGAATTTTCATCCTAGGCAAAATCTAAGAGAAAACTGAATTTTTAATAACTCAGAGATAGCTGAATTTTTAATAACTCAGAGAAAACTGAATTTTTAATAACTAAAAGATAGCTGAATTTTTAATAACTCAGAGATAGCTGAATTTTTAATAACTCAGAGAAAGCTGAATTTTTAATAACTCAAAGATAGCTGAATTTTTAATAACAGAGATAGCCGAATTTTTAATAACTCAGAGATAGAAGAATTATCACCTGCGCCTAAACTCGAGAAGTAGACGAAAAATCATCATCTTCAAAATGCAAAAGATAATTGAATTATCACATTCAAGAAAAAAGATATAAGTAAATTAGGTTCTTTAAAAGCACTCCAAAGGCAACTGAATTATCATCTTTTCAAACACTCCATTGGTTATCACCTTTACCAACACTCCTGTGACATTCAAATTTACCAACACTCCAGTGGCTATAACCTTTACCAACACTCTAGTAACTTTAAATCTTGCAAAGATGGCGCCATAACTGGCTGCGAGTCTACATTTCTCTACTGTTTTGGATCATTATGGATGCCACCAGACCACGGATTTGCCTGGAATTCACACTAGTCGACGACTTACACTTGTGTTCACGGAAACGTGGTGTTGTTTACCGTCTGGACTTGTTATTTCGTTCTTTTTTGTGTGATTTCTTCCATCTATTTATTCTGGTCTGGACGCCGGCTGAATCGCACTACGCTTATACGTGTGTCGTATTTCACGGGTTAGTTATGCCGGTTCACCTTCACGAATTTGGCGTGTGGGAATTTTAGATGCTACTGTGATGAGCTGAATAAAGCTGTGGAGAGATGCCAGACTCGCTCACACGCTGAGTGTTGTCCATACGACCTCTTATGGTTATCGAAAAGGCACGACAAACTGCGTTAGATGCCATTCCACCTTTCTACCCTGCGGGTTGCATGTTTACGGAAAGGCTTCGGTGGTAACTCTGAGGCAAAATCTGCATCCTATGCTATCTCCAGTCGTCTCGATGAATGTCTTGCCACTGGCAAAATGTAGCTTATGCTCTGTGAGTGAGGTTGACAAAAGGCGCAGTTTCTTCCTCACTTTAATCCAAATCACCGCGCAAGTCACCCATTTCAGCGGACACAGCAAGAGATACGACTGTCCACACGGCTGAACAAAGAGAGTGGTCTTCATCACTTGCAATGGACAACTATTATAGTGACTTTAACCTTTACTAATACCCCAGTGACTATCACCTTTACCAAAACGCAGAGTAGCAGATTCCAGGTTTTCACTGGCGTTATTCTATCTAGAATGTTTTCACATGTATCCACATCATTCACGACAACACAGCAAATAACATAGCACGCAGCAGGTGGTAGATTTATTACATCAAATTCATACAATAACTATTAAAGTGGGTGCAAACACAACAAGAAATACATCTTACCTAAATAGATTCGTGGAGTTTACAAGCATAAGCTATTGAATGTTGCTCCAGACTACCCCAACCCAGTTTTAGCCGCACACTCCCCTCCCCTTATCTGCACCCTCAACACACACTCAAAAACTCGTCTTCACGATCGTATTCTGTGCGGTCATTCACACTCAGATCCCCTCAGGCGGGTGATCTTGACATAATACATTCAATCTATTCAACGTATACTCACATGTGATCACACACTCAATCGATTCGCGTATACACACATTCTAGAACATATATATTTCCCTCGGTGTCCTTTGCACACCTCACACACATCTATATCTCTCCTAGGCGATCTGTACACTCTTGTAACCATCCAGGACATACATCGTTCAAAAGGTGTCTTGCACGTACAACACACATTCAAATCTCTTCTAGACACAGGACGCCCAACACACACCTTATAGAGCGACTGGCCGAGACTCAAAGGCATATGCTGGTTCAGCAACCCTGTATTCCACTCTATCTTATTAACATTCGTCAAACAGCCTATCAATCGCTCTTTCATCAAGTCAGCGAGCTAAACAGACTCCTCGGTAAATTATCTCTCTCTCTCTCTCTCTCTCTCTCTCTCTCTCTCTCTCTCTCTCTATGGCCAGTCGGCCTGAGTTAAACTTTGTCAAGTATTATATAGTCTCAAGCAGTATCAGAGCTGTCCAATCGACCTCTGGGGATGTCTGTTCCGGTCATCACCTAGTTTGGATCTACCTCCATTTAGTTGTTATTGGAACGAATCACTCTGAATTCCTATCACTCAAAATATCGCATCAAGCTCTGCTGGCCTCTGTCTGTCACTAATCTCACACTACCCAAATCGGAACGCCAGAGTGGTCAGCACCTAACCCCTATCTGTACTAGACACATTATTTGTCCCAACCCCCTGTTCTCCTTTGTTGACTTAGCATCGAGACCGTGAGTGACCTTGGCGTAGTGTTGAGACGGGGAGTGACATTGGCACATATTCAGGTACCTTTCTTCTCAGAGTCGCGACCACATTACCCGTGCCCTAAACGCGCATGGTCCGACTGGAATTGTTACACCCTATACCAACACTCTAGTGACTATAACCTTTACCAATACTCCAGAGAAAATAATCTCTACCAACACTCCAGAGTCTTTCACCCTTACAAACACTCCAGTGGCTGTCACCTTTACCGACACTACAATGACTATCACCTTTACCAACACTACAATGACTATCAACTTTACCGACACTACAATGACTATCAACTTTACCGACACTACAATGACTATCAACTTTACCGACACTACAATGACTATCAACTTTACCGACACTACAATGACTATCAACTTTACCGACACTACAATGACTATCAACTTTACCAACACTACATTGAAAATTACTTCTACCAACACTGCAGTGGATATCACTTTTACCAACCTTCCAGAGTCTATCACCTTTACCAACACTCCAACATAATAATGATTTGGACTCCTGAGCTCCAGAGGTACATCAGTTATCTCTTTAAAATCTGAAGTGATAAATGAAATACCATCTGCGCGTTAGCTAAGGACAGAAACAAACGGCTTAACCTTTCTTAAACTTTACAAGCACCCCATTAGACATACACACGACACCCCCCTCCTTCATGCCCCCTCCCCCCCACACACACACCAACATACGCACACACACCGCCACAAACTCACACAAACACAAACACACATACCCTCGCCCCCACACACACAAACAGACACCAACACACTCACACACGCAGATACACACCCACCACACACACACTACCACCCCCCCCCCACACCAACACACACATACACACCAACACATCCACCACATACACACTTCAAACTACCATACACATACACCAGCACACACATATACACACACAAATCCACCACACACATATACACACCAACCACACACACCGACACACGCACAAACACACCAACCGTACACACAAACACACCCATCTCACACACAGACACGCCACACACACACCCACCCCACATACACACGCTCCCTACACATACACACAGATCCCATCACAAACTTGCACACAGACACCCACCACACACATACCCCTCTCCCCCATACACACAGCAACACACACACGCACACCAACCAGACACACGCACACCTACCACACCCACACACCAACACACATACAAACGCACACACATCTGCCACACACACTCCCACCAACCACAGGCACACATACACACCCACCACACGCTCACACTCACCAAACATACACACCAACACACCCACCACACACACACCCTCCACACATACACGCACACACAGCCACACACCAACCAGACACACGCAAATCCACCACACCCACACATCAACACACACATAAATCAACACACATATACACGCAAACCACCACACCAACACCCACCACACACAAATTCACCACACACACATTCCCACCACACACACACATGCACCCACATACCCACCATACACACACATACCCACCACACACACACTCACACCCACATCCACCACACACACTCACCACACACACACACACCCACCACTCACACCCACCATACATACACTCACAAGACACACCTTTCCACCACACACGCACACCATACACACACATACACGCTCACACACACACCCACCACACACTCATCCCTCATACACACACACCCACCACACACACACACGCACACCCACAACACACACACCCACCACACACACTCACCCAACACACCCACATTCCCACCACACACACTTACCACACATACACACTCACATACACACCCACCACACGCACACACTCACCAAACATACACACCAACACACCAACTACACGAACACAATTACCACACATACACACCAATACACAAACTACACACACACCAACACACATCAACACACAAACACACACACCACACACACACACATACACCCACCACACACACACGCATACACATACACCCACCACACACAAACACACATCAACACACGTATACACGCAAACCACCACACCAACACCCACCACACACACACTCACCACACACACATTCCCACCACACACACACGCACCCACATACCCACCATACACACACAGACACCCACCACATACACACTCACACACACCCACCAAGCACTCACCACACAGACACATACACACACACCATACACATGCACACCCACCACACACACTCACCACACACACACATTCTTACCACACATACTCATCACACACACACTCATACACACCCACAAAACACACATACACACAGGCACACTTACAAAACACACATACACACAGGCACACTCACCCCACACAGACACCCACCCACCACACACACCCACCACACACACCCACCACACACAAACACTCACAACACACTTCCACTACACACACCCACAACACACTCACCACACACACACAGTAGTGACGAAAAATAACAATACGGGACTCTTTCGAGGCCCCGTAATTGGAATGAGTACACTTTAAACCCTTTAACGAGGATCTATTAGAGGGCAAGTCCGGTTCCAGCAGTGTATATTAAAGTTGTTGCAGTTAAAAAGCTCGTAATTGGATCTCAGGTGCAGGCGGGCGGTCCGGCCCGTTGTCTCCTGCCCTACCGTCTGCCAGCTCTCTCCCGCTGGTGCTCTTCGCTGAGCGTCCCGGGTGGCCGGCGCGTTTACTTAAAAATTAGAGTGTTCAAAGCAGGCCTCGGTTGTCTGAATAATGGTACATGGAATAATGGAATAGGACCTCGGTTCTATTTTGTTGGTTTTCGGAACTGGAGGTAATGATTAACAGGGACAAACAGGGGCATTCGTATTGCGGCGTTAGAGGTGAAATTCTTGGATCGCCGCAAGACGAGCTACTGCGAATGCATTTGTCAAGAATGTTTTCATTAATCAAGAACGAAAGTCAGAGACGCAAAGACGATCAGATACCGTCGTAGTTCTGACCATAAACGATACCGCAGTAGTTGCTTCGATGACTCTGCGGGCAGCTTCTGGGAAATCAAAGTGTTTGGGTTCCGGGGGACGTATGGTTGCAAAGCTGAAACTTAAAGGTTTTGACGGAAGGGTACCACCAGGAATGCAGCCTGCGGCTTAATTTGACTCAACACGCCAACACTGTAAGGATTGACAGGTCGAGGGCACTTTCGTTGGGTCTAATATGGAACATGTGCTGGAATTAGACCCACGGAAATCTGGGGCTAGTCTCTCGGGGGCTCGATCGGCTCGTGTCAAGTGTTCGTTAAAGGAATTGACGGTAGGGCACCACCATGAGTGGAGCCTGCGGCTAAATTGACTCAACACGCAAACACTGTAATGACTGACAGGCTGAGAGCATTTTCCCTGGGTCTAATAGTGAACGGGTGCTGGTATTAGACCCTCAGATGACAGGTCAGCTTTACCCTACTAAATGACAGGGCGTTGCTACGGTAATCATGCTCAATCCGAGAGGAATCGCAGATCTCATACACTTGATCCACGTTCCTGGCTGATAAGCTAATGGTGCGAGGCTACCATCTGAGAGATTACGGCCGAACGCCTCTAAGTCGGAATCCCGCCCTAAATCTCAGCACCATTGCGACGGGAGGCAACGATATGATTAGGACCTGGGGCTCGCGCGTCAGCCCGACCCGGTCAAGACGCAGAAAGAGGTCTCTGCCTCAACGCGGGCGGGAAGCTGCTCGATATTCACCCCATACCGCGTTGAGGTGCGAAACCACTAGTAGAAGACTGAGTTCTCGGTCGGGGGGTCGTAAGCAGTAGAGCAGCCACCTCACTGTGCACTGTTGAGACTCAACCCTTGATCATTAGATATGCCCACACACCAGGCGAACCTCATCTCCGTGCCATGACCAGGCTTGTCCCCTGGTTAAATGCACTCCTGTCTCGCTCTTTACCTCTGTCTGCTATCAGTCATCCCAATGGACGCAGAAGAGATGCAGGCCAGCGGACATTGCACCTCTGCCCTATTGTGACAACCTCCCAGGTGGCAGGGAAGCCGAGAAAATAAAGGGAGCAAAGAGATACTCCACTCACATGCATATGCTACGTTTCTGGCAGGACGTGACGATCCTGGGACACAGACACACTGGACTACTTCTCTTCCAGGATAGTACAAACTAGTACATAGTCCATCATATCATATCATCACCACACCCTATAGACACGAGTGGTGAAGACTCGATAGTCCTGTAAGACAACTTCCCTAAGAGAGACAACTCGGACCACAAACAACTGCTGCCTTGCAGATAGGCTGGGGACAACCAAAGTTTAAGGAGGGCATCCGTACAGAAACGCCTGTTGAAATCGGATGCACTGGGCCACTGGCTTAACGAAACAGTGCAACGTATATCGCTATATGATGACGGTACAACCTAACAGAAAAAAGTATGGCGCTCATCCTGTGGAGTCCCGCCAGGCAGCGAGAGTGCCGGGTCTCACACCTCGAAGGGGCCCACCCAATGCTACTGGTGTTCACCCACCCATGTGCTGTGGAGTCAAGGCACAAGGTTATGGGGTAAAAACTATTGACCAAAAACACAAGACCCTCAGAATACTACAGTGGAATGCGGAGGGAGTCATTAACAAAAAGCTTTCCCTAACACATCACCTGCATGAAGGTAAGATTGACGGGGCATGTATCCAAGAAACGCACCTCAACAACGACCACACATTCTCAATCAGAGGATACTAGACCTTCCGTCTTGATAGAGAAGGTCACAAAGAAGGGGTTCTGATACTGACACGAAACTGCATACCGAGGAACGCGGTGGCTGTCAATCACACCGGACAAGCAGAAATTGTAGGAGTCGACATAATGACACAAGAAACGAAGATCCGCATCTTCAGCCTGTACGACCCACCAAAGAAAGACCTGTCGGTCTCGAGGATGGAAATCAAGGACTCCAGCTGCCTAGTAGTTGGATACTTCAACAGCCACTCAGAGAGATGGGGAAATTCGGAAACAGACAACAGAGGTGATGAAGTGGGAGACACAGATAGACACAGATCCCTATCTTCTATTCTAGAACATGGCATACCACATCTACTCCAGACTTGACCTTTTCCACGGTGGATATTCACCACAAAATAGACCGCCGGGTGATAATCCAATTGGCAGGTAGCGATCACTGGCAAATCAGGCTAGAAGTTGATATGGAAGTAGGCCCACAGGAAATAAAACCGCTCCCACGTTGGAATTATAAACGAGCCGACTGGGACAGATTTGCAATCCTGACAGTCTAAAACCATCGACACACGGAATAACAATATGAAACCCATGGTGGATAGCCTAAGCAAAGCAATAATGCAAGCAGCCACCGAAACCATCCCAAGAAGGGCAAGGAAAAACTACAAGCCATATTGGAACGATGAATTGCAGAAAGCGGAAGACGAAGTCTCAAATGCTAGGAACATGGCAGAAAGAGAACAATCTATGGAGGCAAATATCGCCTCAAAGCCATCACGGCGAAATACAAAAGAACACTAAACCAAATAACAAGAGACAGCTGGAAAAACGAAACAGAAGGCCTCAATTTAGATAAAGAAGGGAACAAACTATGGAAGTTAGGCAGAGCCATGAATGACGAAACTCCATCAAACAAACAAATTACCATCAAGCAGGGCGACAACATGCTCACTGGAAAAAAAGCAGCAAACGCCTTTATAGAACATTATGGCAGAGCAAACCACATTGATGTCCCTACAGACATTAGTGAAGAACATTAGAGCCACGACAACATCAATATGGGACCAGAGGAGTACATGATGGCAAAACTAACAATGAATGAAATGGAAGAGGCCATGAGATCCTTAAAGAAAAAGAAATCGCCCTGAAAAGATGGGGTAACAAACGAAATGCTGATGGGGCTGGGCCAAACAGCAAAGAAGAAGTTTCTATCAGTCTTGAACCAAGCTGGAAATGGGGAATTGTACCGCAGGCATGGAAAGATGCTGTAATTATACCAGTACCAAAGAAAGAGAAAGATAGAGCAGATCCAAATGGATACAGGCCTATCAGTCTACTGAGCTGTGTAGGCAAACTGATGGAGTGTATGATAAACACCAGACTGATGTGGCATCTGGAAGAAAAACACATACTAATTCTACAGCAAGCAGACTTTAGACAGCACAGATCCACCAGGATCAGATCACTCTCATAGCCCAAGAAATAGAGGATGCTTACCAGGAAAAAAAGCATAAAGTAGCGGTTTGGGTGGATTTAGAGAAGGCATTCGACAAGGTGTGGAAAAAGGGACTTAAGGTCAAGCTACGAAGAAGTGAAGTTTGTGGGAAAATGTACAGATGGATCAGCCACTACCTCAAAAACAGAACAGCCAGAGTTCAAGTACAAGGGCAAATGAGCAAAAAGGTGACACCTGAGCAGGGAGTACCCCAAGGGGGAGTACTGTCACCCACACTTTTCCTGGTGTATATAAACAATATCACAGAGAATATACCAAGAAGAGTCCACAGCTCCATGTTTACAGACGATCTGGCTATGTGGACCTCTGAAAAAAATCTCACCATAGCAAGAAATCGCATGCAGCAGGCCCTAACATTGCTGGAGGAGTGGGCGAACTCATGAGGAAAATAAATAAATGAGGAACAAACATGTACGATATTCTCGCTTTCAAACAAACCCCAAAACACCAAAATAGGTCTTAACGGAAAATATCTGCGGCCAAACGATAACCAAAACTATATGGGAGTCACATTTGATCGGCGCATGACATGGAAAAGTCAGATCGAGAGAAACCGAATGAGAGCCAGACAAAGAATGGCAATTATGAGGAAACTTGCTGGCACAAGCTGGGGAGTAGACGAAAGTATACTAAAGAAACTGTACACTGGAAGAGTGAGACCAGTTCTCGAGTATGGCATTGCGGCATGGACAACAGCAGCGAAGGCGAACTTCGATAAAGTTAACAAACTTCAAAACCAAGCCATGAGAGTTATAACAGGTGGCATGAAGTCAACGCCAATTGTAGAACTTGAAAGATTACAAATCTGCAATCCATGACCGACAGTAGAGACTGCAGAGCCCATCAACAAGCAGAGAAACTCAGAAGACTGACAGACCATCCAATGCACCAGAGATTAAATAGATTTGGTAATGGGAAACTAAAGAGGAGAAACTTTGCAGAAATAGCCAAAGCAAAGATGAACGAAGACCCTATAAACACATTAACAACACCAAAGACCATCCCTACTGTACGAAAACCTACCTGGAAGCAGCATATATTTCCGGTGGTGGTAGAAAATATACCAGGTTTTGGAAACAAGAACAGCCAGACTGAAAAATAAAGAAGAGACATAACCCTGAGGTACATAATGAAAAACTACCCAAGCATGGACTGGACCCATGCTTAAACCGACAGTTCTGTAACAAACACAACACAGAATGGAAGGACAGGGGTATTTCTGAGCCTACCAAATGGTAGAAAAATAACACTGTCAGTGGCAACTGGAAAATATTCAAGCAATTTCAGAGCGGAGGCAGAGGCACTGAGGGCTGCAGCAGAAGCAATGCTGACAGGCAAAAGAATTTAAAGTCAGATATTCCTGGTCACAGATGACCTGGCCGTAGTAACAGCACTAAAAAGCCAGAAAAATACTGAACTTAATGATTTAAGAGCAGTACTCTGTCAACTATGCCAGCAGTCCGCACCAAAAAGAGTAGTGGTAGAGTGGGTTCCATCCCATTGTAACATCTAAGGCAACGAGGAGGCAGACAGACTGGCAAAAGAAGGTGCAAGACTACCACAACAAGATTCTAGTGTGACCTACGAAGAGTCAAAAAGGCTCATTAGAGCCAGATACATGACCAAATGGGAAACAGAACATACTGGCTACACAAAAAACGATGCCTATTACCAATTGAACAGAAGAGAGCAGGTCGTGGTCTTCAAACTCCGCACAGGCCACAATAGACTGAGGTACCACCTATTCTTCTTCTTCTTCTTAGTTCGTTCTCAATCTCCCACTACCAAACCCTGAAAGGGCTTAAGTAGCAGAATGTAATCCAGAGATCGGAATGCGTTGTGTCGTAGTTTACAGCTTGGCTGTGATATTTGCACCTTTCGGTCCAACACATCAGCAAGCATTTTTTTGAGTACCGGGTTAGTATTCCCTCTTCGATCCCTTCTCCTTAGCCAGTCTGCCCTGCTGCAGCCTGTTATCCAGGATCACCGCGTGGAGTTGTAGAAGAGTCTTGGTAGCTCTGGTTCGCTGGCCCTGACGCTAGCAGTCAGCTATGGGTCGCTGACCACTGCAGCTCATTTGCTGCTCAGCATCTTGATCCCCCACCTATTCAATAAGCTGAAGATAGGTGGCACTGATGAATGCAGTTGTGGTACCGGAAAAATGACCGCTGAACATCTGCTGCAAAACTGCCCGAAATACGAGGACCAGAGAAAGCACACGAGGCTACCACCAGTGACAACACGAGACAAGCTCTATGGCAGTGTCGACAGCCTCAAGATGACAGCTGCTTTTTTTCGAAAAAATTTAGGTTGACGTCTGACAGCGTCCGAAGAAGAAGAAGTAGAAGAGACACTAACATTTTAAAATTAAAAGAGTCCCATGTCTTTCAAAAACGACTCAACGATAAATTAAGAAACTAGCTAACTTAGCTCTATCAATGCCTCGTTAAGGATGAACTGAGAAGGTAACTAATTTCTAAGTTCTTAGTCGACTTGTACTTCTACAGGGACGGAATCCCTTTTACAGGTTCTAACTCTGATAAGAGCTGAATGTAACTAGGAGGAGGATTTCCTGCTTAGCGGGCTAGGCTCGAGCAGTTATTACTCCGCTACTTTGGGACAAGTGCCGCGGATGTTAGTTAACTTGTGTGTGAGTCCATCTTAATATACTCAAGCACTAGAGAAAAGTAGACCCGCAGCCTGTTAGGCGCCATCTATGCTGCTCTAAATAAACCACCTAACCATGACCGGTGTTATACCATGCCACACAGTTAGTAGCCTGTTACGACATGCGGGGCAGTGGTGCTATTCTTGTCCTTGTCATACACAAAGACCCCAGCGGACCACTCGGAAAGGTATCTAATGTAAAACTATCAATGTCTCCTCTCATTACGTATTTACAGCATCCATGTGTGTGTGCGCGTGTGTGTGTGTATGTGTTGTTTTAGCGTTATAAATGTAATCTGATTTATCACCCACATGTATTCCCGCATATTTAACGCTTTTAGATACACACATTTGTCCATTTCTGCACACAGACATTCACACGCCCGTGCGACAATTTTAGTTGCAGGTTCCAAGAGCTCTCCTACAATCTCTTCACATCTCCCCCATCCCTCCCAGCCTATAGCCTAGACTCCACCCCTCCCCCTCAACTACTTGGTACTTCTCCCGCCTATACACACGGCCTATTTACACAACTCTAACGCGCCTTCTTAGGATGAGGCCCTTCCATTGCGCTTTGGTTGGGGTTGACCACTGAGATCGCCTTAACTATCATAAGTACATGCAGACGCGCACACGCATCCAAGCACTGGTTAATACGTCCTGATATCGCCAAGAAGACTACGGTCTGGGGGTGGAAAGCGTGCCTCCACTTGTAGAAGATAGAAAGACAAACCTTTTACACACACACACACACACACACACACACACACGCGCACACACAAAACGACCGTGCGCTCGAACACACACACACACACACACACAAAACGACCGTGCGCTCGAGCACACACACACACACACAAACACACACACACACACACAAACACACACACACACGCACACACAAAACGACCGTGTGCTCGAACACACACACACATACACGCATAAATACCCGCACATGTACATACGCCTACACGTCACACTCACCTGCAGATGCTCAGCAGCTAAAGCCAAGGGCCACAACTAGTTCCATGAATTGATAACTCAGTCGCTGACACTTTTTTGCGATCTAATTTGGCTCTGTGAACTCGCTACGTCGCTTTCGAGAATCAACAGAGAAATTGCCTGCCTGACTGTCACTAAACAGAACTATTCTAGGCTGATGCCGAGTCTAGACTCGTTGAAGCTGATGTTTCCCGGTGCAGAAAAGCAACCCCCCTTACACCCTGGGCACTTGATGTGGCACAGGACAGGGTCTGTAAAATGGAGTTTTCTGTTGGCTCCAGACCATTGTGTGGGCTTGTATTTTTTTGTTTTGTTCCCTGGGCGTCCAGAAGAAGTGTGTCGCCAAATCGATGTGATTGAATACGCTAGGATTGAGTTGCGAGCGAGCATGTGAAGAGAGGAAGAGCTGTGGATAGATTAGAAGAAGATTAGAGGAGACGGTTGGAGATGGGGAGAATGTAGGTAGAGATTGGGATAAATGGGAGATAAGGGTAAGATAAGGGGGAGTGGGAGGTCTGGCTAAAGGTTGAGAGACATGAGGAGATGGGAATAGGTGGTAGGAGAGGTGGAGAGTCTAGAGTATAGGTTGGGAGATATGGGGCGATGTGGAAAAAACAGGAGAGGTGGAGAGTCTAAGATTTTCGTTGGAAGTATGGGGAGATGTGAAGAGAAGATTGAAGAGATGGAGGTCAAGGGTATTCGTTGGAAGATACAAGAAAATGTGACGGGATTTTGAAGAATTTATGAGGTATGAAACAATGTGAGGCGACTTTAAAGAGTTTAGGACGTATACGAAGATATGAGGAGAAATTAAAATTTTAAAAAATAGAGAGAGTGATTTTGATAATGAAAGAATTACTGAAGTGTGAAGGAAAATGTTAAGGAGTGACGTCAAAATAGTGGAAAGTAAGTAATGCAGTGAGAGTGATAGCCATTAAACGGGAGTGATTGATAGATGTGAGAAAATAGAATATTAAAAGGTTCTGTAACACAAAGAGTGATTGGCAAACATTAGAGTGCTGAGAGAAATAAGCAAATATTTTGAGCATTTGAGCATAGAATCGGTATTATAGGATATGGAGGTAGTAGGGCTGATGTTATAGCAGATAAGGAGATGTGAGTGAAATGAACAAGTATAGTGTGTGTTGGGGTGGGAGGAAGGTATGGAGTAGAGGCGGTGTTACAGAATATAAGGAGATGGGAAAAACATTAACAGGTATAACGAGTGTTAGATATAAGTGGAGACGACATTAAATTAGAGGTCATGTGATTGTGTAGATCATGTGATTGTGAGAGGTCATGTGATTGTGAGAGGTCATGTGATTGTGAGAGGTCATGTGATTGTGAGAGGTCATGTGACAGTGAGAGGTCATCTGATTGTGAGAGGTCATGTGATTGTGAGAGGTCATGTGATTGTGAGAGGTCATGTGATTGTGAGAGGTCATGTGATTGTGAGAGGTCATGTGACAGTGAGAGGTCATGTGATTGTGAGAGGTCATGTTATTGTGAGAGGTCATGTGATTGTGAGAGGTGATGGGAGATGGAGAGTGCTGACAAGTTGGCAGACATGATGATGCTAGTAGATGCAGTTAGCCATTTATGGAGATACGTGGTTAGATAATGGCGGGTTAGCTGAGACAGGCAGGGACATTTGATAATGGCTGTGAATGGAATGCATAACGAGTTGTGAAGTTGGATGGCTATGAACAAAGCAACGTAGATGCTAGTGACTCGTCAGGCATGGATAAATAAGGCAGTATAAAAAATGTGTTAAAAGCTGCTACAAAGCAGTACAAGCACAACAGTAGCAACATATGGTTAACTTATAAAGCACAGTCCACGTAAGCAGTAGCACCAACAACAACAATATTTTGAGAACGACATCAGTTAAAAGTCAACTGTGCGATGGAATCATCATCAACAACACCATAACAGTAACAACATCAATAATGTGACTTATCTCATGGCAGCTACGTGAACAACAACAGCAACACAATAAGAACACCAGTATCAGTAATGGGGCCTACCTATTGATTGTTTGGAACATAAGTAAGGCGGTCCTCTTGCTTCAATCAACAACAACAACAATACTATTATAACAGCAATATTAATGATGTTCACTTATTCATGACAACAACATCAACGGCAACAACATTACCATAACAACTAAATCAGAAATGAGGCCAACGTACGTTCTGACAGTAACACCAACAATACTAACAAGACCATAACAACAAGACCATAACAACAAGACCCTAACAACAAGACCCTAACAACAAGACCATAACAACAAGACCCTAACAACAAGACCCTAACAACAAGACCCTAACAACAAGACCCTAACAACAAGACCATAACAACAAGACCCTAACAATAAGTCCATAACAACAAGACCATAACAACAAGACCATATCAACAAGACCATAACAACAAGACCCTAACAATAAGTCCATAACAACAAGACCATAACAAAAAGACCATAACAACAAGACCCTAAAAACAAGACCATAACAACAAGACCATAACAACAAGACCCTAACAACAAGACCATAACAACAAGACCATAACAACAAGACCCTAACAATAAGTCCATAACAACAAGACCATAACAACAAGACCATAACAACAAGACCCTAACAACAAGACCATAACAACAAGACCATAACAACAAGACCATAACAACAAGACCATAACAACAAGACCCTAACAACAAGACCATAACAACAAGACCCTAACAACAAGACCCTAACAACAAGACCATAACAACAAGACCCTAACAACAAGACCCTAAAAACAAGACCATAACAACAAGACCATAACAACAAGACCCTAACAACAAGACCATAACAACAAGACCATAACAACAAGACCCTAACAACAAGACCCTAAAAACAAGACCATAACAACAAGACCATAACAACAAGACCCTAACAACAAGACCATAACAACAAGACCCTAACAACAAGACCCTAAAAACAAGACCATAACAACAAGACCATAACAACAAGACCCTAACAACAAGACCATAACAACAAGACCCTAACAACAAGACCATAACAACAAGACCAAAACAACAAGACCCTAACAACAAGACCATAACAACAAGACCCTAAAAACAAGACCATAAAAACAAGACCCTAACAACAAGACCCTAACAAGAACATCAGTACCACGTCAGCCATCAATCTCACTGTGACATTCAAACGTGGTATGGAAATGACAAGTAGAAAATGTAACGAGCATGTGACCAGTGGTTGAATCAAGGTACCGGTTCCTCTTACAAAGGACACTGTTGTTTATGAAGGCTTTTCTTTATCTCCATACAGCTTTTGTCTCATATCTGTCTCGAGAGGCCAGTATTGTTCTCTTTTCCTGCGTGAGCGTGCAGATTTTTAGGATCTGTTTCACAGTCATGACATGATCCCCACATGGACACTTGTCATCTGTCACAAATCCATATTTTGTTGTAAAGATGGCCCTTGCGTCTGTTATGCCAAGTTCTCAGTCTGAAGATGATGACTTGCGCTTCTCTGGTTAAGGTATAGTAGCTGTCTTTTTTCGGAAGTCGAGGTGTTGATCAACACATTTTCCTCTGAAGTTGGCTTTAATTTTGGTCTTGGCCTCATTATATAAATTGCTCAGGTCTGTTTATGGCGATGCTTCTCCACACTTTGTTAGTTTGTCTGCAGCGTTATTGCTTTAAATATTGCAGTGGGATGGGCTCCACTGTTTGACCAACCTTGGGTGTTCTGCTGAGAGCTATGCCGGGTAGAACATACATTTCTCGAGATCTTCATCTTTGTGTTGTTTTAGCGCTGCTAATACGGCATTGGTCAGGAATATTATGTTTTCTTGGTGGATATCTTCACTATCTATAGATATGAGTCAATATAGCAAAAAATGCAATGGACTAAAACTCACAGGGGCGGTCATGAATGGGGACAACAAGAAACGAATGGGAAATTGAAGAAAGAGAGGACGCCGACAGAGTCTCAGGGTGAAGCTAAAAAACACAGGTCAAAATACGAATCGGGAGAAAGCATCCCTTTCAGCCCTGCGTTCCAAAAAATCCAGCTCTGATTCAAATACGTCGAATCAGTCATTTTATTGACATAAAAGTATTGAGTCAAAGAAAGAAAGGACTAGACTAACTTTTGATCTGGACAAACTAAAAGACCCAACAATCATCGACATTTTGCAATCGAGGGTACGAGGGAGATTTTCTCTACTGTTGGCTCTCAGAGAGGGACTGGATACTCATACAGCAATAGATATTCTGAGGTGCCACCAAACAAAAAAGATGCCATGGGTGACCATAGAAATACTGGTCCTTTGTGATAGAAGGTCACTGAAACACCAAAAACATCAACCTGATGAGGTTGGCAGATATAAAGAGGTCAATAAAGCGATACAACAAAAAATGAGAGATGCGAAAGAAGCGTGGATGTGTGTGCGCAATGTACAAACATCGAAAAGAGATTAAACAGAAATGACGCTAAAGGAGCATACAAGGTGGTAAAAGAACTGGTAACATGAAGACAAGGCAGGAACTTTATGATCCAGGATAAAAGCGACAAGTGTCTTATTGAGGACAATGACGTACTGCCATAATGGACAGAGTACTGTTCCGAGTTATACAACTATTAAGGACGGAACGAGCCTGAGAAAACAATCCCTCCAACAGCAACAACTATAGAGGATAACCAACTGATAACTAAGGAAGAGGTAGCTGCAGCCATTGAGAAGAGGGACAGCGGCCGTCGTTGACATTATACCAGCATATCTCTTACAGGCAGGTGGGGAGGTAGCGGTGGAAGGCCTAACACATCTGCTACAAAATATGGTCGACAGGAAACTGGCCGGACTTATGGACAAAATCAATGGTGATACCGTTACCTCAGTCTGGAAACCTAAAGCTGTGCCAAAATTACAGAACAATAAGCCTCATCAGCCACCTATCAAGGTCATTCTTAGATTAATCCTCGACCGATTGAAACCGCAAGTAGAGAACATCATTGCTGAGGAACAGGCAGGGTTCAGACCGGGAAGAAGCACTACAGAACAGATATTTAATTTAAGGCTGCTAAGCGAGAAATATCTAGAACAGCAGCAAACACTGTATCATGTGTTTGTTGATTTTAAGAAGGCGTTTGATAGGGTATGACATAACGCGCTATGGGCAACCATGTGGATGTATAAAATCAACAGAAATAATATGTGCTTGTGAATGGGAGGCGAGGAGACTGGTTTCGCACATCAGTTGGTGTGAGACAGGGTTGTACACTCTCTCGAACTTGTTTCAATATATTCATTGGGGGAATTAGGAGTGAGGCACTTGGAGGTCACGTTGGTACTGTCAAAATAGAGGGTCAAACGATTACCAACCTTCGTTTTGCAGATGACATTCAAAAGCAGAACTCCAGGAATGGGTCAGAAGGCTCGATGAAACAGCTCTTGACTATGGTATGGAGATAAATGCTGGAAAAACAAAATTAATGACCAACAACGCCGAGTGCTTCAAAAGCATGATAAAAGCTAATGGTCAGGAACTCGAAGTGGTTGACCGTTTTAAATATCTTGGGTCGATTGTCAGTGATGAAGGATCAAAATGTGGGTGTTGGCCAGAATAGCACAGACAATAGCGGCGCCTGCACGGCTTAACAAAATCTGGCAAGATAAATGGTTAGCACTATGCACGAAAATCAGATTAATGCGTACACTGGTACTGTCAATTTTCCTATATACTTGTGAGACATGGACAGTTACAGCTGACCTTCAGCGAAGGATACAGGCCTTGGAGAAGACTTTTAAACGTCACGTACAAAGATCGAGTTACAAATGAGGAAATACGAGATTGAATTACAACAGCAATAGGGTCTTTTGAAGACCTCTTGGCAACTGTCAAATGAAGGAAACTCACTTGGTACGGTCACATATCGAGATCTAATGGTCTTGCAAATACAATCCTCCCTGGAAAGTTGCATGGCAGACGACGAAGAACATAAAGACATAAAAGAATGGACCAATCTCCGACCAGAAGAGTTACAGGCAGCGGCCGGTGACAGAGAAGGGTGGCGTGGGATTTTGAGGATGTCTTCATGTGTGCCCCAATGATCTCACTGGTTACGGGATGAACTGACCCGACAAAGCAAAAATGTCAAATTCATCGGTTATTGGCACAAGATGGAACCTTTTCCTTATCACGTCGGGAGCCTCAAGCTATCTGTTCTGCACCACGTGCGCTGCGTTGGTCAGTATGATCCTGCGTTGGTCAATATGAGCCTGTGTTGCTGTACAATCATGCTAATGTCATACATCCACCTATCTCGCGGCCACCCTCTTTCCTTGTAGCCAAATTTGCCAGTATTGTAAGCCATCAGTTGAAGTTAGTGAGGGTGCATTCTTACGAAATGACCGAACCAACATATTTTGTATCTGGAAATGTATTCTGCACAAGACGTAGTGCCAACAATACTTCAGATGTCGTTTCGCATTGTCTTTTCTGGTAACACCGATGACCTTCCTATAACACTTCATTTCACACATCGAAATTCTGCTCAAACGCCATGTCGAGTAGCTCGACACTAAAATGATGTTAATCAGCTGTTGCTTTGTTGCCAAACTAATGCTCGGGTGCCTGGAGGAGTGGAGTTGAGCCCCCACATAATCGTTCTCACACCTAGTCTCGATTTCCATGCCTGCTGAAAAAAATACAAGCTAAATACTTACACACATAAGTGTTGAGCCAAATACGTCAGATAAGTTATTATATTGCAACAGAAACGATAGTAACCTAAGTCTCGTGAGAAAACTGAATTTTGTTTGTGTGAGCAAGCAATAACTGTCGTACTTATTTATTTTATAGTTACAAGGTAGGGGGGGGGCGTAAAATCTTGAAAAAACATACTCCATAATCGGTGTAGCACAACATGAGACAGGACAATGTGTAGCATTAGCAATCAAGCAAACGACATAAGTCACATTATGTAAGGACAGAGATGCAGTGCACAAGACTAACATTTATGACAGTCCTACAGCCTAATCCCGAAAATTCGACACCAACAAATGGAATAAACTCGACATAGATCCTCTGGATCGAGTTGCGGGAGGAAGGTGGTCCTGAATTACACTTGCCTTCCGCAACATGGAAATTACACTTGCCTTCCGCAACATGGAAATTACACTTGCCTTCCACAACATAGAAATTACACTTGCCTTCCGCAACATGGAAATTACTAAATAGAATTGGAAGGACGACTTAACGTCTTGTCAGGCAAAACATATTGGCCAAGACCCTCACTTCGTCTTTCTCGTAGCCCTTCCTGGAAACGGGCTGTTCTCATGGCAGCCTGGCTAAGAATGTGAGGTATCGACGTAATCACCGAAGTAGTGAGAGACACAGACGAAGCCAAGCATAGCACAACCGCCTAGTCCCGTTACACCTTTATCAGCACGCTCGGAATGTGAGGAAAACTACGACAATCTGCCACTTAACGTCTTTTTTAGGGGGTTTCTGTGACGAAGTGGTCAAGCCGTTTCCTTCGAGTTCAGACGGTCGGAGTTCGAATTGGAGCTGTGACGGCCAGTTCATGATGTCAATTTTTCTGTAGAACCCTGGGTTCATCGCTGGAGATCCCTGGGTTCATCGCTGGAGATCCCTGGGGTCATCGCTGGAGATCCCTGGGTTCATTGCTGGAGATCCCTGGGGTCATCGCTGGAGACCCCTCTATTCATTGCTGGAGATCCCTGGGGTCATCGCTGGAGATCCCTGCGTTCATTGCTGGAGATCCCTGGGGTCATCGCTGGAGATCCCTGGGTTCATCGCTGGAGATCCCTGGGTTCATTGCTGGAGCTACGGAGTTCGAGCATTGTGCAATGCTCTCAGTAAGTGGGGATACCTTTTCTACTGAAAGAGACTGAGCCAATTGGGAAAACCCGAGACGATGAAGTCGAGCACTTTTAAGGCGCACACAACTGTAATCCTATTAATTGTGAGTATTCAACAACAACAACAACAACTAAATAGAATCAGAACTGGTGTATGCAGTAAGAGATGGGGATACAGAGATGATGAGACATGTGACTGTGGAGCAACATAAAACCCACACCACTTGATCTGCCCAAACGTTCTGGAAACAGAATACAGAAGACATGTTGAGGGAGATGGGCACGACAGTCTACGTGACGAAACATTGCAAAAATTAGATCTGACGTAGTGCCTAGGACACGGAAAGTAATTAAGTACTGTACTGTAATACTGTAATCCTGGTGTTTATTCAGGCATTTTGTGTGCTCTATGTGAGATAGCCAAATGTCGTCTAAACGCATATCTGTCCTTTGCCATTTAGTACTATGCCGGACCAAGGTTTTGTAGCAGGCCATCTCTCCATCCCATTGGTGGACGTCCGGGGCGACGATTGTAGGTGTATGGCCACCATGACGTCCCTTTACGTGTCCATCTATTGTTAGGCATGAGTACCACGTGGCATGACTACCTGTATTGTTATTAGCAACGCCATACATACAACGTCATTGAAGCAGGTTTGCCTCCTGATGGATGTGTTGCAGATGTTGTCTCGTATTGAAAGTGACAGTGTTCTACGCTCGATGGCTGGTTGAGTAGCTTGGAGCCGCGCCATGTCCCTTTTTCGTAGGTTCCCCACCTCGCAGTCATACACCATGACTGGAATGACCTGGTTGTTGAATATGTGAACTCTCGCTTTGTTGTTTTCATCTGTTGAAATACGATGCCCATGTGGTTGAAGCTAAACCACACCACTGCTACCCTTCGTGAGATCTCTTTTGGAGATCGTGGGAGTAATAGGCTCTCTTTTTTTTTAGTAATTAATGGAAGTATTATCGACATTTGGTTGCAGGATTTTCTGCTGTCTCTGGCGATGTGTATAAGCACTGGTCTAATGTACACGTCAGGTGTCTTTCCCTGCCATGCATGGCGGTAGTGCCATGTGTCGCTTCTATTGAATGTGATGCATTGTTTTTAAGTAACTTTTACTATTACCAAAGTATGTTCTGACACTCGGCTTGTCACAATAACATAACGTGTTGTTTTACTAGGGAAAGACTGTAACTTTGAACCCTTCGAGAGATCAAACAAGAAACCAAACATTGCCTACTCACACAAACATCATTCAACAAGTGAAATACTTGTCCAGGATTGTTTCAAGTGCCTGCTTAATGCTAGGCTTCGTCTATTTCAAGCCTGGACATATAAGACGCACTATCTGTCAGAAATTTAGAGGTCACTGTCTTTTAGTTAGGATTTACTAGGCGACAGCATAGTTAGTGCTGACTTCCATCCAGCCAAACACGCACTCATTCCCAGGGGACGATCTCTCATAATGAGTCACAAGTCATTCACTACATCATTAGAAAACACAGGGTGAGGGAAAAAAACGGTGTGAACCGACCAAGTCTGCAACAATATGATCCACGCAAATAAAAACAAAAAAGAACAACTAAAAAGCATGCAGGCAAACAAAAACAGATTTACGGATTTTCATATATATTTCTGAAGCGACCTTAACTTTCTGCATATTTGAACGTACATTTATGAAACGAACTTAACTTTCTGCATATTTGAACAAACATTTATGAAGCGAACTTAACTTTCTGCATATTTGAACGTACATTTATGAAGCGAACTTAACTTTCTGCATATACGAGGCGTGTTCAAATGAAACCGGACCTATTGGCTTTATTACAGACAGATTAAAGTTACATCATCTGGTGGGATATAATTAAATACATCAATTGTTATGAAACAAACATGCCACAGGGTTAGTTAGAAAATGTCGCCCATAAACATTCAGACACGCATCCCACTACTTGGGTAGACGACGGGTGTCCGAAAAAAAATTACTTTTCTTTGCGTTTTAAACTACTTGTTCAACGAGACCATGACGTTGGCATTGGAGTTGAATCTTTGTCCCTTCAGAAATTTGTGTCAGGGTCCGAACAAATGGAAGTCACAAGGGGACATATTGGGGCTATTATATGGGTGTGGCAGTACTTCCCACCTTTTCTGTGCTAACGCTTTCTGATCAATGTTTGCGACATGGGGACGCGCATTATCACCATACACTACTGGCATTTTGCGATGAATGTCAACTGGCCGAAATCGTTCTACTGTTAGAAACCGAATCACCGCTTGATGATCAACTCTGGACGGATTCCGTATCACACCCGCTATGTTTTCAACGGTCTGCTGAGAAAAATGTAAGTCAAAGGATAATAAAATTTTGCAAACTTAACGGTTGGTATGTGCTGTTTACACAAGAAGTCATGTCATCATGCGCATCGTACGTATGTGCACTTGTTGTAGTTTGCGCCGGTTTCAGTTGAGCACGCCTCGTATCTATCTATATATATATATATATATATATATATATATATATATACATTCATTTTTTTTCTCGACAAAAGCACTCCTACATTTGAAATACATGCGCGCGTCAAAAAAACAACAACACATACACAAGCAAACTCAGGCCCTAAATAACCACAATACAGGCAGTCAGACAGACAGACGATCGGACGGGCAGACAGACAGGTAGAATGATAGATAGATAGATAGATAGATAGATAGATAGATAGATAGATAGATAGATAGATAGATAGATAGATAGATAGATAGATAGATAGATAGATAAATAGATAGATAGATAGATAGACAGACAGACAGACAGATAGACAGATAGACAGACAGACAGATAGTCAGATAGACAGATAGACAGATAGACAGACAGACAGATAGACAGACAGACAGATAGATAGATAGATAGATAGATAGATAGATAGATAGATAGATAGATAGATAGATAGATAGATAGATAGATAGATAGATAGATAGATAGATAGATAGATAGATAGATAGATAGATAGATAGATAGATAGATATTGACTTCGTTTTTTCTATATCCGAACATCTGCAGAAATATATTGTCCTTGTGTAACCTTTTGTCCCCACTTCTATTAACTTTTTCAAATCAAACTAACGTGTATCGATCTTTCGCAGTTACAACGCTGTGGCTGTCAGCTCTATTTGCATATAAACACATTCTGATCAGTTTTGTTGGCAGTTTTGAAGGTCTAACGCGGTAGTTTTTACTTGTGTAAGATTGGAAACTTGGGAATATAGCAGCCTGTTTGCTACAGGGTCTCCAATAAACATAAAGCCGGGACTGATGGGATGGAAATATCTCAGGTCTAAATGCTCTCCACAGTTCATTGACAAAGAAATTGTATAATAACATATTTTATTATTGTTGTTGTTCGTTCACAGATGCCTACAAAGGATAATGGGCATAGAGTGCCAGGACATGATGAATAATTAAAACTCATGACGATTTAGAATATCCGCAACATTTCTTATCCATCTAGTTCTCGGTCTATCACGGTTTCGAAATCCAGCGTTACAGGTGCACAGGGGTAGTTGGTCAGGATGCATTCTCATTAGGTGGCCGGACCACTTGATTCTGTCCTCATCAGTATATTCAGTTCATGGTGTTGCTTCAACTAATCTTCTCACATCTACATTGCGCATTCTGTCCCTCCTGGTCACGTTGATTGTGTTCCGTCTGTCTCTCCTGGTCACGTTGATTGTGTTCCGTCTGTCTCTCCTGGTCACGTTGATTGTGTTCCGTCTGTCTCTCCTGGTCACGTTGATTGTGTTCCGTCTGTCTCTCCTGGTCACGTTGATTGTGTTCCGTCTGTCTCTCCTGGTCACGTTGATTGTGTTCCGTCTGTCTCTCCTGGTCACGTTGATTGTGTTCCGTCTGTCTCTCCTGGTCACGTTGATTGTGTTCCGTCTGTCTCTCCTGGTCACGTTGATTGTGTTCCGTCTGTCTCTCCTGGTCACGTTGATTGTGTTCCGTCTGTCTCTCCTGGTCACGTTGATTGTGTTCCGTCTGTCTCTCCTGGTCACGTTGATTGTGTTCCGTCTGTCTCTCCTGGTCACGTTGATTGTGTTCCGTCTGTCTCTCCTGGTCACGTTGATTGTGTTCCGTCTGTCTCTCCTGGTCACGTTGATTGTGTTCTGTCTGTCTCTCCTGGTCACGTTGATTGTGTTCCGTCTGTCTCTCCTGGTCACGTTGATTGTGTTCCGTCTGTCTCTCCTGGTCACGTTGATTGTGTTCCGTCTGTCTCTCCTGGTCACGTTGATTGTGTTCCGTCTGTCTCTCCTGGTCACGTTGATTGTGTTCTGGAGGCATCTCATCTCACATGTCGTGATCTTTTTCTCTAAAGTTTTTTTGTTAAAGTCCACGTTTGGCATTGGTAACAAGAATTTGCATGAATTAAGTGTTGATTAGCATTCTTTTTGTGGACATGTTTATGTTAGGGCGTTTCAATAATGGTTGATTTTTGGCACAAGAGAGATGTAGACTCACAAAAACATAGAGAAGAGAATATGAGAAGAAACTAAGATTAAATTATTACATCTGTAGAGAGGCAGAAAGATCAGACATGGCGGTGTATGCTGGAGCGATGTTGTCAACGCTAATTGCACTGAGACGAGGGACGAGCTTTGATTGCGAACGTTGTCCCTGGTGAGAGCCTGTTTTGTGTTTTTGTCTTAGCACGGTATCTGGCCTTTGCTATTTCTGTTTTTTACACAGATAAAATGAGTCCTTCCTAGTCCTTCCGGACCGAGAGTCAACATGGCTGCTGATCTAATTGCCTCGTGAGTCATGTGTGTTTTTTTTTTGGTGATCTTTAGGTCTCCAATTGCAGTGTTTACAGATTGCTCTTGGAAAACATTGTGCAGCAATGTTTTTTGTGTGCGTTTTCACATTTGAACGTGTCGTGATGTGTTTCAGTCGACATATTACAGGATAAAGTCGAACACAGAATACACAATAGTGATTAAAAGCAAACGACCAAGATGAAAACGAGGCGGGCAAATAGAATAAGGAAAGGCATAACCATCAGAGTGACCCTATGATGTCATGCTTGATTTGACAGGAAGATTATTGACACATTCACAAAGTGAAGGAACACATTGGCTGGAGAGGGATGGGCTGTGCCAGGTGCAAAATGGCCCAAGACACACCGATATGGCAGAAAACATTGAGAGAAATCAGAAATGTGCCACACAACAATGCCAATCATACCACTCGTCCAGACCGGAGATTCAACATCTTGGCACAAAACCGCGTGGAGTGGCGGGAAACGGTAAAAATGTCTGCAGCTTTGGTTCCCCAATGACCTTTCAGATTACGTAACTGTTGATGATGATGATGATGATAACATATTCTAGTTCTATCCACCCCATCTCTTGCCAGAGGTCGCACATTAGAGAACCGTTTTAGGTAACAGGACAGTCACCTGATCAAATGAATCTGCAATGTTTCCATAGCATTTCTGGAATTGATGTACTTGGAACTGCACGTCTTCAGCGTCTCAGTAACAAGAAAGCCTCAGGAAGTAAATGTTTGAAGGCACCCTCCCCTTGTGCGGGTGAATAATGTCCATTTCATATGATAGTTTGTATCTGATGAAATCTCACAACATAGTTACGTCAATGTACTTTAGTTGTATTGCAAGGACGGTAACCCATAATGTGAGCTACGAGGTATACAAGTTGTGCACTGATGTATAAGGGACAACAGCTTTCAGGTTAATGTCTTCACTCCTTCATTCGTTCGTTTGTTTGTCCTACTGTTCTTGTCCTAGGGCGTCGCAGAGAGGTAGGTTGTGTAGATTGTTTGTTATCGCCCAGTTAGATGCATGCAATATTGTTACGTGTAACTTTCTGAGTGTGTCAGCGACACCCTCGATCCATCGACATCGTAGTCTGCGTCTTGCTCGTGGACCGGGGACCTGTTTATGATATGCTCTTGATACAGGCTGGTCATAATGCATTCTAATTAATGGCCAAACCACTTGATTTGTTGAGAGTCAATGTAGGCACTAACTGGGTTTGTCCCTACTGGCTACCTCATCGTGGTGTTGCCGATTCGGTCACGGATTGTCTTTCAGGCTGCACTTCTCACACAGCGCACCTCACAGCTCTGGATCTCACTCTTATGGGTTCCTAGTAAGGACCAAGATTGCCATTGGTAACAATGTAGAATAAATAATGTATTTATCAGCCTCCTCTTAGTTGAAAGGAGCACTCTAGGGTGTTTCAAAATCGGTGCGATTTGCTAGTAGACACTGTTCATCTTCTGAATTCTCTGTGCAATCTCTCCGTCCACTCTGCCATCATCAGTGAACATGCTACCCAGGTATTTGATCTCTCTATCCACTCTGCCATCATCAGTGAACATACTACCTAGGTATTTGATCTCTCCGTCCACTCTGCCATCATCAGTGAACATGCTACCCAGGTATTTGATCTCTCCGTCCACTCTGCCATCATCAGTGAACATGCTACCCAGGTATTTGATCTCTCCGTCCACTCTGCCATCATCAGTGAACATGCTACCCAGGTATTTGGTCTCTCTATCCACTCTGCCATCATCAGTGAACATGCTACCCAGGTATTTGATATCTCTATCCACTCTGCCATCATCAGTGAACATGCTACCCAGGTATTTGATCTCTCTATCCACTCTGCCATCATCAGTGAACATGCTACCCAGGTATTTGATCTCTCTATCCACTCTGCCATCATCAGTGAACATGCTACCCAGGTATTTGATCTCTCCGTCCACTCTGCCATCATCAGTGAACATGCTACCCAGGTATTTGATCTCTCTATCCACTCTGCCATCATCAGTGAACATGCTACCCAGGTATTTGATCTCTCCGTCCACTCTGCCATCATCAGTGAACATGCTACCCAGGTATTTGATCTCTCCGTCCACTCTGCCATCATCAGTGAACATGCTACCCAGGTATTTGATCTCTCCGTCCACTCTGCCATCATCAGTGAACATGCTACCCAGGTATATGATCTCTCCGTCCACTCTGCCATCATCAGTGAACATGCTACCCAGGTATTTGATCTCTCCGTCCACTCTGCCATCATCAGTGAACATGCTACCCAGGTATTTGATCTCTCCGTCCACTCTGCCATCATCAGTGAACATGCTACCCAGGTATTTGATCTCTCCGTCCACTCTGCCATCATCAGTGAACATGCTACCCAGGTATTTGATCTTCCGTACTTCTTTAATACCAATGTCCCTGATGTGGAAACTTCTCTGCAATTGTTCACGTGAAATCAACATAGTCCCTGTCTTGCCTGTGTTGATCTTCATGTCGTATTCACTACAAGTTCGGGTCGTGTTGTAGGTTTTATCCGTTTTGACAAATGATGACCTGATCATCAGCAAACAACAGTTCATTGAGGGACTCTTCGTGGGGGTTAGCCAAATGTGTGATTTTATCCATATAAATTATGAACAAAAGTACTTGTTTTCCTTCATTTTATGGTGCAAAACTGTTCATGAAAATGAAAGAAGAGAAAAATAAGCTCCAACTTAAATACTGAAAGAAAGAGTAGTCTTTGCTGAAAGGATCTTTATATATATATATATATATTTATTTATATATATATATATATATATATATATATATATATATATATATATATATATATATATATATATTTATTTATATTTATATATATTCTAGTATATTTGTAATTAAACAGAGACTACGGCTCTACACCTTTCACATGAGGTGTCTGAGGCGTATGTTGGGGATTGGGTGGCAAGAGGGAGTGCCACATAATACAGTCTTACAGAGGGCAAACATTCACACCATGAACTCGATGTTGAGCCAGCGACGTCTTCGATCGCTGGGGCATGTTTATCGCATGGAAGACCAGAGGCTGCAAAAGGATATCCTCTATGGACAGCTAGCCATTGGAGTTACAAGAATCGGCAGTCCCACACTGCGATTCAAGGACGAATGCAAGAAAAACATGAAGTCCTGCGACATACCACACGAGGGCTGAGAAAAAATTTCTCAGGATCGAGCTGTTCGTAGACAGACAGTTGGAGGGGGCATAGTGGCTGCTAACAGTTGTAAAGGCCTTCTGGTTGCAGAGAAAAGTGAAAGACTGAAGAGACTAAGGAACAGCCAGACAAGCCAGCCTACTCAGTATAGTTATACGACATGTGGCAGGGACTGTCACTCACGGATCGGCCTTTCCAACCATAGCAGACAGAGCTGGACAAAACTTACAGGCCGCCACGCGCATGGTCTACAGGAGACAGAGCTGGACAATACTTACAGGGCGCCACGCGCATGGTCTACAGGAGACAGAGCTGGACAAAACTTACAGGGCGCCACATGCATGGTCTACAGGAAACAGAGCTGGACAAAACTTACAGGGCGCCATATGCATGGTCTACAGGAGACAGAGCTGGACAAAACTTACAGGGCACCACTCGCATGGTCTACAGGAGAAAGAGCTGGACAAAACTTAAAGGCCACCACGCGCATGGTCTACAGGAGACAGAGCTGGACAAAACTTACAGGTCACCACGCGCATGGTCTACAGGAGACAGAGCTGGACAAAACTTACAGGGCGCCACATGCATGGTCTACAGGAGACAGAGCTGGACAAAGCTTACAGGGCACCACTCGCATGGTCTACAAGAGAAAGAGCTGGAAAAAACTTACAGGTCACCACGCGCATGGTCTACAGGAGAAAGAGCTGGACAAAACTTAAAGGCCACCACGCGCATGGTCTACAGGAGACAGAGCTGGACAAAATTTACAGGTCACCACGCGCATGGTCTACAGGAGACAGAGCTGGACAAAACTTACAAAGCACCACGCGCATGGTCTACAGCAGACAGAGCTGGACAAAACTTACAGAGCACCACGCGCATGGTCTACAGCAGACAGAGCTGGACAAAACTTACAGGTCACCACGCGCATGGTCTACATGAGACAGAGCTGGACAAAACTTACAGGTCACCACGCGCATGGTCTACAGGAGACAGAGCTGGACAAAACTTACAGAGCACCACGCGCATGGTCTACAGCAGACAGAGCTGGACAAAACTTACAGAGCACCACGCGCATGGTCTACAGCAGACAGAGCTGGACAAAACTTACAGGTCACCACGCGCATGGTCTACATGAGACAGAGCTGGACAAAACTTACAGGGCACCACTCGCATGGTCTACAGGAGAAAGAGCTGGAAAAAACTTACAGGGCACCATTCGCATGGTCTACATGAGACAGAGCTGGACAAAACTTACAGGGCACCACGCGCATGGTCTACAAGAGACAGAGCTGGACTTTACTTCACTTCATTTCACTTAACATCACTTCACATCACTTTTCCTCATTTCACTTCACATCACTTTCAACCTATGGCAGTAAATCAACGGAACGATACTGTTTGAAGGGAAACATGGAATCAACTGATAGGTAACAATTAATCAACAGAACAGTGATTTTGGGATCATCAATCCAGAAAACATGGATTCAAATTAAAGATAGCAATCAACGGAACGGAAACGTTGAATCAACAAAACAGAAACATGAAATCAACATAAATACAAAACATTCATGGAAAATACAGAAAAAAATGTGAAAAATTCAGAACAAAAATTTAAAATACTCAACAGAAACATGAAAAAAAACCAGAACAGGAACATGAAAAAAATTAGTAGAACAGGAACATGAAATTTTTAGAACAGAAACACGGAAAATACAAAACAGAAACACGGGATAAGCAGAATAGAAATGCAAAGTAGACAGAATAGAACATACACCCGATAGCATATAAGATTGAATAGACATAGAAGATGGAATCAACATAAATTAACACCAGATCGGCAGAATTCAAAATGGAAAAACAAAATTGTAACGAAGAACCAAAGAACTTAAGCATGAAATCAACAAAACGGAAAGTGAGCACTTGGAAATAAAGAAACGAACAATTCTGAGCAAACAGATTGAATTTCATTGAACCCAGACAAAATAACGGAAAACATTAGACCAACAGTTCGAACACACGGGGAAGTCAATGGAAGGTACTGTATTTGATCAACAATATACTGGGGTGAACAAAACTGACAACAATATGCTACACATCTGAGAGCATTGATCAACCAACATTCGGCAGCACAGCCTTTAACATTAGTCAACATAAATGACATTTGGGGTGAACAGCGCATACAACATTTGATCAACAGACCGTAGGCATGCGGGAATATGAAAACATTGGACAGAACAGCAGACACCATTGGGCAACAGATGGAACATATGAGGTGAGCGGAACAAAAACTATTTGACCAACAAAATGGAGACACTCTGAGGTGAGCGGAACAAAAACTATTTGACCAACAAAATGGAGACAATCTGAGGTGAGCGGAACAAAAACTATTTGACCAACAAAATGGAGACACTCTGAGGTGAGCGGAACAAAAACTATTTGACCAACAAAATGGAGACACTCTGAGGTGAGCGGAACAAAAACTATTTGACCAACAAAATGGAGACACTCTGAGGTGAGCGGAACAAAAACTATTTGACCAACAAAATGGAGACACTCTGAGGTGAGCGGAATAAAAACTATTTGACCAATAAAATGGAGACACTCTGAGGTGAGCGGAACAAAAAACTATTTGACCAACAAAATGGAGACACTCTGAGGTGAGCGGAACAAAAACTATTTGACCAACAAAATGGAGACACTCTGAGGTGAGCGGAACAAAAAACTATTTGACCAACAAAATAGAGACACTCTGAGGTGAGCGGAACAAAAAACTATTTGACCAACAAAATGGAGACACTCTGAGGTCACCGAACGTTCACATGCAGCGACTGAACAGAAGAACCATGTGAGGTAAACACTCTGCATATAATGGCCTGTCGACACTGGTTACCAGACAAACACAGATGATACCAACAGAGCGAACATCATTTGACCAATAGAACGGATGCACTTGGAGGTAAACAGAGCAGATATATGCGGGAGTGAACTAAACAAGCATATGCTGTAAACATTATGGACAAAACGGGAAAACAGAGAATATATACGCGGGAGTGAACAGAACAAGCATATGATGTAAACATGATGGGCAAGACGGGAAAACAGAGCAGACAACAAAATATTAGTCAACAGAAAGAGCGGCAAAGAATTCATTATGGATGCCACCAGACCTTGGATGTGCCTATAATTCACACTAGTCGAAGGCTTACACTTGTGTTCACGGAAACGTGTCGTTGTTTTTCATTTAGACGGTAATGCGTTCATTTTTGTGTGTATTTTTCCTTCCGATTATCGTGGCCTGGACATAGGCTATGTGAATTAGCGCTACGCTTAAACATGTGTCATATTTTCACGGTCTAATTTAAACGGTTCAACTTCACGAGATTGGCGCTCTTCGCCCTAACGTCAGGTTTGGTGTGACAGTGTAATTTAGACATGATTATAATGGCATAGAACACGGCCCGGGTAAGATTCCAAACACATCACTCACACGCTGAGTGATGTCCCTACGACCTCTTGCGGTAATGTGAAAGGCACAACACACAACGATAGATGCCCTCCCCTTCCGCTGCCTTCAGGGATATCTGTTTACAGGAACGGCTTCGGGAGTAAACCCTGAGAGGAAAAATCTGCAACTAGGGATATCCTCAGTCGTCTCGATCAAATCTGCAACTAGGGATATCCTCAGTCGTCTCGATCAAATCTGCAACTAGGGATATCCTCAGTCGTCTCGATCAAATCTTTATCAATGGCCAAAAATCGTTCAGGACCAGAGAGTAAGGTTGACAAAAGGCGCAATTGCTTCCTCACTTTAATCCCATTGCAAGTCCCCCATTTCAGCGGACACAGCAAGAGAAAAGACTGTCCACACGACTGAACAAAGAGAGTTGTCTTCACCTGTGATCGACGAACATCAGTCAGTCAGTCAGCAGATCGAAACAACGGGGCAAACCAAATGAAGGACAGCATAGGTCAACAAAACTAACATTATGTGTAAAACCCGTGCTCGTCAATCTGGGCGATGTTTTAGCTTTCATGTGTTCACTTGCGGAATAATTACATTCTGTGTTACAAATATATTATTATTATTTTTATTTTTATTATTATTATGGCAACACAGACCTACATAGCATGAGGAAACTGTGGCAGAATACCAGCAAACCAACAAAAGTGAACATTTTTAAAACATTTTCTCGTGACAGAAAACGGCTGCGAAAAATGAACAGTTATACAAACATCAGGGAAGAGAATAGAAAATACCATGGACAAATAAAAAATTTTTCTAAAAATAAAAAGTTATAAATGGCAACGTCCTGTAGCATTTATGTCAACATATGGTTTATAACTTAATATCGTCTTTATACTGGATTAGAGTACTCTGCATAGTCTGTTTATGGTATGCTTATATTCCTTATTGCCGGCTCGTCGCGAAGCCAGATCCGTAAAGTCCCGGAAGTCCTTATTCCCCGGTAGTCTAACAGTCCCTACCGGTGTTAGCAGAGAAACCCAGGAAATGGCCCATCTGTCTTTGTAATTCCCGCCATATGCCGTCTGCCATCTGCACAACGATAACCTTCTCCCTCCTGCTGTCCAGGTGAGATCTGCTGAAACTGATAATGATAAATGAAAGAAAAGCTGCGGATTAAGGGAGTTCATTTCTTTAAAACAAAATTGATTTCGAGTCCGCGATGTACTGCCTCAAAACGGAATTTATTTTAAGACAAGCATTACTAATGGCAAATTATTCACCAGCTTTTGTCTCACAAATTAGTGGAAAATGCGAGAAAACTAAATAGTGTTACATTTTAGTACACGAATAACATAGACGAGCATCAAGGAATGAGGTTAAATGTTGCAAAACAGAGACTTTGAGAGAGAAAGGTAGCGGAGGCGTTACTAATTATTAGTTAGGAAAAGAGAAACACTTAGAGAACGCCAATTATGGCTGCTTGCAAAGGTTCAATAGGACAGTAGTTTCTAATACTTCCTAGTTCAAATCTATGAATCACATCACTTAACATCACTTCTCCTCATTTCACTTCACATCACTTTTCATCACGTCACCTTATTTCAATTCACTTCACATCACTTTACATCACTTCACTTCACATCACTTTCCATCACGTCATCTCATTTCAATTCACTTCACATCACTTTACATCACTTCACTTCACATCACTTTCCATCACGTCATCTCATTTCAATTCACTTCACATCACTTTACATCACTTCTCTTCACAACACTTAACATCACTTAACATCATTTTTCCTCATTTCACTTCACATCACGTAACATCACTTCACCCCATTTCATTTCATTTCACTTCACATCACTTAACATCACTTCACATATTTCCCATCACTTCACCTACATTCACTTCATTTCAGCTCTCCTCATTTCATCTAACCTCACCTTACCTCACTTCACTTCATTTTACCTCACAGTATCTCACTTCATCTAATTTCACTTCACCTAAACACCAATTCCCATCATACAACTCAATTCCCTTTACCTCATCTCATTTCACCTCACTTCACTTTACCTGACTTCGTTTCACCTAATTTCACTTTACCCCACTCCACGTCACTCCATCCCACTTCGCCTATCTCACTTCACCTCAATTTTCCCCTTTCGTCACTACCTTACATCACACGTTACTTCACCACACTTCACTTCACCTCTCCTAACATTACTTGACCTCACATCCCTTCACTTTTCCTCATTTCCCTTCCTCTCACTTCACTTTATCTCATATCATTTCAACTCACCTCACTTCACTTGACATCACCTCACTTCAGCTCACCTCCCCTAACATCACTTCACTTCACCTCACCTCACTGCATCTCACCTCGCCTAACATCACTGCACATCACCTCCCTTCACTTCACCTCACCTCAGTTCACCACACCTAACTACACATCTCCTTACCTCACTTCACCTCGCATAACATCACTTCACTTCACATCACTTCACCTCATCTCGCCTAACATCACCTCACTTCACTTCACTTCACCTCACTTCACTTCACCTCGTCTAACATCACTTCACATCATTTTCCCTCACCAGGCATACCATCACTTCACCTCACTTCACTTCACCTCGTCTAACATAACTTCACTTCACATCACTCTATTCACTTCACCTCACTTCACTTCCTCTCACTTCACACAGCGAGCTCGTCCAATACGGAAATTACCAAAAATGTTTAAAGATCAATCAATGATGAATGCAAGCATTTACTTAACTCAACAAGTTTCGATCTAAGGTAGAATGAGCCGTGCCGTGCTACAAGATGAGAGGGTGGTTGGGAATATGTAGAAACTGAAACCATTGCATGACACAAACTTAATTGCAAGTCGTTTTTAAAGATCTGAAAAAGTCAGTTAAGTAAAGTCATTCAAATAAACTGCACATTCGCATATTCTGAGAAGCTCAATGGATAATGTTTGGAGTTGTAATAGAAGTGTCAAAGTCAATGGTATGAAAGTTAATGCCATCACATTTGCCGATGATCGAGCTATAGTGGAAGGATCAGAAGCAGCTTTACAAAGGTTGATCAACAAAATTTACAACACAGCCTTTACAAATACAGTTTGACATTAAAATAAACACATTTAAGACAAATATTTTGACAACAGCTAAGCAACATGGAAAATAAAAATAATCATCAACTTTAAATAATCGAACAAGTGCAGAAATAGACATATTTAGGGCAAATAGTTACAGAAGTCAACCGTGAGACGGACATTAAGAAAAGGATTACATTGGCCAAACAAGTTTCAAGTTTCAAGACAGAAATTGCTAACCTCAGAATATCATGATAAAGCTGAGAAAATAATAATCACTACTCATATAACGGCCAATTAGACTGTATGGAGCTGAAACATGAACTCCGGCAAAGAAGGATGAAAATAGCTTTGATAGCATCTGAAATGCGGTGCAGCCAGAGAATGGAAAGAGTGTTGGACAGAAAGAAAATAAAATGACATTGTTCTTGGAAGCGTTTGAAATGTGGTTCTATTGTAGAATTGAAAGAGTCAGCTGAATAGAAAGAAGATTCAATGACAATGTCCTTACCGGGAGAGGCCCACAAAGACAAATATTTATAATGATACAAAAGGCAAAGACTGGGTTGGCTGGGACACACTGTGCGACATGAAAGTCTTCTATAGAATAGCAAGATACAAATAGAAAGAGTAAAGGATTGATCAAGACTCACCTTTACATTTCAGGTATGCAGAGACATTCAAGTACAATAATAATAGGGTTATCAATCCTGGTCACATGGACCAATTTACACCATCATGTGGCAGAGCTATCCTATTAAAAACCAATCTCTAAGATTCACTTACTTACTCTCATCTAGATAATCGTATTCCAGTGGACATCTCACTTCTTCCAGCTAATCCTCGTCTTATTTTAACATATAAACACCAACACGAATTTTATTGTAAAAGCACAAGATGATTCATGCACAAGATGATTCATGCACAAGATGATTCAAGCACAAGATGATTCAAGCACAAGATGATTCAAGCACAAGATGATTCAAGCACAAGATGATTCAAGCACAAGATGATTCAAGCACAAGATGATTCATGCACAAGATGATTCAAGCACAAGATGATTCAAGCACAAGATGATTCAAGCACAAGATGATTCAAGCACAAGATGATTCAAGCACAAGATGATTCAAGCACAAGATGATTCATGCACAAGATGATTCAAGCACAAGATGATTCAAGCACAAGATGATTCAAGCACAAGATGATTCATGCACAAGATGATTCAAGCACAAGATGATTCAAGCACAAGATGATTCAAGCACAAGATGATTCATGCACAAGATGATTCAAGCACAAGATGATTCAAGCACAAGATGATTCAAGCACAAGATGATTCATGCACAAGATGATTCATGCACAAGATGATTCATGCACAAGATGATTCATGCACAAGATGATTCATGCACAAGATGATTCATGCACAAGATGATTCATGTATTGCAATTTCGTATTTACAACATCAGCAACTACTCTTATCTAAGTCAGAGGTTATAAGTTTGAGCTTGGTAGAACTCAGAACCTAATAGCCAGTCGTGTCTTTATCATATACTTCTAACTACCCTATTTGCATCCATATAAATCTTGTTCTATAATTGATTAAACTATCAAAATTCGTGGTCACTTGGTGCACTATGGCAGCTCGCGATAAAATTGGCTAAATTCGACCGTCGGCCCTGCGATGTGGAACAAAAACATCTTTTCGAGTTTTTTAAAATAAAAAAATGTACACAGTATTTGTGTTATTTTGTTATTCTGTGCATTAAAAATCAATTACTTTGAATCTTTGCACACTGGATTGACACGCAGGCGCGCCCGTGCACACACACACGCATACAAACATTGACATATACTTCATCTGAGAATTGCCAATGCTGCATTGCGCTATTGTCAGTTATAAGTGTTTTTAATCATCCTCACCATCTTGTTGATCAGTGCTAAGACCAGGTGTAAGGTTGTCTCAGCATGTCTCTCCATATGTAAATATATATATTATAATAATGTTCGCGAAGGTGTCAAAGGCTCTTAGCGTGTATCGACCACTACTATGTCCAACTGCTGAGGCTGTGCTCGTGCGTCGCGTGTCGACCGAAATCACTACAGACTCCCCAGGTGGAGCTGAGTACTCCGCTGCCTTGGAATGACGGCCGCGAGGAGTGTATTAAACCAATATTTGTGTCAGGCCTTCCGTGTCTGTCCGTGTCAAACTCCCTGTTATTTCGTATCTCGCCACCGAGGCTTCTGATTGTGTCCACCTGTTGGTCGGCGTGACTTTTGCTGTGCTGAGAGTACGAAGCCGGGAGAGTTATTGTGTAACCCCCGGTGGAGGCAGGGCGGGCAGGAGGAAGTCGGCTTCAGTCCGAACAGAAAGGCCCTTGAGTAGAAGTAACATGAATTGAATTTTGGTGTGCAGTTAAGCGGAACATTGAACTCCATGATGATTAGTCTTGCACGGCTAAAGCCACGCATGAAATGCAGCACAACAAACAGGATAACCGATCGAAAGCCCACCAACTCCACAGAATAAAGTCCCTGATACCACCTGGGAGGGAGTTGTGAAATATAATCCGAACAGGAACCACAAAACCTCGGAAAACGACACAAACACCAGAGCGAGTCGAGAGGCGCCACCATCTTGCTTTTTCCTATATATAAATATAAAATTTTGCGCTTGATCAGTGAAAAATACACTCAGCACAAACAAAAATTGTACAAGGTCTTCATTGACTTTGAAAAGGCTTTTGATACGGTGGGGCATGATGCCTTGTGGGAAACTCTGCGTAAGAACAAGATAGGATGGCGGCACACACACGTCATTGAGAAACTATACTCCGATGCCAGCAGTGCAGTTTACCTCAACGGGACCACGGGTGAGTGGTTCCGCGGGACAGTCGGCGTGCGTCAGGACTCTATGGACTCGATGACAGATCTTTAGAGGTTCTGTGGGATATCTCCATGGGCTCGTTGACAGGTCTTTAGGGGTTCTGTGAGATATATATGTGGGCTCGATGACAGGTCTCTAGGGGTTCTGTGAGATATATATGTGGGCCCGATGACAGGTCTCTAGGGGGTTCTGTGAGATATATATGTGGGCTCGATGACAGGTCTCTAGGGGTTCTGTGAGATATATCTGTGGGCTCGATGACAGGTCTCTAGGGGTTCTGTGAAATATATCTGTGGGCTCGAGGACAGAGGTCTAGGGATTTAGTTACATGTCTGTATGGGTTCGATGATAGGTCTTTAATAGGTTCCGTGATGTGCCCTAAGGGGTTTTGTGACAGGTCCCTAGAAGATCCATGACAGGTCTCTAGGGGTTCGGTCGTAGGTCTCTAGAGGTTCAGTGGCAGGTCTCTAGGGGTTCAGTGGCAGGTCCTTATGGGTTTTGTGACAGGTCACTAGAGGTTCCATGACAGGTCTCAACACGATCCGTGAAAGGTCTCTATGGGTTCTGTAAGAGATCTCTAACGAGTTCTGAATGATATATTTAGGGGTTCTGTATGAGATCTTTAGGGGTTATATAGGAGATTTTTAGAAATTCTGTAGGAGATCTTTATGGGTTGTGTAGGAGATCTTTACGGGTTCTGTATGAGATCTTTAGGGGTTCTATATGAAGGCTGTATGAGTTCTATATAAGGGCCTTAGGGGTTCTATATGAGGGCTTTATGGGCTCTATATGAGGGCTTTAGCGGTTCTGTAGGAGGTCTTTTATGTTCTTTAGGAGATTTTTAGGAATTCTGTAGGAGGTCTTTTCGGGTTCTGTAGGAGATCTTTTGGGGCTCAGTAGGAGATCTTTACGTTCTGTAGGATGTATTTATGGGTTCTATAGGAGGTCTTTATGGGTTCTGTAAGAGATCTTTATGGGTTCTGTAAGAGATCTTTAGGGGTTCTGTAGGAGATCTTTAGGGGCTCTGTAGGAGATCTTTAGAGGTTCTGTAGGAGATCTTTAGGGGTTCTGTAGGAGATCTTTAGGGGTTCTGTAGGAGATCTTTAGGGGTTCTGTAGGAGATCTTTAGGGGTTCTGTAGGAGATCTTTAGGGGTTCTGAAGGAGATCTGCATGGGTTCTGTAGAAGGTCTTTTATGGGTTCTGTAGAAGGTTTCTTTGGGTTCTGTAGATCTTTATGGGTTCTGTAGGAGTTCTTAAGGGGTTCTGTAGATTTTTAGGTGTTCTAAAGGAGGTCTTTATGGTTCTGTGTGAGATCTTTATGGATTCTGTTGCAGAGGTTTCAATAGGATCTATAGAAAAGAACGAGGTTCTGAGAAGAGGTCTCTTTGTGATCTATTTGAGGTCTCAATTAGTTCTGTAGGAGGTCTTTATTGGTTTTGTAGGAGATCTCTAGGGGATTTGTATGGTCGTCTGTAGGGGATTTCTATGAGGTCTCTATGGGTTATGTAGCGGTTCTTAACTTCAAGAACGTGATTTTGGTCAACATCACATCAATTCACAAATCGCATTACCCTTTGGCATCAATTCGGTAGCTGTGCAGCATTTGCGATCCTAGATTTTTTGCCATACAGTTCCACCACAGAGAATATGTCCCAAAAAGGGGACTGTGTGGATATCTTCTTCTTCTTCTTCGTACGCTGTCAGGCGTCAATCTTTATTTTTTCAAAAAAAGCAGCGGTCATCCTGGGTCTGTCGACACTGCCATAGAGCTTGTCTGGTGTTGCCACTGGTGATGGCCACATCTGCTTTCTCTGATCCTCGTATGTCGTGCAGTTTTTCAGCAGATGTTCAGCGGTCATTTTCCCAGTACCGCACATGCATTCGTCAGTGCCACCTATCTTCAATTTATTGAATAGGTGGTACCTCAGTCTATTGTGGCCTGTGCGAAGTCTGAAGACCACGACCTGCTCTCTTCTGTTCAACTGGTAATAGGCATCGTTTTTTGTGTAGCCAGTATATTCTGTTCCCCATTTGGTCATGTATCTAGCTCTAATAAGATTTTTTGACTCTTCGTATGTCACACTAGTATCTGGTTGTGGTAGTCTTGCACCTTCTTTTGCCAGTCTGTCTGCCTCGTCGTTGCCTTGGATGTTACAGTGGGATGGAGCCCACTGTACCACTACTCTATTTGTTGCGGACTGCTGGCATAGTTGACAGAGTTCTGCTCTTAAATCATTAAGTTCAGAATTTTTCTGGCTTTTTAGTGCTGTGACAACGGCCAGAGCATCTGTAAGCAGGACTATATGGCTTTCATTTCTTTTGCATGTCACCATTTCTTCTACTGCAGCCCTCAGTGCCTCTTCCTCCGCTCTGAAATTGCTTGAGTATTTTCCAGTTTCCACTGATAGTGTTGTTTTTCTACCATTTGATAGGCTCAGGAATACCCCTGCCCTTCCGTTCTGTGTTGTGTTTGTTACAGAGCCTTCGGTGTATGCATGGGTCCAGTCCATGCTTGGGTGGACTGTGTGGATATAAAATCAGGTCTTGGTTATGTGGTTAACTGAGCGGTATCGATGGCGCCTGGCAGGCTGCGGGCCTACCTTGCTCTAATTTACCCTTCCACCACCACCAATTCCAAAAGTAGTCGATCGTATATTCCAGGAGTAACCAACCTAACAGCTGGAAGCAGATACTATGATTGACCTGGCAAGTCACCAGCGGATTTTCGCTTGCCAAAAAAATATGAAACAAAGGGACTCACGACGTCTAAAGACCAAAGTGGACTGACGATGATAGATATATTCCAGCCCCACAGTAGGTTGGCGGTCTCGAGGACGTGTGTAACCATAGGGCTACCAAAATATTCTCCATGTCCATCCGTTGTTAGGCACGCACACCCCATGACCCGCTTAATGGTATTTCAGCGATAATGCTGGTGTCTTGCGGCCCTAAAAGGAGTTTGATATCGAATTTCCACATTTGGGAACTGTTCTCTTATCGATATAGTACACGCCGTTCCACAGTTCTTTGAATAACTAATTTTTGCAAATACGACCATTCACAGCTGTAAATTATGGTCTGGGATTACCACGGAACTAAAGGTGTGTGCATTTGTTGTGGTGTCTCTCATCTGTTGGAGTATTGGAATTACGGAATTGAAGCGATACCAAACTGCTGTTTTCCATCTATCGCGATCAATTTCCTTTAGTTTATTACTAGATAACTAGCAAGATGGCTCCAAGCATTGTAACTGAAAATTCATGAGATTGGAAAGTTGTTTGGTTTATTTATAATGCTTTAATTGCTCACCCCTCATGCCTAGTGAGCCTCACGGAATAACTCTACCTTCGTCGCTATATAAAACCAATACAAACTAATCCAGATAATGGACCGTACACGACGTATGACGACTTCTTCCTAATGTCGACCCGGTGTAGCTGCAGGGCGTTACAGTAGCTGCAATGTGCTACCGATAGACACGCTTCCGACAAAATAGTTTTCTGATGTCCAGTTTCGCAGACAAGGGTTCTTTCCCGCTCCTTCACGTACGGAAAGAGATGGAAGTCTACCGTTCTGCACCCGTATAACCGTCAAATAGATTGGCAGTTGTAAAAAACGACGTTTTGCTAAGAACATGCTACCTACTTCTTTCTTAGAACCCACACACGATTCAGAACATTTCTACATGATAGTCACCTCACTTATGTGGGAAGACGGACGCCAAAATATTCAGCCTGTCCATCTTCAGATAAATCATGAATAACCTCGTGGTTAGTGCAGACACTTTGACAACATTGACAATCTTGATTACATCATTCATGACAACTGCCATTTCAAGCTTCAACAATTTCACAAGCAATACCCGGCGGTGGATCATTCAGTGGGCTACTTTCATTTTTGTTTTGTGGGGGGGGGGGGGGGGGGGGTTATCTACTTTGTTGGCCAAAGTCGAAAAGCCAATAACATGCCTCAATAAGGCTGGAGCTTCATCATCAGACACACCAATTCAGCGTTCCCACTTTAAACGAGCACTTGATGTTGTGAAGTATACTTCAATTCTGTTCAACACATCCATTAGACGAACTTTCAATTCAAGAGAACAGAATAACGTTTCATCTTGACTTGCATTAGAACCCTTATATAAAACCTACACCATCAGCTGTAAATTGATACTCACATCTGTAGTATGATGAAGTATCACGCCTCCTGTGGGGTTCAAGTATGCCGAATTATGTATGTATGAAACAATTGAGTAGGGGCATGTGGCATCAGCGGTTTCATTTCTGCCCCCACTGCCCAGGAGGCAGCGTGGCCTAGGGGTGAAATTCGCTCGGTATTCACAATCCCAACGTTCCGGGATCGATACCCACTTGTGTCCAGTTTGGCAGACACTGGTTTTGTTTTTGGCTAATGCTTCTCCACGTACGGAAAGTAATGGCAAGAAACTTATAACAGACAAATAGGCTGGCGGTTGTAAGAAGCGACGATCTGTAAAAGGACATGCGACTTACTAACTACCCCACTGCCTTGTGGAATACCTAATCACAAGGACAATTCTTTGGGAGAAATCCTTGGAAAAATCTGCATTCTCTTCCACCCATAGTCGTCTTGACTATGTCTTGCCACTGAACAGTGTAGATGAGGACGAGAGAGTGAGGCTGGGGTGTGCAACTCTCCTTCACTATAATAAAATAAACGCGCAAGTGGCTTTATTTTAGTATTACGTTCGTTACATCATGAAATGTACAGTGGAAGTGCCGTTGATATAAAACATTCGCACCCTCAAGAATTGTGTTTAAACAAAACCTCCACATCGGTGGAGGGGTGTGTCATTTTCCCATGTACTAAGTTACCGACAGTTCAGGGCTTGGATTGACTTATTTAGTCATCGTCGAACTCAAACGAGCTGTAAATGTTGACAAAGCGGTCCCCATCGACGAACAACATCATGAAGTTGACAACAATAATGCTGCAATCTTTGTTTCAAAGAATCACTTGTTCCATCACATGCTCTGCTAGGACGAAAAGGTTCTCTTTCCCAACTCTTGACGACATAGGCACTGATACGAGTCGCTACAGCTCCTTTCTGGCAACACATGATTTCTACCACTATCACAGCTGCAAGTGTGGTTATTTCTTTCCCAAATAGAATGGAGCTACTGGGACCAAGACTTAGCAGTTAATAAGAGCACAGTAGCCAGCGACTCATAGCTGGCTGCTTGCATCAGGGTCAGCGAACCATAGCTGACAATACCCTAATTAAGGTCCCAAAGAAGTGGCCCTGGAAACAGATTGCACTAATCACTAGTATAGTCTTGCCAAGGGATAGAGGTCTCAGTAGGAAAGTAAACCCGACACCCAAACAGACCGGCTGAAAACGAATGTGGCCACAGCTTAGATGTAAACTCAGAATAAACGACGCCCAACGAAGTTGAGACCAGGAATAAATCACTCTGTGCCAAGTCCGGTTAGTGTGGGGGATGGTGGATGGGACATGATTGTATTCCCGCACGTTTTTCTGACGTCCAGGACTTGACTACTGAACTGGTAACGTGGTTCTGGACCCAGATGGAGAAGTTCTGCAATCAGGGCATCAGGAAAGTGAAGAAAGATGGGAGACGTGTATCGCCTTGCAGTCTGAATACACAGAGAAGGACTAAAGTTCACATCAGTTTCTAGATAATTGCCTTGACTCCTTCATACTAAAGTGTACACCTTTTCGACTATCCCTCGTATTTTACATGACTCTGACTAACATGTCCGATCAGTGTATTTTTCCTGAGCAAACATGAACCTCCTTTCCCCTTGAACAGAAATGAAGACGTGCTGGTCTAGACCTCTGTTACTACAAGAATTATAATAATGCATTGGTTTGGTTTTTATATTGTGTGAACCGGAGAGTTAGAGCATACATTTAACAATGTGAGGGGAAAGACATTGGTGGACAGTTTGCAATCATGGAATGGAAGATGATTGAAACATACTTGGAACCGTGAAATTTTTGGGTTTTTTTTGTGTGTGTTTTAGAAAGCCTTATTTCTCTAATCCCCAAGGCACTGTGGTTTTTATTTTGCGCCTGTCGGCCCAGTGCATCCGACTTCAGCATACATTTTATGTAAGGGCCTGCATTTTCTAAGGGTTTTCTTCCCCGGGGAAACGGCCGGTGCAGTTATGGGGATCGAACCCAGCACCTTCTGGTTGTGAGCCGTGTCACTTAACCACTAGCCCACGCCGTCCCCGAACCGTGATATTCAAACAGGCATTTTACTTCAGTACTGTTGTCCGGTAGCAGAAGACTATCCGAAGTAGGTAATTTTAAACTTCATGAAGCCTACTGGGCCTGGGGGAAGGTACACATAATTTTGAATAGATTTTGTAGTAGAATTTTAGAATTTTGTTAGAGACAGCCTAACAAATCAAGTGGTTTGGTCACTTGGTTCGGATGCATTATGACCAATCAGCAGCAAGAGCCTATCACATGCAAGTATCGGGTCTTTGTGCAAGAGGTCGCCCTCGTCGCATATGGATTGAAGGTGTATCTGAAACACTCGAGAGGTTCCACTTGACGACCACACAAGCTTCTCACCTGGCCCAAACAAGAGATTTACGCATCCCACCTTTCCGACGCCGGATGGTAAGAGCAGTAGGACAAAAGAGGAAGAAGAAGAAGCCGCCGTTAAGTCTACTCTTTTCGAAATCTAACTGCCAAAGGATTTTTAACATGCTTGATACTGTACACGGGAGTCCGATCTCACTACCCAGACGTCATGGGAATTTTAACCATAAAATCCAAGTGTAAATATTCCCAGTCTACACCATGATTCGAACCCTCTACCTCCGGCACCTCAAGCAGACAACTTAACTCGAGACCACTCAGTTGAAGCACATCAATGATAAACAGCACTAGTGATAGCTGTGAGTCTCCTTGATCATTGCCTCACTGGACGTGATATATTATGATGTTGATGATGGCAAACTGTGGAGTATCTTCTAATAAATAATGTCTTTGATAGATTCAGACATGATGTTGATGATGGCAAACTGTGGAGTATCTTCTAATAAATAATGTCTTTGATAGATTCGCACATGATGTTGATGATGGCAAACTGTGGAGTATCTTCTAATAAATAATGTCTTTCATAGATTCGCACATGATGTTGATGATGGCAAACTGTGGAGTATCTTCTAATAAATAATGTCTTTCATAGATTCGCACATGATGTTGATGATGGCAAACTGTGGAGTATCTTCTAATAAATAATGTCTTTCATAGATTCGCACATGATGTTGATTATGGCAAACTGTGGAGTATCTTTTAATAAATAATGTCTTACATAGATTCGCACATGATGTTGATGATGGCAAACTGTGGAGTATCTTCTAATAAATAATGTCTTTCATAGATTCGCACATGATGTTGATGATGGCAAACTGTGGAGTATCTTCTAATAAATAATGTCTTTGATAGATTCGCACATGATGTTGATGATGGCAAACTGTGGAGTATCTTCTAATAAATAATGTCTTTGATAGATTCGCACATGATGTTGATGATGGCAAACTGTGAAGTATCTTCTAATAAATAATGTCTTTGATAGATTCGCACATGATGTTGATGATGGCAAACTGTGGAGTATCTTCTAATAAATAATGTCTTTGATAGATTCGCACATGATGTTGATGATTGCAAACTGTGGAGTATCTTCTAATAAATAATGTCTTTGATAGATTCGCACATGATGTTGATGATGGCAAACTGTGGAGTATCTTCTAATAAATAATGTCTTTGATAGATTCGCACATGATGTTGATGATGGCAAACTGTGGAGTATCTTCTAATAAATAATGTCTGTGATAGATTCGCACATGATGTTGATGATGGCAAACTGTGGAGTATCTTCTAATAAATAATGTCTTTCATAGATTCGCACATGATGTTGATGATGGCAAACTGTGGAGTATCTTCTAATAAATAATGTCTTTGATAGATTCGCACATGATGTTGATGATGGCAAACTGTGGAGTATCTTCTAATAAATAATGTCTTTGATAGATTCGCACATGATGTTGATGATGACAAACTGTGGAGTATCTTCTAATAAATATTGTCTTTCATAGATTCGCACATGATGTTGATGATGGCAAACTGTGGAGTATCTTCTAATAAATAATGTCTTTGATAGATTCGCACATGATGTTGATGATGGCAAACTGTGGAGTATCTTCTAATAAATAATGTCTTTGATAGATTCGCACATGATGTTGATGAGGGCAAACTGTGGAGTATCTTCTAATAAATAATGTCTTTCATAGATTCGCACATGATGTTGATGATGGCAAACTGTGGAGTATCTTCTAATAAATAATGTCTTTGATAGATTCGGACATGATGTTGATGATGGCAAACTGTGGAGTATCTTCTAATAAATAATGTCTTTTATAGATTCGCACATGATGTTGATGATGGCAAACTGTGGAGTATCTTCTAATAAATAATGTCTTTGATAGATTCGCACATGATGTTGATGATGGCAAACTGTGGAGTATCTTCTAATAAATAATGTCTTTGATAGATTCGCACATGATGTTGATGATGGCAAACTGTGGAGTATCTTCTAATAAATAATGTCTTTGATAGATTCGCACATGATGTTGATGATGGCAAACTGTGGAGTATCTTCTAATAAATAATGTCTTTGATAGATTCGCACATGATGTTGATCATGGCAAACTGTGGAGTATCTTCTAATAAATAATGTCTTTGATAGATTCGCACATGATGTTGATGATTGCAAACTGTGGAGTATCTTCTAATAAATAATGTCTTTCATAGATTCGCACATGATGTTGATGATGGCAAACTGTGGAGTATCTTCTAATAAATAATGTCTTTCATAGATTCGCACATGATGTTGATGATGGCAAACTGTGGAGTATCTTCTAATAAATAATGTCTTTGATAGATTCGCACATGATGTTGATGATGGCAAACTGTGGAGTATCTTCTAATAAATAATGTCTTTCATAGATTCGCACATGATGTTGACTACAACAACTACAAGGCATGTTCAAATGAAACCGGACCTAAACTGAACCAAGTGAACATTCGTACAATGCGCATCATGACCTCATTTCTACTTTAAACAGCACATATATACCGTCAAGTTTGCAAAATCTCATTATCTTCCGACATAGTTTCCTCAGCAAACTTGAAAACATGGCGGGTGTGATACTGAATCCGTCCCGAGTTGATCAGCGAGCGGTGATTCGGTTTCTAACAGCTGAAGGATGTCGACCAGTTGACATTCATCGCAGAATGCAGGCGGTGTATGGTGACAAAATTGTGTAGAAGACAACAGTGAAGAATTGGACAACGATGTTTACAGAATGACGTGAGTTAACGTAAGATCTTCCGATACCAGGTCAGGCGCACATTGTTGCGTCAGAAGATGTCATCGCCAAAATGTATGCAGCAATTCAGGGAACCGCCACCGAAGCTTACGTTCGCACACTTTTTTCGCTATACACATCCTGCATTCTGCAATGAATGTCAACTGGTCGACATCCTTCAGCTGTTAGAAACCGAATAACCGCTCACTGATCAGCTCTGGACGGATTCCGTCTCATTCCGTCCATTGTTTCAACAGTCTGCTGAGGTAACTATGAGTCGGACGATATTGAAATTTTGCAAACTTGACGGATGGTATGATCTGTTTACATCAGAAATGACGTCATCATGTGTACCGTACGTATGTTCACTTGGTGCAGTTTGGTCCGGTTTTATTTTAACACCCCTCATATATTAGTTTCACATAAGTTTAAAAAAGCTAATTACAAACAAAATGAAATACACACATAAACAGAACAAGGCAAAAATGTAATATAAAGGCTAGCAGACCAACGGGAATCACGCAATAAATACATTTATGTCGACGTCCTGGAAGGATAATACATGCGATTGTTCTTCCTGACAGAGGGCAGTGATAACATTGATTGTTATTTGGTCCTGGGCCTTGAAACAGTTTCACCGTTAATACGATAACGATAGCAATGGAAACACCGTCATAGTCATCTCACAACTGTACGCAACCATACAATGAATTGCGTGCATAAAGGGTAGCTCGGTACAAACACTGATCGCGTCTAGTTGTACTATAAAAAGAATTGGCATTAAATAAAGACGTAGAACACAAGTGTTTCGCAAAACATATTTGAAACCGCAAGTTAAATTCTCTTGGCTGGTGCGGATATCTATAAACACATTTAGCCGCCAATAACAGTATTCCGCAGATGGGGTGATGAACTTTGATGTTTTGTGGATCTTAAAATGAAATGTTTTGAGTCTCTGTATTGCTGTCTGAAAGTGGTAAAGAATTGCAGTTCCAAGAGGGAATGAAAATGGTTTAGGCATTAACATTAATTAATAAAACGAAAGTTATGTTAATTACCAAAACAAATGTTCAGCCCAAAACTAATATCTGAGTGAACGTTGTGATGCTAGAACAGGTAGACAGTTACCTGAATTTGGGACAGATAATTACAGGTGATGGTAGATGTGAGAGGCAGGTGACGAAGAGAACAGGAATAGCCAAAAATGTATGTGATATTATGAGAAATATATTAGCATCTATGCAAATAACCAAAATATTAAAAATGAAACTCTCCTTGTGATATATATTCAACATTATTATACGGTGCAGAAACATGGACAATCAACAAACAGCTGAAATACAAAATGGAGGCCCACGCGTTTCTGCTAGTTCATTCATTATCTGCTATGTCCAGATGCGCTGATAACCACAAGGGAGCGACAAAGTGATGTAAGTTGGTCTTTAGTTTTACTATTTCCTACGCTTTGCCAGCTCTTTGGCTTCTACATTCTCTATTGGGCAACTGAATTCATGAAAGTGATTCTGTTAGTACAATGTCCCTTTGTTTGGTAGAGGGGAGAGGTGGGAACTATTGCTGCTGTCTTTAGAATTGTCGCTAGATCCTCTGAGAAGATTGTTGTGTTTTATGCGATTTTGGATTTTTTTAAAAAATTATTTCCTATTTTATTATTATTTCTGTTTTCTGTTTGGTTTGCATCTCATTAACTCCCATCTGTGAATACAGTTAGGTTGGGTTTAGTTGTTAGTATAGAGCTTAGTATGTGCTGTCAGTGTACTTAGCCTGTGTTTCGTTTTTGGATTTTTGCCATTTATAGCGGAAGTGAATTGAGGTGAGGTGAAGCTAGGTGAGGTGAAGTAAGATGAAGTGAAGTAAGGTGAGGTGAAGCTAGGTGAGGTGAAGTAAGATGAAGTGAAGTAAGGTGAGGTGAAGCTAGGTGAGGTGAAGTAAGATGAAGTGAAGTAAGGTGAGATGAAGCTTGGTGAGGTGAAGTAAGGTGATGTTATGTGGATGTCTTTTTCCCAATTTATTAGTGCTTGACTGTTTAACATTAATTGCTGCTGTGTATCTTATCCCTTGAGTGATAATTCTTGTAACGTTTTCAACTCTGATGGGTCTCGTTGAATTCTCAGTGGAATCTCTTCTATGTTTTGCCGTTATCCAAAGATTTAAAGACTAGGTGAATGTCCTTAGGATCTGTGACCCAGTAATTCATCTACAGTTATTTTCTTCATCAGTCTAGGAGCATAATTCTTAGGCCAGCCTGTAAAACTTGTGTTTCAAAAGACTATAATATCATTCAACATATATACATATCCTCTAACCTTTTTCAATAAGATTTAGAAGTATATCACATCATACTTTCTGAATTATTGACTTTCTCCATCTAGTTCTGGATTGTACGATCTAATGCTACCATTATCAATCAATAAATTTCAACACAACCTTTACTGCTACTAGAAATGTCGAAGGTTATGACATGATCATTTGTTATTGACTTAGAGAAACGATGCGAATCTCCTCTCCCTTTCCCCTCCCACCAATCTCCATGTCACCCAGAGACAGCTGATAGAATGAGCCAAATGTTTCATGGGATCTTGTTAAGGGTTCTCACAGAAATCGTTTATAACACTGACGTCAATCATTACGGTTTACACAACTTTCAATATTACATTTGCAAATGTTTTCCTGAACCAAAGATGTCTTCACATGCACTTCACCAGATCTTCAGCAACTAAAAATGGTATTTTAGCAAATGATTATTGAAATTATAACTTCAGAAATATGGACAATCTAACAGGATACTATTTGCGACAAATTGAGCTTGCTGACGCGTCTACGACAAACAGCGTCACTCTGCATAATCATCGAGAAGTGATGCGAGATTCACATTTGGAGCACTGACTGCCCTTCAACTGCACCTACTGTTCCTCTCAGATCTCAGTGGAATAAAACGGAATGAATTTCATTTCATCCACTCTCACCTGAATCTTATCTTGACTTGTCAATACCGTTAGCCCAAAGCTCAACGCTAACTGTGCATGCTGTGGTTACGCTAAATGACCATATCGTTTCTTCCTATGATAGCAAATGTGAGAGTTTCGCATTAGAGATATCAAACCTCTGATTGACGAAAAGGTGGCTCACTTTATTGTGTTTTCTTAAACAGTTACTTATATAACACTTTTTGTGATTTTGTGCAGGATCGATATCTTTATTAAGTAACAGTATCTGAATGTGATGCCTTGATTAAATGATCTTAATTATATGCAAGTTCAATTAGCATGAAAGACAGTTATCGGTTAACATGAAAGTCACCAATCGGTAAGCTTGAAAGTCAGCGATTAGCTAGCATTAAAGTCAACACTAAGTTAACAAGAAAATCAGTCACCAGGTAGCATTAAAGTCAACAAGCTTGAAAGGCTGGCATTAGAAAGCATTAACTCAAAAACAATAAGTTAACAAAGAAAACAGTCATCAGTTAACATGAATGTCAAAAGTAGGTAAACTTGAAGTTCTAACATCAGTTAGCATTACAGTCAACAGTAAGTTAACAAGAAAATTAGTCATCAGTTAACATGTTAGTCAAAAATAAGCTAGCTTAAAAGTCTGACATTAGTTAGCTATAAAGTCAACAATAAGTTAACCAAAAAATCAGTCATCAGTTAGCATTAAAGTCAACAATAGACTAGCTTGAAAGTCTGCCATAAGTTAGCATTAAAGTCAACAATAGGTCAACTTGAATGTCTGACATTGGCTAGCATTAAAGTCAACAGAAAGTTAACAAGAAAATCAGTCCTCAGTTAACATGAGAGTCCGTTAATAACTGAATACCTAGCTCCCTTTTTCTGTTCTGGCCAGCTAATCAATCAATAATCACAACCTTAAATTTTTCACCCAGCCATACACGTGCTTGCTAAATACGTCATATTTCTAGACTCTTTCATTAATTCTCATTCATCGTCTGTCACCGCTAATCCATTCATTCTCAACTTGAAACTAAATTATGCTGATGGTGCATTGATGTTTTCGGTGACTAAGGAATATCAATTCCCGCTATCAGCTGCCATCGGCAGTCATCAGTTAATAAATACATCACAAAGAGCAAGATTAGTTGACTGGAATATTCCATCTAGATACACAACAGTTAATTGAGAACTAGAAATAATATAACAAAAACGCACCAGACTGTTGTAATAGCTGCCACCATTCACGTATAAACTTTTTTGTAAGAAATATAAAACATATTACAAATACGTATACAATATAAAATATTGCGTACCTCAGCTTCAGATAGTGCGTTCTGTAAGGATAAACTCGTGTTCTGAAAAGTGTATAAATACTTCTTCTTAAGTCAGAGAATGCTGAGATGAATGCGTAGAATGCATCGCCACGGGAAATAGTGACGGCAGGGTCAATTAATGCATTCAAGAATAAATTGGATGGGTGTAGTTATCTTTAAATCAAGTTAAGTAAAAGAAACTGGTTGTATACAGACTCTGAGCAGTCTTATAAACCGGTATAAGGATGTTAATTTAAAGAAAAGTCAGACGACAATATTATATTCGTGCACGTATTGTTATTTCTTATCAACATCACTAAGTTGATGGTGTATCGGCAGTATCTATTTTGATTTTATTTGTTTCTAAAAATGAGAACCAAGGCCCAATGATGGATAAAAGGAAATGAAACACGGCGAAAATTGTAAACGATTTTGACAACAATCTACAAAAATAAGAGAAACTAAATTGTGTTGTTTTTCAGCTTACCGAATTGATCCGGCGAACTTTTTTATGTTTCTCGGATGACGTTGTTTGCATTGCTAATTCTTTCCAGGAAGACAGAAAGTGAACAATTTCCCGGTCCGTTATGTCATTCACGGAATAGAACAGTTAAATTAGATGTGCTTAGCCAGCTTCAGCGAAAGGCCGAAAAATCGTAAGTCTCGACCGACAGAACATGTCCTGAGAATGAACGATCTAATGATAAACCGAGATTCCAAGTGCTCGCTGTGACGTAGACCAATTTGCTTCCAGATGCTCTATCCAGGAAGGGAGGACGGGATGAGATTTGGCTCCACGTCAGCCCCACAAAGAATGATGACGCCAATCCTCATACTTCCTAGACAGTCTCTCCATGTTTGGGATGAAAAGGTGTAACAGGTCACACGTTTAAGTAGATCAAGTGTAACAGATGTCAGGTTTAGAGTAGAAAAAGTATAACAGATGTCATGTTTTGAGTAGAGAATTTATAACAGATGTCAGGTTTAGAGTAGAGACAGTATAACAGATGTCAGATTTAGGTAGAGAAAGTTTAACAGATCTGAGGATTAAAAAACAATTATAGAACGGGCACATTGGCACCTCCATCCAGAAGTGATCCATGGAGCCCTGCATGTCTACATCAAGTCACATTGTTATGGGAAACAATGAAAAGAGCAGCATCCCAAAAAATGGGAGCTACGTGTTATGAGATTAAACCCACGTGTTATGAGATTGAACCTACGTGTTATTAGATTAAACCTACGTCTTTTCAGGCTATATCTTGCCAATACAGATGAATCGGTCTGACATCAGACGATGTGGCAAACCCTTAAGATTTGAATCGGTCTGACATCCGATGATCTGGCAAACCCTTAAGATTTGAATAGGTCTGACAGCTGATGTGGAAACCCTTAAGATTGGAATCGGTCTGACATCAGATGATCTGACAAACCCTTAATATTTGAATAGGTCTGACATCAGATGATGTGGCAAACCCTTTAGATTTGAATCGGTCTGACATCAGATGATCTGACAAACTCTTAAGATTTGAATCGGTCTGATATCAGACGATGTGACAAACCCTTAAGATTTGAAAGGTACAATAGCAACTTATAGCAGCGATGACTTTGAATTGCTTTAATGTATTTAGATTTTAAGTTGGCAGTTTATATCGACATGGAATGATGTTCAAGTTGGAATGACAATGGGATGTCATCGTCTTCATCAATAGACTTTTTACCCCCAGTGGAGCATAGGTCCTCAACAAAAAACAGGCTAAGCTGTTTGGTCTTCTATCTACACCTCCAGTTGCAAAGCCCCCCCCCCCCCAGCCCACCCCCGCCCCCCCCCCCCAAAAAAAAACAACCCTGTCCAGCTTCCGCCATGTTCATGGCTATTCTGCTTCACCAAGCGTGTCTGGGCCTCCACCTAATCCTCTTCCTCTTTTGGATCTCAAAGAGAGACATACGGGTAACGCTGTTTGGTGTTCTCCGGTGTTCTGACTAAAAAATAAATTCCGAATATATAATCTGAACATTTATTAAATTGTTATCTTTTATTTTTTTAAGACGTTCGCCTTATTTCTTTAGTCTCTAAGGCGGTTTGTGTTGCACTATGTTTTTATTTTGCGCCTGTCGGCCTAGTGCATCCGACTTCGTCATGCATATTATGTAAGCATCTTTTTCCTCCTGCATTTTCTAAGTGTTCTCTTCCGCAGGGTAACAGCCGGTGCTGGTATTGGGGAGCGAACCCAAACACCTTCTAGCTGTGAGCCGTGTCACCACAAGCCCACGCCGTCCCCTTTTGCAAATTAATTTGTAGCTGTGCCCCCCTTGATCTTGTAGTCCGCTCAAATTTGCAAAAACTTATTTGAGTCTAATTTATCCACTCTTGGTTGTTATATGCCTTTTTTTAAATCCCCACTTACCTCGATTAAAAAACACAGACCACGCATTTCAGTTGAAAATTCGAAGTTTAGTTTTGGATCTAGTATGTTCTGAGCTTCATAAGCAGGAACCGATCATTGTCATTTTAGTCTATCTATAGACGTCATGGGAATGTGCAAACTCATAATTGTTTCATAATTTTTGGCAGGTGAAAATCCACTGGTGACTTGCCAGGTTAATCCCACCATTTGTTAGCCCATTGAATATACGATCGCCTATTTTTGAGATTGGTGAAGGTGGAAGCGTATGTTAGAGCAAGATAAACCCGCAGCCTGTCAGGCGCTATCTATGCCACTCCGCTAACCACATAACCAAGACCTGTTGTTATAGTCACACAGTCCCCTTTTTTGCGACATATTCTCTGTTGGGCGAGAATCCCTAGAATAATTTGAGTAGATTTTTAACTTAAATTTTGCCCGAGCAGCGGCCGTTGCGCCTACTCTTTTCGATTTTAACGTGCGCGCCAATGCACACGGGTGTCTGATCTTACTACTCAGAAATCAGGGGAAATATTTACCGGATGATCCAAGTGAAAAAATCCCGATGTGAATGCAACAGGATTTGAACCCTCGGCATCCGGTACCCGAGGCAAACACCTTCCGCGAGACCACTGGATCCCCCACGCCCCCTGTTATTTTCGTGAATATAATCAATGTTGTCTGGCTGTGAATGTCAATGTGAACAAAATCTGGCTGTGAATGTCAATGTGAACGGAATCTGGCTGTGAATGTCAATGTGAACAAAATCTGGCTGTGAATGTCAATGTCAACGGAATCTGGCTGTGAAAGTCAATGTCAACGGAATCTGGCTGTGAATGTCAATGTCAACGGAATCTGGCTGTAAATGTCAATGTCAACGGAATCTGGCTGTGAATGTCAATGTCAACGGAATCTGGCTGTGAATGTCAATGTCAACGGAATCTGGCTGTGAATGTCAATGTCAACGGAATCTGGCTGTGAAAGTCCATGTCAACGAAATCTGGCTGTGAATGTCAATGTCAACAGAATCGGGCTGTGAATGTCAATGTCAACGGAATCTGGCTGTGAATGTCAATGTCAACGGAATCTGGCTGTGAATGTCAATGTGAACGGAATCTGGCTGTAAATGTCAATGTGAACAAAATCTGGCTGTGAATGTCAATGTCAACGGAATCTGGCTGTGAATGTCAATGTCAACGGAATCTGGCTGTGAATGTCAATGTCAACGGAATCTGGCTGTGAATGTCAATGTCAACGGAATCTGGCTGTGAATGTCAATGTCAACGGAATCTGGCTGTGAATGTCAACGGAATCTGGCTGTGAATGTCAATGTCAACAGAATCTGGCTTTGAATGTCAATGTTAACGGAATCTGGATGTGAATGTCAATGTCAGCGGAATCTGGCTGTGAATGTCAATGTCAACGGAATCTGGCTGTGAATGTCAATGTCAACGGAATCTAGCTGTGAATGTCAATGTCAACGGAATCTTGCTGTGAATGTCAATGTCAACGGAATCTGGCTGTAAATGTCAATGTCAACGGAATCTGGCTGTGAATGTCAATGTCAACGGAATCTGGCTGTGAATGTCAATGTCAACGGAATCTGGCTGTGAATGTCAATGTCAACGGAATCTGGCTGTGAAAGTCCATGTCAACGAAATCTGGCTGTGAATGTCAATGTCAACAGAATCGGGCTGTGAATGTCAATGTCAACGGAATCTGGCTGTGAATGTCAATGTCAACGGAATCTGGCTGTGAATGTCAATGTGAACGGAATCTGGCTGTAAATGTCAATGTAAACAAAATCTGGCTGTGAATGTCAATGTCAACGGAATCTGGCTGTGAATGTCAATGTCAACGGAATCTGGCTGTGAATGTCAATGTCAACGGAATCTGGCTGTGAATGTCAATGTCAACGGAATCTGGCTGTGAATGTCAATGTCAACGGAATCTGGCTGTGAATGTCAATGTCAACGGAATCTGGCTGTGAATGTCAATGTCAACGGAATCTGGCTGTGAATGTCAACGGAATCTGGCTGTGAATGTCAATGTCAACAGAATCTGGCTTTGAATGTCAATGTTAACGGAATCTGGATGTGAATGTCAATGTCAACGGAATCTGGCGTGAATGTCAATGTCAACGGAATCTGGCTGTGAATGTCAATGTCAACGGAATCTGGCTGTGAATGTCAATGTCAACGGAATCTGGCTGTGAATGTCAATGTCAACTGAATCTGGCTGTGAATGTCAATGTCAACGGAATCTGGCTGTGAATGTCAATGTCAACGGAATCTGACTGTGAATGTCAATGTGAACGGAATCTGGCTGTGAATGTCAATGTGAACGGAATCTGGTTGTGAATGTCAATGTGAACGGAATGTTGCATTTCCCAAATACTGTTTCTTCTGACGTTCTACAGTTGCTGGATGATTTGTGAGTCGGCAGGTATGGGTAGGAGATGTAACAAAGTCTCATTCATTACTGGCAAGGGTGTTATAACATCAAATGAAAAAGAACTCGTGGAACTAATCAAACCAGCTAAAGAAGTCAAGAAGTTTACCAACTAGGAATAAGCAAAACATATGAAGTCGCATTCATGTTATCAGTCCAAACAATCCCAATTTTCTTACTTTCCCTGTCCTGGGCACCACGTAAGACATGATGTTTACATTGTTAAGTCATATGGGTTGCCTTATTGTTGCCCCTCATCATGTCATCCACATCGCATGTTTCCAGAACGTTTGGATAGATCATCAGATGGTCTGGGTCTTGTATTGACAGTTCTTCGTTGTTGATTTTAATGCAAAGGAGGCTTGTTTATCATCTATTGTGCCTCGATAGTGAAAGGATTGAACGAGGAAAGAAAGTAACGTAACCCTTATCATTACTGCCATAGAGGTGTGAGGTGTTAACAATCTCACATTTTAAAGGATCGGCTATATGAGGGCGGTATCCATATCCTCTCACTCTGCAGCTTTTACTTCCCGGACTGAACCGGTACCCATTTAAGGCTGGGTCGACCTGGGATCCGTTGCGGTCTGAAAAACAGTTCCGCCTCAACTGGGGGATGAACCCAGGACCACTGTGAAGACAGCACCACTCAGATGTGAAGCCAGGACCACTCAGATGCGAAGCCAGGACCACTCAGATGTGAAGCCAGGACCACTCAAATGTGAAGCCAGGACCACTCAGATGTGAAGCCAGGACCACTCAGATGTGAAGCCAGGACCACTCAGATGTGAAGCCAGGACCACTCAGATGTGAAGCCAGGACCACTCAGATGTGAAGCCAGGACCACTCAGATGTGAAGCCAGGACCACTCAGATGTGAAGCCAGTACCACTCAGATGTGAAGCCAGGACCACTCAGATGTAAAGCCAGGACCCCTCAGATGTGAAGCCAACAAAAATAGAGAAGCCCCTACAACACTATCTTAGCAATCTCAATTTCGCTTTTAACGAATTTGGCACGAAGATCAAAACAGTCAAAGCCGAGACTGACTATATCACGTGAATACGCGCAGGGAAGTTTGCACAGCAGTGACATACAAGTATCAAGCAAGTAAGAGAGTTGAAATACCTTGGTACTATGTTCACTGATGACGGTAGAGTTTATAGAGAGATTGCACATACAACTCAGAAGACGAATTATCAAAATGCACTGATTTTAACACACCATAGAATGCTTCTTTCAACTGAAAAGAGACTGATAAACACACTGTTTATTCCTACATTGTGTTAGCAATATCAATCTTGGTCTTAACTAGAAACATATATGAGTAAGATCCAGAGCTGTGAAATGCGCATTGTGTAAATTGCAGCTGAAAAGAAAATCTTTGACCGAGTCGGCAACACCACGATGAGGTAGATAGTTGCGGACAAACGGAGTTAGTGCCTACATTGACGCCCAAAAAAATCAAGTCTTCTGGTTATTTAGTCAGATTGCATTATGACCGGCCTGCAGCAAGAGCATATCATATGCAGGTCTCCGGTCCACGAACAAGGGGCAGACCTCGACGTCGGTGGATCGAGGGTGTCTTTAACACACTCAGCAAGTTACACCTAATAATAATAATAGCTGTCCATCGTTGTCGATGACGACCGCCGACATCATCCTTGTCACAGATTTCCCTGTTCGGTGTGGGTGCGCATGTGGCTGAACAGGCCAATGCGAGCACGAAAACATCTGCTACATATCGGGCACACGAGGTTTGGAGAAGGGGATGGTGTTCCCGCTGCTCGGGATTTCCGCGTCTCGCGTCTGTTCTGGGCTTTCACAACACGGTCATCTTCACCAGCAGCTACACCCGATTTGACTGCGCTTCTCCAGTCAGATCTGTTTTTCGCAAGATATTCCCAGTTGTCGATGTCTATCTGGCAACTTTTTAGTGAGTCCTTCAGATCGTCTTTAAAACGTTTCTTTGGGCGCCTCTCTCGCGCCATCCCTCTCTCAGCTCGCCGTAGAGAAGCTTCTTTGGGAGCCGCTCGTCTGACATACGGACGAGGTGTCCGGCCCATCCTAGTCGTGCTTTTTCTAGCAGTGCATGGACGCTGGGCATGTTAGCCCTCGAGAGAACCTCGATGTCAGTGACACGATCTGGCCATCGGATGTGGAATATTCGACGCAGGCAACCTGGTGTGGAAGTGGTTTAACCTCCTTGCATGTCCAGAGTATACAGTCCAGCTTTCGCAAGCGTATAGTAGGGTTGGAATGATGGTTGCACGGTAGACTTTGAGTTTGGTCTTGACGCTGATGCCACGACGTGCCCAGACCATCGAGCGATAACGACAGCATAAGCCTCCCACTTAGCGATAACAAGAAATCTACACATCCCTCCTCTCTGCGACGACTCGTGACAATAGCAGTAGGACAAAAGAAGATATTAATTTTTAAATGTAGTTTATATATATTGAAACATTATACCAAGATCAACAAGCCGTTGTCCGAGTAACTGGACAAACATCAGATTGGTTTGCAGTACAAAAGGGAGTAAGACAGGGATGAATCCTCTCACCTTATCTATACAACATAAATGTGAAATGTATAATGAGAAATGTTCGAGAAGACGAGAACATTGAAAGTTTCGACTCATTTACGATTGACGGGTACGAGATTCCAGATGACACAGTGATACTATCAAGAAGTACAGAAGGGCTAAACCAGCTAATTTCATCCGCAAATGGACATAGTAAAGATCAAAACCTGTTTACAAACACAAATAAAACAAGATAATGAACACCGACAAAACAAAATGTCAGCATAAATTTACAATGGGTGGTGAGGAAATAGATCAGGTCACACATTTTGAATATCTGGGCTCCAGAATTGACAAAAATGGCGACTGCTCGTAATAAATCAGAAGAAGACTAGCCATGGCAATGCAGAGACTGAACAGCCTGAAGAAATTATAGCAGAGAACCAACACAATGATAAAAGTAAAAGTCTTGAGAGCCTGTGTTTTTCCTGTGGCAGCTTATGGCTGCGAATCATAGACGATTACCAAAACTTACAGACAAAGAATCGAATCCTTTGAGTCAAAATGTTACACACAGATCCTCAGAATACTCTGAACAGAGAAAAAGACAAATGTGGACATTCGGCAAGAGATGAGCATAGAGGAGAAGTGGTTTATCAATTCCATTTTGGCTAGAAAATGAAAATACGTTGGTCACATCAAGAGACACAACGGTCTCGAGAGAACAGTGACGGAAGGTATGGTGCCAGGCAAAAGAGGAAGGGGTAGACCAAGAAGACGATGGCACCAAGATATCCAGGAATGCCTGGGTATAATTGTGGTGGAGGCTGGAGATTCGGGAAGGGAACGAGTTTCTTTCAGACAGACTGTGATGGAAACGACGTCCTATAAATGACATGCTACATGATGAATGATAACGTTTATTTATGTATGAAAGTTTGTGTGTCGGACGCTATGTTTGTGTCTTTGCTTAACTCCTTTCGATTGCTGTAAAGTATTTTTATACCTGATGTCTAATGTGTTTGTTATGTGCATGTTTGTGTCAACATGGTTTTATGCTTTCGTCTACTCAGTGTGACTATTAGCAGTTAAACTTTATGTATGTTGTAATATGTTTTCTTATACTCAGTGTGACTATTTAGCAGTTAAACTTTATGTATGTTGTAATATGTCTTTTCGAATAAGTGTCTATTTGACGACGGCAGGATGTCAAAAGGGTTTTTTATTACACATGAAATGTTAAGACCCGCTCACCTTCCCCCAAATTGTTCAAGTTGCGTTAAGTATTAAAACAGTTTTAGGTTCTGGAACAGTAACATTGGACCATCAGCAGACAATGGTTTTTTATTTAACCTTTTTTCCACTTGATCTCCAATAACGGGGGTTGAAAAGCTTTCAAAATGTCCTTGCCTCTGGAAAGACAAAAATGAATGTTTGGCCAAACTGATCTTGTTAGTTTTAAATAAAGACAAGCTTAGCTGCAAGCTATGCATGAAAATAGTACTATTTTAGGGTACAATATCCTATATTTGTGATTTTTCTATTTGAGAGAACAGAATCATTTGTCCGAGGGATCTCCATTTAGGAGGGCATGATCTTTTGTCTTTGGGATCTCTATTTGGGATTGCATTATCCTTTGTCTGTGTGATTACTATTTGACAGAACATGATCCTTTGTCTGTGGAATTTCTTATTTGACAGCACAAAGTGCTTTGTTTTTTTAGATTTCTATTTGAAACATTGAATTCTCAACTAAACAGAGAGGTCAGTTCAACATCCGGTGGGGCAGTAAAGCTGAGATTGACCTTCTGGCGACATTCTTCTCTGGGGTAAAGCTATCCTATTTAGAAGCAATTTCTCAGTTCCACATACTTCCCTCATTTAGAGAATCGTTTTATAGCTGAGTTATCTCCCTTCTTTCTGCAGAACAAGAACATGGAAAAAGACTAAATCTTATGGGAATAATAAATAAGAATTCATTTACTGCAAAATTATTCATTGCAACATTATCATAACTATCTAATGTAACAGTTCCCCGTGGAGCATAAGCATATAGAGCAGGAGAAATTGGGGCTGATGACTGCATTCTCTGAGAATCGAAAAGTGTCTGGTGAATACAATGTCTGGGTCTAAATGGGTCTGGTGAACCTGGAGATACACCGTCCAAAGTCTTGTGTCCAAAATGGTTTTGTAAACCCAATGTTAGTGAATGAAAAATGGAATTGAACACTACCAATCCTCAGGTAACACATTCTCTCAGAACGGATGTAACACGGGTACAAGAGGACCCCGTTCCGAACGCTTGAGAACCGGTAACGTCTGAGAGGGAGTAGTAGCTGGAGACTCCTTCTGGAGATCATTTTTAACCCATGTTTTTTTACGTTTTATGTTTTACAGACTACGGAAGTCAACCCGAACAGAGGATGGCAGAAACATCTAACATCATTTGGGAGAAACGGAGAAACGTCCGAAGGACAACTAGTAAGCTATGTTAACCACTGATTTGTAACAAGATTGCATTAGATTAAGTTTAGGTTTTGTGTTAGTTCAGTAAGGAGACTTCGAACATGGGTACTTTAGTTACGGAGCTACCATCAACTGCTCATGCTTGATTCCTCTGTGTTAGTTTAATATATGATACTATTACTTTAGTAGTTCTTTTCTTTTGTTTGATATTGCTGTAACGAATATGTTTGTAAGAAATGAATTATCTTCTTTTATGGTTAACGCACGTTTTAGTGCTATCTATGTTAAAATCGTAACGCTTTGTAGTCTATGTTGTAACTCAGTACGGTCTGCCACATGATATAAAAATTGGTCCACGTGACCAGGTTTGAGCAGATTTGTTACATCAAACTAAAATACATCTTTCTATCTCAAAGTTGACAGTATGTAGCGTGGTGAGAAAATGAATCTATTAACAAAGTTCTGTTTTTATTCTTACCTTCTTATTATACACAAATTTCACTGAGGCTAAATATATACAATTCGTGTTCTATAATTGATTAACTAACTATCTAGGTTTATGGTCACGTGGTGTCCTTAGGCAGTTGGCGATGGAGTTGCTCTCTGGCGGTCTCACATTTGATCAGTTGGCTCTGACCGGCTTCTCTTACTAATTTTGTACAGACAGTGTTCTAGACAGTGATCAGAGAGCTCTGGTCGACCACTCGAGCTAATTCTGTACAACGTTCTCACTCTGTTTTTTTTCAGCACACAAAAGAGCGCGGCGTATGCAATCTTAAGTTTTCGTTGTGACTTCTCTGTCACTTGAAGTGAACTGATTTCTCGATCGTGTCCCTGGGGTTGGCTCACCTTCCCTTCCATTAGGCAATGATGCAATGGGGATTCCGTGGCGAAGTGGTTAAGCCGTCGGCCTCGTGATCAGGTGGTTTGGGTTCGACTCCGGACTTCGCCGTCTTTTTAACGGGTGCGTGATGCGGAGTCCCCTGCATTTCGTAGCCACCCCCTAGTCATCTTGTCCTTGACTTGCAACTGGGGTCGGGCGGCTCGAGACGAGAGATGGAGGATAAAAAGTAGCGTAATTAATCCTTTCTGAAAATACCGCTAGCAAAATTAATTATGCCATCATCGTCTACGATGGACGGCGGCCTCTGCCTTTTTTTTTTTTTTTTGGAATGTCCACGAAACTCAGAGTATTTAACCTCTTGGAAGCTCTGAAATCTCCCTCTTTCCTTGTTTTATTAGACTGTTAGGCGTCACCCTAAACAATATGACGTCTGATCATAAAGTACTTATGTACCTACCTAGGACAGCTCTGAAATCTCCCTCTTCATTGTTTTATTAGACTGTTAGGCGTCACCCTAAACAATATGACAGCTGATCACAATGTACCTATGTACCTACCTCGTCACCTAGCGAGCTTCTCAAATCACTATTGTGCCTGTAAAACTTGTCAATCTGACAAGTTCATCCCATTGTAACTTACATCCCTAAGCAGACGTTCTTGTCACTCCTGTCAATTTGCTGAGGCCAGTTTTATCATCAAATCAAGGTGCTCATCCTACCTCACCCAAATCATGTGGCTCTCGCTACATCATGAAATCATGTTCCTCTTCATACATCATCAAATCATGTGGCTCTTCCTACCTCATCATATCATGTGGCCTTTCCTACATCACACTATCAAATCATGTGGCTCATCCTACAGCATTAAATGATGAAGCTCTTCCTACATCATATTATCAAATCATGTGGCTCTTCCTATATCACATTATCAAATCATGTGGTTCTTCCTACATCATCAAATTGTGTGGCTCTTCCTGCATCATCAAATCATGAGGCTCTTTCTACATCATTAAATCATGTGGCTTTTCCTACATCACATCATCAAATCATGTGGCTCTTCCTACATCATCAAATCAGGTTGCTTATCCTACATCATCAATTTATGTGTTCTTCCTACATAAAATCATGTGGCTCTTCCCATATCATCAAATCATGTGTTTTTTCTACATCATGAAATCATCTGTTCTTTCTACTTCATCAAATCATGTGGCTCTTCCTACATCATCAAATCATGTGGCTCTTCCTACAACGTCAAATCATGTGGCTTTTTCTACATCATCAAATCATTTGTTCTTCCTACATCATCAAATCATGTGGCTCTTCCTACCTCATAAAATCATGTGGCTCTTTATATCTCATCAAATCATGTGGCTCATCCTACCTAATCAAATCATGTGGCTCATCCTACCTCATCAAATCATGTGGCTCATCCTACCTCATCAAATCATGTGGCTCTTCCTATCTCATCAAATCATGTGGCTAATCCTACCTCATCAAATCATGTGGTTCATCCTACCTCATCAAATCATTTGTTCTTCCTACATCATCAAATCATGTGGCTCTTCCTACATCATCAAATCATGTGGCTCTTCCTACAACGTATAATCATGTGGCTTTTTCTACATCATCAAATCATTTGTTCTTCCTACATCATAAAATCATGCGGCTCTTCCTACCTAATAAAATCATGTGGCTCTTTATATCTCATCAAATCATGTGGCTCATCCTACCTCATCAAATCATGTGGCTCATCCTACCTCATCAAATCATGTGGCTCATCCTACCTCATCAAATCATGTGGCTATTCCTATCTCATCAAATCATGTGGCTAATCCTACCTCATCAAATCATGTGGTTCATCATTCCTCTTCAAATCATGTGGTTCATCCTACCTCATCAAATCATGTGGTTCTTCCTATCTCATCAAATCATGTGGCTCATCCTACATATTCAAATGATGTGGCTCTTCCTACATAACATCATCAAATCATGTGGCTCTTCCTACATCATCAAATCATGGGTTTTTCCTACATCATCAAATCATGTGTTCTTCCTACATCATCAAATTATGTGTTTTTCCTACATCATCAAATCATGTGTTCTTCCTACATCATCAAATCATGTGTTTTTCCTACATCATCAAAGCATGGGTTTTTCCTTCATCATCGAATCATGTGTTTTTCCAACATCCTCAAATCATATGGCTCTTCCTTCATCATCAAATATGTCGCTCTTCCTACATCACATCATCAAATCATGTGGCTCTTCCTACATCACATCATTCAATCATGTGGCTCTTCCTACCTCATCAAATAGTGTGATTTTTCCTACATCACATCATCAAATCATGTGGCTCTTCCTACCTCATCAAACGAAGTGGCTGACCCTACATATTATCATCAAATCATGTGGCTCTTCTTACCTCATCAAATCATGTGCCTCTTCCTACCTCATCAAATCATGTGGCTCATCCTACCTCATCAAATCATGTGGCTCATCCTACCTCACCCAATCATGTGGCTCTTCCTATCTCATCAAATCATGTGGTTCATCCTACCTCATCAAATCATGTGGCTCTTCTTACATCATCAAATCATGTTGCTCTTCCTACATAACATCATTAAATCATGTAGCTCTTCCTACATAATCAAATCATGTGGCTCTTCCTACATCATCAAATCATGTGGCTCGTCCTACATCACATAATCAAATCATGTGGCTCTTCCTACATCATCAAATCATGTGGCTCATCCTACCTAATCAAATCATGTGGCTCTCGCTACATCATGAAATCATGTTCCTCTTCATACATCATCAAATCATGTGGTTCTTCCAAACCTCATCAAATCATGTGGCCTTTCCTACATCACACTATCAAATCATGTGGCTCATCCTACATCATTAAATGATGTAGCTCTTCCTACATCTTATTATCAAATCATGTGGCTCTTCCTATATCACATTATCAAATCATGTGGTTCTTCCTACATCATGAAATTGTGTGGCTCTTCCTGCATCATCAAATCATGAGGCTCTTTCTACATCCTCAAATCATGTGGCTTTTCGTACATCACATCATCAAATCATGTCGGTCTTCCTATCTCATCAAATCGTGGAGCTCTTCCTACATCAGCAAATCATGTGGCTCTTCCTACATCATCAAATCAGGTTGCTTATCCTACATCATTAAATTATGTGTTCTTCCTACATAAAATCATAAAATCATCTGGCTCTTCCCATATCATCAAATCATGTTTTTTTTCTACATCATGAAATCATGTGTTCTTTCTACTTCATCAAATCATGTGTTCTTCCTACATCATCAAATCATGTGGCTCTTCCGACAACGTCAAATCATGTGGCTAATCCTCTCATAAAATCATGTGGCTCTTCTTATCTCATCAAATCATGTGGCTCATCCTACATAATCAAATGATGTGGCTCTTCCTACATCACATCATCAAATCATGTGGCTCTTCCTACATCATCAAATCATGGGTTTTTCCTACATCATCAAATCATGTGTTCTTCCTACATCATCAAATTATGTGTTTTTCCTACATCATCAAATCGTGTGTTTTTCCTACATCACCGAATCATGTGTTTTTCCAACATCCTCAAATCATATGGCTCTTCCTTCATCATCAAATATGTCGCTCTTCCTACATCACATCATCAAATCATGTGGCTCTTCCTACATCACATCATTTAATCATGTGGCTCTTTCTAACCTCATCAAAAAGTGTGATTTGTCCTATCCTACATCATATCATCAAATCATTTGGCTCTTCCTACCTCATCAAATGAAGTGGCTGATCCTACATCATATCATCAAATCATGTGGCTCTTCATACCTCATCAAATCATGTGGCTCATCCTACCTCATCAAATCATGTGGCTCTTCCTACCTCATCAAATCATGTGGCTCATCCTACCTCACCCAATCATGTGGCTCTTCCTATCTCATCAAATCATGTGGTTCATCCTACCTCATCAAATCATATGGCTCTTCTTACATCATCAAATCATGTGGCTTTTCCTACATCACATCATCAAATCATGTGGCTCTTCCAAACCTCATCAAATCATGTGGCCTTTCCTACATCACACTATCAAATCATGTGGCTCATCTTACATCATTAAATCATGGAGCTCTTCCTACATCTTAATATCAAATCATGTGGCTCTTCCTATATCACATTATCAAATCATGTGGTTCTTCCTACATCATGAAATTGTGTGGCTCTTACTGCATCATCAAATCATGAGGCTCTTTCTACATCCTCAAATCATGTGGATTTTCCTACATCACATCATCAAATCATGTCGGTTTTCCTATCTCATCAAATCGTGGAGCTCTTCCTACATCAGCAAATCATGTGGCTCTTCCTACATCATCAAATCAGGTTGCTTATCCTACATCATCAAATTATGTGTTCTTCCTACATAAAATCATAAAATCATCTGGCTCTTCCCTATTCATCAAATCATGTGTTTTTTCTACATCATGAAAACATGTGTTCTTTCTACTTCATCAAATCATGTGTTCTTCCTACATCATCAAATCATGTGGCTCTTCCTACAACGTCAAATCATGTGGCTTTTTCTACATCATCAAATCATTTGTTCTTCCTACATCATCAAATCATGTGGCTCTTCCTACATCATCAAATCAGGCTGCTTATCCTACATCATCAAATTATGTGTTCTTCCTACATAAAATCATAAAATCATGTGGCTCTTCCCATATCATCAAATCATGTATTTTTTCTACATCATGAAATCATCTGTTCTTTCTACTTCATCAAATCATGTGTTCTTCCTATATCATCAAATCATGTGGCTCTTCCTACAACGTCAAATCATGTGTCTTTTTCTACATCATCAAATCATTTGTTCTTCCTACATCATCAAATCATGTGGCTCTTCCTATCTCATCAAATCATGTGATTCATCCTACCTCATCAAATCATGTGGCTCATCCTATCTCATTAAATCATGTGGCTAATCCTACCTCATAAAATCATGTGGCTCATCCTATCTCATAAAATCATGTGGCTAATCCTATCTCATAAAATCATGTAACTCTTCTTATCTCATAAAATCATGTGGCTCATCCTACCTCATCAAATCATGTGGTTCTTCCTATCTCATCAAATCATGTGGCTCATCCTACATAATCAAATGATGTGGCTCTTCCTACATCACATCATCAAATCATGTTACTCTTCATACATCATCAAATCATGTGGCTCTTCCTACCTCATCATACCATGTGGCCTTTCCTACATCACACTATCAAATCATGTGGCTCATCCTATATCATTAAATGATGTAGCTCTTCCTACATCTTATTATCAAATCATGTGGCTCTTCCTATATCACATTATCAAATCATGTGGTTCTTCCTACATCATCAAATTGTGTGGCTCTTCCTATATCACATCATTCAATCATGTGGCTCTTTCTAACCTCAACAAATAGTGTGATTTTTCCTACATCATATCATCAAATCATTTGGCTCTTCCTACCTCATCAAATGAAGTGGCTGATCCTACATCATATCATCAAATCATGTGGCTCTTCATACCTCATCAAATCATGTGGCTCATCCTATCTCATCAAATCATGTGGCTCATCCTACCTCATCAAATCATGTGGCTCATCCTACATCATTAAATGATGTAGCTCTTCCTACATCTTATTATCAAATCATGTGGCTCTTCCTATATCACATTATCAAATCATGTGGTTCTTCCTACATCATCAAATTGTGTGGCTCTTCCTGCATCATTAAATCATGAGGCTCTTTCTACATCATCAAATGATGTGGCTTTTCCTACATCACATCATCTAATCATGTGGCTCTTCCTATATCACATTATTAAATCATGTGGTTATTCCTACATCATCAAATTGTGTGGCTCTTCCTGCATCATCAAATCATGAGGCTCTTTCTACATCCTCAAATCATGTGGCTTTTCCTACATCACATCATCAAATCATGTCGGTCTTCCTATCTCATCAAATCATGTAGCTCTTCCTACATCAGCAAATCATGTGGCTTTTCCTACATCATCAAATCAGGTTGCTTATCCTACATCATCACATTATGTGTTCTTCCTACATAAAATCATAAAATCATCTGGCTCTTCCCATATCATCAAATCATGTATTTTTTCTACATCATGAAATCATCTGTTCTTTCTACTTCATCAAATCATGTGTTCTTCCTATATCATCAAATCATGTGGCTCTTCCTACAACGTCAAATCATGTGTCTTTTTCTACATCATCAAATCATTTGTTCTTCCTACATCATCAAATCATGTGGCTCTTCCTATCTCATCAAATCATGTGATTCATCCTACCTCATCAAATCATGTGGCTCATCCTATCTCATTAAATCATGTGGCTAATCCTACCTCATAAAATCATGTGGCTCATCCTATCTCATAAAATCATGTGGCTAATCCTATCTCATAAAATCATGTAACTCTTCTTATCTCATAAAATCATGTGGCTCATCCTACCTCATCAAATCATGTGGTTCTTCCTATCTCATCAAATCATGTGGCTCATCCTACATAATCAAATGATGTGGCTCTTCCTACATAAACATCATCAAATCATGTTACTCTTCATACATCATCAAATCATGTGGCTCTTCCTACCTCATCATACCATGTGGCCTTTCCTACATCACACTATCAAATCATGTGGCTCATCCTATATCATTAAATGATGTAGCTCTTCCTACATCTTATTATCAAATCATGTGGCTCTTCCTATATCACATTATCAAATCATGTGGTTCTTCCTACATCATCAAATTGTGTGGCTCTTCCTATATCACATCATTCAATCATGTGGCTCTTTCTAACCTCATCAAATAGTGTGATTTTTCCTACATCATATCATCAAATCATTTGGCTCTTCCTACCTCATCAAATGAAGTGGCTGATCCTACATCATATCATCAAATCATGTGGCTCTTCATACCTCATCAAATCATGTGGCTCATCCTACCTAATCAAATCATGTGGCTCTTCCTATCTCATCAAATCATGTGGCTCATCCTACCTCATCAAATCATGTGGCTCATCCTACATCATTAAATGATGTAGCTCTTCCTACATCTTATTATCAAATCATGTGGCTCTTCCTATATCACATTATCAAATCATGGGGTTCTTCCTACATCATCAAATTGTGTGGCTCTTCCTGCATCATTAAATCATGAGGCTCTTTCTACATCATCAAATGATGTGGCTTTTCCTACATCACATCATCTAATCATGTGGCTCTTCCTATATCACATTATTAAATCATGTGGTTATTCCTACATCATCAAATTGTGTGGCTCTTCCTGCATCATCAAATCATGAGGCTCTTTCTACATCCTCAAATCATGTGGCTTTTCCTACATCACATCATCAAATCATGTCGGTCTTCCTATCTCATCAAATCATGTAGCTCTTCCTACATCAGCAAATCATGTGGCTTTTCCTACATCATCAAATCAGGTTGCTTATCCTACATCATCACATTATGTGTTCTTCCTACATAAAATCATAAAATCATCTGGCTCTTCCCATATCATCAAATCATGTATTTTTTCTACATCATGAAATCATCTGTTCTTTCTACTTCATCAAATCATGTGTTCTTCCTATATCATCAAATCATGTGGCTCTTCCTACAACGTCAAATCATGTGTCTTTTTCTACATCATCAAATCATTTGTTCTTCCTACATCATCAAATCATGTGGCTCTTCCTATCTCATCAAATCATGTGATTCATCCTACCTCATCAAATCATGTGGCTCATCCTATCTCATTAAATCATGTGGCTAATCCTACCTCATAAAATCATGTGGCTCATCCTATCTCATAAAATCATGTGGCTAATCCTATCTCATAAAACATGTAACTCTTCTTATCTCATAAAATCATGTGGCTCATCCTACCTCATCAAATCATGTGGTTCTTCCTATCTCATCAAATCAGGTGGCTCATCCTACATAATCAAATGATGTGGCTCTTCCTACATCACATCATCAAATCATGTTACTCTTCATACATCATCAAATCATGTGGCTCTTCCTACCTCATCATACCATGTGGCCTTTCCTACATCACACTATCAAATCATGTGGCTCATCCTATATCATTAAATGATGTAGCTCTTCCTACATCTTATTATCAAATCATGTGGCTCTTCCTATATCACATTATCAAATCATGTGGTTCTTCCTACATCATCAAATTGTGTGGCTCTTCCTATATCACATCATTCAATCATGTGGCTCTTTCTAACCTCATCAAATAGTGTGATTTTTCCTACATCATATCATCAAATCATTTGGCTCTTCCTACCTCATCAAATGAAGTGGCTGATCCTACATCATATCATCAAATCATGTGGCTCTTCATACCTCATCAAATCATGTGGCTCATCCTACCTAATCAAATCATGTGGCTCTTCCTATCTCATCAAATCATGTGGCTCATCCTACCTCATCAAATCATGTGGCTCATCCTACATCATTAAATGATGTAGCTCTTCCTACATCTTATTATCAAATCATGTGGCTCTTCCTATATCACATTATCAAATCATGTGGTTCTTCCTACATCATCAAATTGTGTGGCTCTTCCTGCATCATTAAATCATGAGGCTCTTTCTACATCATCAAATGATGTGGCTTTTCCTACATCACATCATCTAATCATGTGGCTCTTCCTATATCACATTATTAAATCATGTGGTTATTCCTACATCATCAAATTGTGTGGCTCTTCCTGCATCATCAAATCATGAGGCTCTTTCTACATCCTCAAATCATGTGGCTTTTCCTACATCACATCATCAAATCATGTCGGTCTTCCTATCTCATCAAATCATGTAGCTCTTCCTACATCAGCAAATCATGTGGCTTTTCCTACATCATCAAATCAGGTTGCTTATCCTACATCATCACATTATGTGTTCTTCCTACATAAAATCATAAAATCATCTGGCTCTTCCCATATCATCAAATCATGTATTTTTTCTACATCATGAAATCATCTGTTCTTTCTACTTCATCAAATCATGTGTTCTTCCTATATCATCAAATCATGTGGCTCTTCCTACAACGTCAAATCATGTGTCTTTTTCTACATCATCAAATCATTTGTTCTTCCTACATCATCAAATCATGTGGCTCTTCCTATCTCATCAAATCATGTGATTCATCCTACCTCATCAAATCATGTGGCTCATCCTATCTCATTAAATCATGTGGCTAATCCTACCTCATAAAATCATGTGGCTCATCCTATCTCATAAAATCATGTGGCTAATCCTATCTCATAAAATCATGTAACTCTTCTTATCTCATAAAATCATGTGGCTCATTCTACCTCATCAAATCATGTGGTTCTTCCTATCTCATCAAATCATGTGGCTCATCCTACATAATCAAATGATGTGGCTCTTCCTACATCACATCATCAAATCATGTTACTCTTCATACATCATCAAATCATGTGGCTCTTCCTACCTCATCATACCATGTGGCCTTTCCTACATCACACTATCAAATCATGTGGCTCATCCTATATCATTAAATGATGTAGCTCTTCCTACATCTTATTATCAAATCATGTGGCTCTTCCTATATCACATTATCAAATCATGTGGTTCTTCCTACATCATCAAATTGTGTGGCTCTTCCTATATCACATCATTCAATCATGTGGCTCTTTCTAACCTCATCAAATAGTGTGATTTTTCCTACATCATATCATCAAATCATTTGGCTCTTCCTACCTCATCAAATGAAGTGGCTGATCCTACATCATATCATCAAATCATGTGGCTCTTCATACCTCATCAAATCATGTGGCTCATCCTACCTAATCAAATCATGTGGCTCTTCCTATCTCATCAAATCATGTGGCTCATCCTACCTCATCAAATCATGTGGCTCATCCTACATCATTAAATGATGTAGCTCTTCCTACATCTTATTATCAAATCATGTGGCTCTTCCTATATCACATTATCAAATCATGTGGTTCTTCCTACATCATCAAATTGTGTGGCTCTTCCTGCATCATTAAATCATGAGGCTCTTTCTACATCATCAAATGATGTGGCTTTTCCTACATCACATCATCTAATCATGTGGCTCTTCCTATATCACATTATTAAATCATGTGGTTATTCCTACATCATCAAATTGTGTGGCTCTTCCTGCATCATCAAATCATGAGGCTCTTTCTACATCCTCAAATCATGTGGCTTTTCCTACATCACATCATCAAATCATGTCGGTCTTCCTATCTCATCAAATCATGTAGCTCTTCCTACATCAGCAAATCATGTGGCTTTTCCTACATCATCAAATCAGGTTGCTTATCCTACATCATCACATTATGTGTTCTTCCTACATAAAATCATAAAATCATCTGGCTCTTCCCATATCATCAAATCATGTGTTCTTTCTACATCATGAAATCATCTGTTCTCTCTACTTCATCAAATCATGTGTTCTTCCTACATCATCAAATCATGTGACTCTTCTTACAACGTCAAATCATGTGGCTTTTTCTACATCATCAAATCATTTGTTCTTCCTACATCATCAAATCATGTGGCTCTTCCTATCTCATCAAATCATGTGATTCATCCTACCTCATCAAATCATGTGGCTCATCCTATCTCATTAAATCATGTGGCTAATCCTACCTCATAAAATCACGTGGCTTTTCCTATCTCATCAAATCATGTGGCTAATCCTATCTCATAAAATCATGTGGCTCATCCTATTTCATCAAATTATGTGGCTAATCCTATCTCATAAAATCATGTGGCTCTTCCTATCTCATAAAATCATTTGGCTCATCCTACCTCATCAAATCATGTGGTTCTTCCTATCTCATCAAATCATGTGGCTCATTCTCCATAATCAAATGATGTGGCTCTTCCTACATCACATCATCAAATCATGTGGCTCTTCCTACATCATCAAATCATGGGTTTTTCCTACATAATCTAATCATGTGTTCTTCCTACATAATCAAATCATGTGTTTTTCCTACATCATAAAATCATGTGTTTTTCCTACATCATCGAATCATGTGTTTTTCCAACATCCTCAAATCATATGGCTCTTCCTTCATCATCAAATATGTCGCTCTTCCTACATCACATCATCAAATCATGTGGCTCTTCCTACATGACATCATTCAATCATGTGGCTCTTTCTAACCTCATCAAATAGTGTGATTTTTCCTACATCATATCATTAAATCATTTGGCTCTTCCTACCTCATCAAATGAAGTGGCTGATCCTACATCATATCATCAAATCATGTGGCTCTTCATACCTCATCAAATCATGTGGCTCATCCTACCTAATCAAATCATGTGGCTCTTCCTATCTCATCAAATCATGTGGCTCATCCTACCTCATCAAATCATGTGGCTCTTCCTACCTCATCAAATCATGTGGCTCATCCTACCTCACCCAATCATGTGGCGCTTCCTATCTCATCAAATCATGTGGTTCATCCTACCTCATCAAATCATGTGGCTCTTCTTACATCATCAAATCATGTGGCTCTTCCTACATCACATCATTAAATCATGTGGCTCTTCCTACATCATCAAATCATGTGGCTCTTCCTACATCACATAATCAGATCATGTGGCTCTTCCTACATCATCAAATCATGTGGCTCATCCTACCTAATCAAATCATGTGGCTCTCGCTACATCATGAAATCATTTTCCTCTTCATACATCATCAAATCATGTGGCTCTTCCTACCTCATCATATCAAGTCGCCTTTCCTACATCACACTATCAAATCATGTGGCTCATCCTACATCATTAAATGATGTAGCTCTTCCTACATCTTATTATCAAATCATGTGGCTCTTCCTATATCACAATATCAAGTCATGTAGTTCTTCCTGCATCATCAAATTGTGTGGCTCTTCCTGCATCATCAAATCATGAGGCTCTTTCTATATCATCAAATCATGTGGCTTTTCCTACATCACATCATCAAATCATGTCTGTCTTCCTATCTCATCAAATCATGTAGCTCTTCCTACATCAGCAAATCATGTGGCTCTTCCTATCTCATTAAATCATGTGACTAATCCTACCTCATAAAATCATGTGGCTCTTCCTATCTCATAAAATCATGTGGCTCATCCTATCTCATCAAATCATGTGACTAATCCTATCTCATAAAATCATGTGGCTCATCCTACCTCATCAAATCATGGGGTTCTTCCTATCTCATCAAATCATGTGGCTCATCCTACATAATCAAATGATGTGGCTCTTCCTACATCACATCATCAAATCATGTGGCTCTTCCTACATCATCAAATCATGGGTTTTTCCTACATCATAAAATCATGTGTTTTTCATACATCATCAAATCATGTGTTTTTCCTACATCATCAAATCATGGGTTTTTCCTACATCATCGAATCATGTGTTTTTCCAACATCCTCAAATCATATGGCTCTTCCTTCATCATCAAATATGTCGCTCTTCCTACATCACATCATCAAATCATGTGGCTCTTCCTACATCACATCATTCAATCATGTGGCTCTTTCTAACCTCATCAAATAGTGTGATTTTTCCTACATCATATCATTAAATCATTTGGCTCTTCCTGCATCATCAAATCATGAGGCTCTTTCTATATCATCAAATCATGTGGCTTTTCCTACATGACATCATCAAATCATGTCTGTCTTCCTATCTCATCAAATCATGTAGCTCTTCCTACATCAGCAAATCATGTGGCTCATCCTATCTCATCAAATCATGTGACTAATCCTATCTCATAAAATCATGTGGCTCTTCTTATCTCATAAAATCATGTGTCTCATCCTACCTCATCAAATCATGGGGTTCTTCCTATCTCATCAAATCATGTGGCTCATCCTACATAATCAAATGATGTGGCTCTTCCTACATCACATCATCAAATCATGTGGCTCTTCCTACATCATCAAATCATGGGTTTTTCCTACATCATAAAATCATGTGTTTTTCATACATCATCAAATCATGTGTTTTTCCTACATCATCAAATCATGGGTTTTTCCTACATCATCGAATCATGTGTTTTTCCAACATCCTCAAATCATATGGCTCTTCCTTCATCATCAAATATGTCGCTCTTCCTACATCACATCATCAAATCATGTGGCTTTTCCTACATCACATCATTCAATCATGTGGCTCTTTCTAATCTCATCAAATAGTGTGATTTTTCCTACATCATATCATTAAATCATTTGGCTCTGCCTACCTCATCAAATGAAGTGGCGGATCCTACATCATATCCTCAAATCATGTGGCTCTTCATACCTCATTAAATCATGTGGCTCATCCTACCTTATCAAATCATGTGGCTCTTCCTATCTCATCAAAACATGTGGCTCATCCTACCTCATCAAATCATGTGGCTCATCCTACCTCATCAAATCATGTGGCTCTTCCTACCTCATCAAATCATGTGGCTCATCCTACCTCACCCAATCATGTGGCTCTTCCTATCTTATCAAATCATGTGGTTCATCCTACCTCATCAAATCATGTGGCTCTTCTTACATCATCAAATCATGTGGCTCTTCCTACATAACATCATTAAATCATGTGGCTCTTCCTACATCATCAAATCATGTGGCTCTTCCTACATCACATAATCAGATCATGTGGCTCTTCCTACATCATCAAATCATGTGGCTCATCCTACCTAATCAAATCATGTGGCTCTCGCTACATCATGAAATCATTTTCCTCTTCCTACATCATCAAATCATGAGTTCTTCCTACATCTTCAAATAATGTGTTTTTCCTACATCCTCAAATCATATGGCTCTTCCTTCATCATCAAATCATGTGGCTGTTCCTACCTCATCAATTCATGTTGCTTTTCCTACATCATCAAATCACGTTGCTTTTCCTACATCAAATCATGAGGCTCTTTCTACATCATCAAATGATGTGGCTCTTCCTACATCTTATTATCAAATCATGTGGCTCTTCCTATATCACATTATCAAATCATGTGGTTCTTCCTACATCATCAAATTGTGTGGCTCTTCCTATATCACATCATTCAATCATGTGGCTCTTTCTAACCTCATCAAATAGTGTGATTTTTCCTACATCATATCATCAAATCATTTGGCTCTTCCTACCTCATCAAATGAAGTGGCTGATCCTACATCATATCATCAAATCATGTGGCTCTTCATACCTCATCAAATCATGTGGCTCATCCTACCTAATCAAATCATGTGGCTCTTCCTATCTCATCAAATCATGTGGCTCATCCTACCTCATCAAATCATGTGGCTCATCCTACATCATTAAATGATGTAGCTCTTCCTACATCTTATTATCAAATCATGTGGCTCTTCCTATATCACATTATCAAATCATGTGGTTCTTCCTACATCATCAAATTGTGTGGCTCTTCCTGCATCATCAAATCATAAGCCTCTTTCTACATCATCAAATGATGTGGCTTTTCCTACATCACATCATCTAATCATGTGGCTCTTCCTATATCACATTATTAAATCATGTGGTTATTCCTACATCATCAAATTGTGTGGCTCTTCCTGCATCATCAAATCATGAGGCTCTTTCTACATCCTCAAATCATGTGGCTTTTCCTACATCACATCATCAAATCATGTCGGTTTTCCTATCTCATCAAATCATGTAGCTCTTCCTACATCAGCAAATCATGTGGCTTTTCCTACATCATCAAATCAGGTTGCTTATCCTACATCATCACATTATGTGTTCTTTCTACATAAAATCATAAAATCATCTGGCTCTTCCCATATCATCAAATCATGTGTTCTTTCTACATCATGAAATCATCTGTTCTTTCTACTTCATCAAATCATGTGTTCTTCCTACATCATCAAATCATGTGACTCTTCTTACAACGTCAAATCATGTGGCTTTTTCTACATCATCAAATCATTTGTTCTTCCTACATCATCAAATCATGTGGCTCTTCCTATCTCATCAAATCATGTGATTCATCCTACCTCATCAAATCATGTGGCTCATCCTATCTCATTCAATCATGTGGCTAATCCTACCTCATAAAATCACGTGGCTTTTCCTATCTCATCAAATCATGTGGCTAATCCTATCTCATAAAATCATGTGGCTCTTCCTATCTCATAAAATCATTTGGCTCATCCTACCTCATCAAATCATGTGGGTCTTCCTATCTCATCAAATCATGTGGCTCATCCTCCATAATCAAATGATGTGGCTCTTCCTACATCACATCATCAAATCATGTGGCTCTTCCTACATCATCAAATCATGGGTTTTTCCTACATAATCTAATCATGTGTTCTTCCTACATCATCAAATCATGTGTTTTTCCTACATCATCAAATCATGTGTTTTTCCTACATCATCGAATCATGTGTTTTTCCAACATCCTCAAATCATATGGCTCTTCCTTCATCATCAAATATGTCGCTCTTCCTACATCACATTATCAAATCATGTGGCTCTTCCTACATCACATCATTCAATCATGTGGCTCTTTCTAACCTCATGAAATAGTGTGATTTTTCCTACATCATATCATTAAATCATTTGGCTCTTCCTACCTCATCAAATGAAGTGGCTGATCCTACATCATATCATCAAATCATGTGGCTCTTCATACCTCATCAAATCATGTGGCTCATCCTACCTAATCAAATCATGTGGCTCTTCCTATCTCATCAAATCATGTGGCTCATCCTACCTCATCAAATCATGTGGCTCTTCCTACCTCATCAAATCATGTGGCTCATCCTACCTCACCCAATCATGTGGCGCTTCCTATCTCATCAAATCATGTGGTTCATCCTACCTCATCAAATCATGTGGCTCTTCTTACATCATCAAA